>CANTUS010000015.1:70600000-71167500 GCA_947683365.1 Euphorbia pulcherrima | reverse complement strand
ATAAAAAAAAAACACATTGAAATGTGTATTAAAAGTCATTTCATGTCAAAATATCTGATTACATGTATAATAACACTAATATATGAAGCATATAATCTCAAAAAAATATTCCACTACTGTGGGTATTTGACTCAAAGTAGAATTAATCATTTTCACAATATGTATGTTAAAATGTCACTTAATATTCTCCTTTGAATGTTACATTTATTTCCAGAAAACAACACTTGTTGTCTTTTGTTTATGGATGCAATTCGGCCATAGGCCGAAGAAGTCTTTGGGCTCATCTCCTTGGGATCAAGCCTACTTGTCCTTGGTTACAGATTGGTGATTCTAATGTGATTCACGGTGCTCATGAGAAAAAGGGAGGAATTTTTAATTCGACCTCTAGTCGAGATTTTTGTTCTTTCAATGATGCTGCGGATTTAATTGATCTACCCACTCAAGGTGCGCAATTTACTTGGTCTAATGGTTGAAAGGGAGATCAATACATCCAATGTGCTCTTGATCGAACCATGGCTAATGTTGAATTTTTTAATGCTGGAATCATGTCGGATGTCGTGCCCTTCCTAGAGACCAGTCACACCATAACCCTATCTTTGTTGAATGATCAATGGGGCAAATTCCTTCTTCTAGATTCAGATTCCAAAATATGTGGCTTACTCATACCTGCTTAAATGATTATACTGCTTCTAATTAGGTGGATTGTTCACATCTTAATCCTATGTATGCGTTCACATACAAACATAAATTTTGAGACATCAATTGCGTGAGTGGAATAAAAATATTTTTGGGAATCTTGCTCTTCGTATTGGTGCTTGAAAAACAAATTTACAGGATATCCAACTGGATATTGAGAGATCGGGCTTCTCTAATGATCTGTTCTAGAAAGAACTTCTTGCTCATTCGACTTTGGATAAGGCTCTTAAGCAAGAGGAAATTTTTTTGAGGGATAAAAGTCTTGTCACTTGGCGGCAGGCCAGAGACAGGAATTCAAATTGTTTCCACCAAAAAGCTAATGCTAGGAAGGTTAATACGGGAATTTCTAGCCTGGTGATAGATGGACAGGTGATTACTTATCCTTCGATTATTTCGCATCATGTTGTTGGGTTTTATGAGAATTTATTCCATGCTAATAATGATGTTGTTGCTAATTTTGATCGGGTGCAGTCGGTTATTCCTCACCTAGTTGATGATGAGGATAATTATGAGTCGACTAGAAGGCCTTCTGCAGAAGAGATTCGGGAAGTGGCTTTTGACATGAATAGGGAAAGCACGCCGAGTCCTGATGGATGTATTAGTAAACTCTACCAATCTTTTTTGAACATTATAGGAACTGATGTTTTTCATTGTATTTGGCATTTCTTTGATCAAAGGAAATTGACTTCTAGATTAAATTCTAGTATTATGGTTCTTATTCCTAAGATCAAGAGTGCTGACTTTGTTGAGCAGTATAGGACAATTGCTTGTTCCAATTGTTGGTCCTTGTGAGTATGTATATACAGTCATAGGAGGAGTCAATGACCCTTTTTGCAGAATTTATAGACTTTAAAAATTCTTGTGTAGCGTGTTTGATATGTTCCAAATGTAATGGATCCAGAAGATACAAATATTAAAAAATATGCAATTAAGTAAAAGAATTAAAGAAAATTGAACACAATGATTTTATCTTGGTTCGGCCCCGCTTAGTCCTGTCCCCAGAGTTTCCTTCCTCTAAGCTTTGTGTTAGATATAATGTACGCCCTAGATGCAATTAGGGCAATATATCTTAGTTAGTTTTAGTTGTACGAACAAAGTTATATTAATAAAGGCATTCTTTTGTTATATCAATGACAGTGAAAATATATTATGATTGGTTTAGAATATATTCATTAATGTGTTTACAAAAGCCCATGACATAATCATAGCATGCATTGTGAGGGCAAAGTGGGACTATGTTGGTGAAAACTGGTTCGTACACAATTATGATTTGTCTAAATATCCCTAGTCGTAGTATCATCAAGACTGGACATTGATGAATACGGATACACTAGCTTGTGTCGTCATACCTCTTGAATCTGATTTAGAGCAGCATATCTCTAGTGCTAGAGGGTGGTACCTTGGGTTAACACATGAATGTATTTAGGAAAATACATTGGAGACCGCTATGAGACAACACTCGGTAATCTATGTTATGTGTTTGCATTTTATCGTCTCATTCAATAACAACATAAATTCCTTAGACCTAAGATACTGGTTACCTTGTTCAGATGTTGCTATACTTTGGGTCGTACCTAAGCATTCTATAGACTAGATGATACGGGTGATCATGGGTATGGTTGATGTCTGCCCGTTGGTAAGCTGAGTAGTCAAGATGGAATCTATCACTCCATTATAGCAATATAAGGGAGATGTACCTTGGCCACTTGTTAGAACTGACACACTTGTAAACCTCTGATCAGAGTATGAGTTAGTAGGACGAGATCCTGATCAACACATTAAAATGGTTGAGTGATGTACTTTTATAGCAAGACTAAATACTGGGGTAGCTATTAAGGCTATTAGTGGACTAACACTTAAAACTAGTCCTAGAAACCAGATGGTACTTAACAGTTGATAAAAACAGTGAATTGTATTAATACTATTTCAAAATCAGGATTAAGTCACAATGCATGTGACGTTCCGAATATTAAAGGGTCATATGGCCTATTATAGAGAGCCACTATGACCGATCAAAGTAATCGAAGTCCACATCGGTCCGAAGCTCCGAGCTAGTCAATTCTTAAAAGGAATTAAGCTAGGTTAAACTTTTGACGGTTCAATATTACGGGATCCTATAAGGTCACACACTTTGAGTTACGACCGAGCCATGTAAAGAATAGTTAGACTGGGTCTAATATAGAAGAGCAAGAAAATATGGTTAGACCATAATATATGGTTGGACCAATATTCATTGCTTGGACCAATGAACTTGTTAAATAATGAGGATAAAGTAAATGAATCGAAAAATGGAACTGGAACTTAGGGAGATTTATTACTATTGGATGTTGAATAAATATACATGAGTGGGCCTATAAATGCACTATGGGACAGTACATAGATAGGCCTATGCATGGGCCATATGGCAGCACTATTTAGAACAGTGTCGCACATGGCCCATGTGGCATACACAAGCGAGTTGCTTTTGGCAGTCTCCAGTGGGCACATGCGCAAGCCTAAAGGGTTGTGCAGGTGCGCAACCCTTATGGGCTTGCGCTACAGGCCACAATGAGTAGTCCACTGTGCACTGCATGGCACACAACCCATGGCACACAACCCATAATGGGCTACACTACCTGTGCGCAGACCCATGCACTTAGCGCAAGCTTTGTGGGCTTGTGCTCTTGCACAAGCCCACAAGGGCACTGCTGGCCAAATGGCCAGCAGTCTCCTAGTCCAACTGGGAGCTTGCTCCCTAAGCAAGGACATAGTGGTTGAGTTGTTCTCCAACTTTATTAGGTTATTAATTAACTTGTTTGTCATTTTTATTTTATTTCTAATTGGTTGAGGTTAGGGACTTAATTGTCCTTCGAATATTTCCTAACCACCATAAATAGAAGCGTCCTCCTTCATTATTTTCCATCCTTAATTTCATACTCCTTCTCTTGCTCTCCATTATTCTCTTAGTTGTTGTAGTTCCTATAAGTAATCCCTCGAAAGATGTATTTACTTAGAATAGAAAACTAAGGGAATTTCTTGTAGAATAAATTACTAGTGAAGGTCTAGCTATGTTCCACTTATTTATCAGTACTCCCTTTCTAGAAGGTTTTGGTCGGTAGTGCTCGTTTGGACTATTCATAGAGGGCTTCTACTTTTGAGTCTGTGTACGTAGCTGAGGGGTCATTTTACCGACATTAGGATTCACCCTTCAACTGGTAAGTGGCTATATTATTGTTATGTCCTTTTAATAAGTGTTTATGACATAGAATAATTCAAGACTAGTACTATAGTCAATCAAGTCATGCGTAGGAGATTCTTGGACTTTAGATTAATTTTGAATTTTCGTTGCGCCTATTTTACATGTTAAAACCCGTTAGTCTAGACCAACGGTGGTATTACGAGCCTGCCTAATGCGATTGTACGATTGACTAGGAATATGCTAGGCCTGATTTTCCATGAAATGTTTTCGAGTATGTAATGCCATGCCTAGAAATTTATTTCTTACAATAGAAAATGTTGTGATAACTAGATTAAGTGTTGCTCAAACTTAGTTAGGGTAGTTATCTAAGAATTAACATTGTTTAACTTAAAATTGTAAATGCTTTAATTTTTTGAATTAAGTGGAATAATTCTGAAATTAGAAAAGAACAAAATCTTTAATTTAACTAGTCTATAGTTAATTGAGTCAGAAGGGCCCGTGTTAGTTCTAGCAAGGATTGGACAAGGCTGCTCATTTACTTTAAGGTGGTTGCTCCTACCAGGAAATTTTCATCGGTTCTAGATTCTAATTACCAAAGGAACTGTTTTGAATTGGTTAATTTCTAGTATTACAATTCGGATTCACTATATGGTTTCACAAATGAAAGTTTAAATTGTTAAATTAAAACTTACAGACATAGGAGCAAGAACTTGAACAATGAACCCCCTTGTTTGTTTTTCATGCTATGTGCAGTCTTGGCATGATGGGATGATTATGAAATACCAGTTAAGCATGACACCTAGGTTGGACCTACTAATTCCTTTTAGCCCCGAACTAGTTATAGTTTCATAATCATGTCCGTGTATAAGTCCTAGATTAGGCAAAACTCCCCATTAAAATATTAAGAAAAAATTAGCTTTCTTAAGAATCGAAGTGTGATTCTAGACTCTTTTACTGAATGTTTTGCTCACGCACCACGTGCTTTCTTCTTTAAAGATTGTCTGGTCACATGATTTGAATTAGGGTTAAGTCTCAATTGGACTGTGTTAGTTTTCCGTAATATCGGAGCTAATGCCGGGCTTGAGGCATCATTTCAGGAGTCATATAATTAGTTATACATGTCCATTGGTTGGAACTCAAATGGATTAGCCATTGAATTAGATGCAAATAGACTATATCCCCCTATAGCTATTTAAGTTAGCTTGACTTATGATAGCAGGGGTTAGCTTAAATAAGTTATAGATGCTACCTACTAAGGAGAATGGTTAGACCATGTTTCCCGAAAGACAATAGAAGAGGCTATTATGTTTTTGAATTAAACCTTAATAAAATAGTAGGAAAATGTATTTAATTAAAAGACCTTAAATTGAATGCATGTACAAGAACTAGGTCTAAAGCAATAATTCTTTTCTTATATCCAGGTTGAATGTGTCTTCTGACATTATTAAATGCATGAGACAAATACAAAAGTTGATCAGTCTTAATTTTAGTGATTGGTTCTGAACCGTTAAGATACCACTTGCGGAGGAACAATTGATATATGTGTTAAATAAGCAAATTGTTGAACAACCTAGCAGTGATGCTTCTGCAGAAATGCATGAAGCATGGGTGAAGTATATGCGAGATTCAGTGGAAGTGACTCACTTGTTTCTAGACACACTTTCTCTTACATTAGGTTCACAGTGCGAGGGCATGGGATTAGAGACCATGTTGCTCCATCTTGTTGGGATATCTAATGAGATAAGGTCAAAGAGGTTCATAGCTTCCAAAAGGGTATTTGAATCCAAGATGTAGGAAGGAACATCAGCTATTGAACATGTTAGTAAGCTCAGTGGATTAATGGATGAACTTGACGAACTAGGTTCACCTATGAAATTATACATGAAGTGTGATTTCATTCTACAGTCTCTACCAAAGAGTTATTCACACTTTGTGAATGAATTCTATTCTAGAGATGTTGATTGTCCTATCCCTGAACTGATTAAAGTGTTAAAAAACTATGACGATAGTGCTAAGGGAACTGTCATCACCACAATTGATCCTCTTACAAGAAAGAGGAATCACGTGATAAAAGGATAACAAAAGAAGATTAATGAGAATGTTTATTTTCAATGCGGTGGGACCGATCATTGGAAGAAAGACTGTATGGCTATATTTTCTAAGCACGAGAAGACAAAGTTAAAGGATGCTTATAATTTAGGTATGTTCATGATTGAAAATTTCACTATAGTTCCTTATGAGTCTACATGGGTATTAGATACTGGATGTGGTACTCGTGAGCACCGTCTACCCGGCTTGATGATGATTAATACCTATTCATATAGGTGTTCGAATGTTGAAAGTGCTATGAATTGAATGTCTCTTTCCTTGTCCAAAATCCCTTGATAATCCACAAAGTATCCTAAAGGAAAGAACCTCAAACCAATAATTTCCTATTCGAACTTCTGCCTTTGATAGAATTTTCTCTGAAACTGCAATAAAATTTCCAATGGTCAAAAGTTATCCCTGTGTGTTAGGAACCATATGTCAGAATTTCAGAAAAATCCAACGGTTGGATTTGCATCGATCGAAGCTGCCAAAATTCTTATAAAAAGAATGCTATCCCTGCTCAATTTCAACAACTTTCAATGGCGAAAAACATCGTTAACCCCCGAAAACTTCCTTTATTTGCGGATTCCCCAAATCCTTACCAAAAATCCGTTTCCTTTATCCCAAAACTGTACTTAGGTATAGATTTCCCTAGGCAAGTTCTAGCTATAAACTGGCCTAGCCTTATTTCTTAAATACTATCCCGATAATATAGTTCAATATCGTCGACAGGTTTTAGCTATAAACCTTCCTCATATTTTCCTTTAGACACATATTTTACCAAGGTATAGTTCATTATTCTCGAAGGGCTTTAGTTATAAACCGCCTCAACCCCAATATTCCAATCATTCGGTTCTAGCATGTACCGGCTTTTAAGACACTCAAAAGGTTACTAAGGGTAATTAGATCTAATCCCACCGTTATTTCATTCATTGTTATTTTATTCATATTTATTTAATTTTTTGGAGCATCTGAGACAGGGAAATCCATCACCCAGGAAAACTATTTTTTAATAAGCTAATTTGACATATATCTCTCGAATCAAATATACAAGTAACTATTTTATCCGAACCCAGAATCTCTACTTTATAGGTATAGGAATCCAGCCTAGATTAGTTATACCATAATTTCCCGATAGAGCTGAACCGACTGGCGACTCTTATATTTTATAAAATAGAGCTTTTGACCCTGCTTTAATTTGCAAGTATTCATAAAAACAATTCTCTAAAGACTAGTCACCAAAGGGGTCCCATGGTCCCTATTGCCAAGTGCATCCAAAATGTAGACGAGCCCTGAGCTCGAACCACAACGGCTCCTCGCATAAAAACAAAACAGCCCGCGCAACCGCCGAAGCACTGAAAAAGTTTGCCCGCTCACAGTGGCGACTCTGTTGCGGAATGCTCTTACCAGAATTGGTTTTTTATAGTTTTAAACGAATTTTAGATAAATTAATGAATGTATATTTGATTTGAGAACTAATGTTTAAAACATTTATGTACGAAACTTTATTTTGGATTTATTGCATAGCATTTGCATCAGTCTACGAAAAACCCCGGTGTTCCCAATGACGTGTCTCTAGAACTTGACTCGAGTTCAAATAGGGGCATGAAGTTGGGAGCCACCAGCCATGTGTAGTACAATATAATCTAGCTGGCTTGATTAAAGCCACTAGGTTTGAGTATATTAAACATGGAAAACGGGTTCCTGAACTCGATTAAGGTTCTTAGGCTCAAGTACATAAGGCACGACTACCTCTTTAAACCCTCCTCGGACTCAGCCCAGCATATAGAAAAGCCTTAGTAACTTTCCCTGGGGATACCAAAGTTTTTTTCATAAAATCACAACATGAGTGAACGTCCTCATCTACCCCCAATTGGTAATAAAGGAAAAGCCCCCACCTAGGAAAGAAACTCACCCCGACAGAGTAATAAGGTTGGAAGGGAGAAATTAAAAAGTACATGATCTAACGATTTGCTTGTTTTAATACATATAGATCATGCATTACTAACCACATCTTTTGCAGCCATGACATTTTAACAAGAATAAATGGGTACACACCATGTATTTCGTGATTATATCATGATCACATCATGATAACTACATACATGTCCATACACCATGTTGCAATCCATGATTATATCTTGCTTATGATATTGTATGCTCATATAACATATACCATGTTGAGAACAATAAGCCTTGCTTATTTCTAAATGCCCCATATCATGTGATATATTTAGTATGCCATATTTGTACCATACAAATACCATGCAAGGTTCAAATGTACAACATGATATGCCATGCGACATTATGTTTACTCTATTTATTTCCATGTTTACAACATGTAGCACCATGTATTACTATGCCTATAATATGCAGTGCCATGTATTACCATCCTTATTTTGTGCATCACCATGTGTTACCGTTCTTACAATGTGTTGTACCATGTATTGCCATTCTTATAACATGTAGTGCCATGTAATTCCGTTCTTCAATACCATATGCTATTCCATGTTCGACATGCACCGTCATGTCATCTTGTGATATGCTTACGACATGCAGCATTATGTCATCTTATGTTTCTCTTATGACATGCATTGTCATGTCATCTGGTGTTTTCCTATGACATGCAGCGTCATGTCATCTTATGTTTTCATCGTGACATGCAGCGTCATGTTATCTCATTTTTTCCTCGTGGCATGCAGCGTCATGTTATCCTATGTTATCCTTATACAACATGGAACATCATATAATATTATATTATACTTATTAGGATACTAACCCGGATCCTATAGACACCTGAAATACGTACGATGTTAGCAAATCTAGGATGTTAACCATAATCTTATGTTTACCCAGATTGGACAAAAAAATAAATAAAATATAAAAATACATGCATACATTACATTCATTCACCGAAGGTTCATTCTTGTAAATTCGTTCATCATATCTTACCAATCGCTTCACCTCGTAATATAAATACTTCCCCTCTTATCATTAGTCTCATATCAATGAACATGCAAGGATACTTCATGTCATCAACCATCAACCTTCATATGAGCCTAATGTTCTACATGCATCATATACTCATCCCATACTCGGATTAGAAAGGTCCTAATTGCACACATCAAGCTTCAAGCATACATTAACCGCTTCTTTATCATATAGCTCAAATCCGTAAGAAAGATTGGTTAGAAAGAACAATTTGACAACACACTCTCTACCATCCACCTAATCAATGAAATGGAAAACAATAACCAAAAGGTGACCCTTATGGCAGTACAAAACATGATCCTTTTCGAAGATTTTGTCAGGAAGTTTGAAACTATAATAAGTAACATGAGAGCCGCATGAATCTCGGGATCTGATCAGGAAAATAAGGTAGTAGAAATAGTGAAGAAATTCTCAAATTTTGATAAAATGCTTCCAAAACTAAAACGCATCACTGGGTCGTCTGTTGTAAAAGACACTGACCCACAAAACTTTGAACTCAATATCCTAGAGCCACTTTCGACAAACTTTGTCATGCCTTATATCCCAGGCTTCAACAGGACTGGTTCTTTTGAGGCACATATCAAGTTACCTACGAGTAATGATAAGTATGGGCATTCTTGAGGTCCATAGAATCAATCTTTTCCTGAAAACCTTACGAGATTCAGGAACCAATTGGTACATGAGCATGCCAAGCCATGTGAAATCTAGCTGGAAATCTCTCAGTGCAACTTTCATTGAGAATTATGCATACAATGTAAAAGTTGAAACTACTCTCCAGGATCTTGAAAGGGTATGATAAAAGCTTGAAAAAACCCTTTAAATCATACTATAGGAGGTGGAAGGCGGTCCAAGCCTTGCTCGATGGAGCCCCAAAGCTCAACACCTTGATAGTCAAATTAGTGGAAGGATGCAACCCTAGCTTCATGGATGAGATGAAGATGATAACATTTAGAATATTCAATGATATGGTTGAATATGCTAAGAGAATTGAAAAGTACGATGAAGTGGAACAATGAAAGAAAGGTGAATTCAACTACATGATGCAAAAGGATGACATAAAAGGTACACAATTAGACCTATACAGACAAAGAAACTCTGGAGTACTAGACTATATTCCAAGCATAAACAACCCAGAGAAACATACACCAAATCAGCCATGCGGCATGTCAAAAAATAAAGATGTTCCCATCTCTAGTTTTTGAAATAAGCTGTGTAACCTTTAATGAAGTGAATGACTTTTTGCATAATTTTTTTGTATGTTCATTCCAGTATACATCTGGCATATTTACTATTCATAATGCACCAATCAAAGAAATTGATTTAGGCACATTAAAAAAATGGTTTCTATTACGAACAACTTTGCCCCGAGTAAAAGAGAGAGAAATGAATTTTTTTTGTGGCAGCCTGATTATATGAAGCATACTTATTAAAAATGTCTTGTATACCCGTAATAGGGGCAAATGAAGTACGAGTATGGATATTATGCCTCAATTATCAAGCAAGTTATCCAAAAGAAGAATCGCTCAAAGTAATCTAAATGAGATCCACCGTGATAAGCCCCATAGAAAGATTGCCCTGCTACTTAATCGGGCAACCTGATAACCTCATCATGGTAGTCACTCATACCTGTTCAAGGGGTAATCATTCAAAGAGTCCAGCAACAAGTGTCTAGGTCAACCATGAACTTATAATATGGATAGATTGAATAACTCTATGATGAGGTGGAAATGTCAAAAGCAAAAGACTTGGCCCTTAAAGCAAATTGATGCTCAGGGCGGATTCCATCCGAAATGAAGAGAACCCTATATGATGAGCCAGACTCTCAGAAATAGGGGCAATAAACATGGAAACGAGCTAATGGGACCACTAGACTCGAATAGGCTCAAGCAAATTCGTATAAAAGAACAAAAAAAAGAGATTGTCTGTTGAGAGATAGTAAGGGCTTTTAAGCAAAACTGAAGACAAAAAGGAAGAGAGGAGTCAACTGGTAAAACCTGAAAGGACCATTGCCAATAAAGGGAAAGATATTGGAAATAGATACCATTAAATTTTGAGCCTAAAAATATTTCTATGACTGATAAGTCAAATGTATGCATATAATGAATATACTGAAATGTTAGAAGAAACATTCATGTTCATGATACAAACAAAATGAGAAAAAAGGCCTGCTAGACTAAAAACCTGAAAAGGTGATCCAGGCAAAAATTAAGTCGATCCAATAGATCGAAAACCTAAAAGGGCGGTCTATGAAAAAATTAGGATCAAACAAACAAATCGCTTAATCTACATCAAATACCTAAACATTGTTGACACTATGTGAAATAATGCGGACCCAACCTACCACAACCTAGTACTACCTGAGGTACAACTCAGAACAAAGAAACTACAAGAGAGGCTCAAACAAGCATATCCACTAAAGGATGCATTCCCTCTAATTGGACTAGGGGGAAAATGCCAACTTGATGCATCATGCACTTGCACAACTCATCATATAACAATAACAATAAACGTGTTACATCACATGCACCATGATACAAGAATGTATAAAATCTTCACCTAGGAACATCATAGCCTAACTGTAGATCTAGCAAGATCTTCACCTAGGCACATTATAGCCTAACCGTAAATATAGCAAGATCTTCACCTAGGCACATTATAGCAAAATCTTGGATCTAGCGAGATCTTCACAATGCACACAATAAGACTTTAGATCTAGTGAGATCTTTACCATAACCCATCCATGATATACAGTGTCATGTATAGTTTTGTGATGGCATACAGTGTCATGTCTATATTGATGACATGCAGTGTCATGTCGAGTTATTCTAATAACATGTAGTGTCATGTATTGCCATATTATATTTTACAGTGGCACATTATGATTGCGACATGTAGTGCCATGTCAAGTTGTATTTTGCAGGAAATCACAATAGCAGATCAATGGTAGTAGATAGTGCCCAACTCCCTAGTGAGACAAATTGCTCAATGGTGGCAGATAATGCCTAAATCCCTAGTGAGACAAGCTGCTCAATGGTGGTAAACAATGCCCAACTCGATGGTGAGACAAACTAGTCAATGGTGGTAGATTGTGCCCAACTCGATGGTGAGACAAACTGGTCAACAACGACAGATAATGCCTAACTTGATGTTGAGACAAAATGGTCAATGATGGCAGACAGTGCCCAACTCAATGGTGAGACAAACTGATCGATGGTGGCAGACAGTGCCTAACTCGATGGTGAGATAAATTGGTCAATAATGGTAGATAGTGCCCAACTCGATGGTGAGACAAACTAGTCAATGATGGCAAATAGTGCCCAACTCCCTAGTGAGACAAACTAGTCAATGGTGGCAAACAGTGCCCAACTCGATAGTGAGACAAATTGGTCAACTGTAGCAGACAATGCCCAACTCGATGGTGAGATAAACTGGTTAGTAGTGGCAGACAGTGCCCAACTCCCTGGTGAGACAATCTACTCAATGGTGGCAAGATGGTACTGAAATCAATGGTGAGACAAACTGCTCAATGGGGGCTGACAGTGCCCAGCTCTTTGGAGTGACAAACTGCTCAAGGGTGGCCGATATGGCCTCCTCAAAGGTTAGAAAGATGATCAATATACGCAATATTCTAACTATGAGCAACAATAGAAGCATGTATAACCCTTTACTCGCTCTTTGCATCATCTTAAAACCGTTTTGAAAGTGGCGGACCAAATTTTGTAAAGAACACACAAGTCACTAGGGGCATAAAACCTTTTGAAATGTTCTTAATTTCCATTTTCCCCGTTGAATTTTTTCTTTCATTACCTTCTTTGATTTTAGTTTTCATCCCTAATAGGATTTTAAGTGAAAAACATTTTCGTCAACATCCTTGATCGATGGGGCAAAAATTTTTGTTTTCAAAATTCTAAATAAAGTAATGTCAACTCTTTTTAAACCCTTGTCTCCCTGTGACTTTCCACACACGAAATCACCTATGTTGTTCACCGCGCTCACTTCGCTTATGCAAAATTTCCCTTACAATCAAAACTTTCAAAATGCGAGGGGTAGCCTGTGAGCACGGTCCATCCGGCCTGATCATGATTAATATCTATTCATATAGGTGTCCAAATATTGAAAGTTCTATGAATCGAATGTCTCTTTCTTGTCCAAAATCCCTTGAATAGTCCTTAAAGTATCCTAAAGGAAAGAACCTCAAAATAGTAATTTCATATCCAAACTTCTGCCTTCAACAAAAATTTTTCTAGAACTTAAATATAATTTCCAACGGTCAAAAGCTATTCCTATGTGTTAGAAACCACGTGTCAAAATTTTAGAAAAATCCAACGGTTGAATTTGCATAGATTGACGCTCCCATATGTCAAGTCTAGCGATGACTCATCAAACCTACAGATGTGTCGATTGATGGTCCCAAATCCATCGATTGACAGTTCTGGGACACGTGTGGAGTCTATTTATGACTCAGCAAAGCTATAGCCACCCTATATGCATTGATCAATGCTGCCAAAATTCCTACAAAAAGAATGCGATCCCTGTTCATTTTTAACAACTTTCAATGGCAAAAAACATCGGAAACCTCCGAGAACTTCCTTTATTTGTGGATTCCTTGAATCCATACTAAAAATCCCTTTCCTTTATCAAAAAACTATACTTAGGCATAAAACCCTTCCCTATGCAAGTTTTAGCTATAAACTGCTTATTTCCTAAATACTATCGATAATATAGTTCAATATCGTCGACGAGTTTTAGCTATAAACCTTCCTCATATTATTCTTCAAATACCAACTATACCAAGGTATAGTTCATTATTCTCGAAGGGCTTTAGTTATAAATCGTCTTTACATATCCAAGGTTCTCAACCCTAATCTTCTAATCATTCGGTTCTAGAACGTACCGGCCTTCAGGATACTCGAAAGGTAATTGAGGGTAATTGGATCTAATCCCACCATTATTGCATTCATTTTGTTTTATTAATATTTATTAAACTGTCTGGAGCATCCGAGATAGGGAAATCCATCACCTAGGTATAAACCTTAACCCTTTACCTTACTTTATTCCTAAGTTTTTATAAACAAAACGATATAGGAAAACTATTATTTAATAAACTAATTTGACATATATCTCTCGAATCAAATATACAAGTAACTATTTTATCCGAACTCAGAATCTCTACTTTCTAGGTAAATGAATCCAACCCGGATTGGCTATACCATAATTTCCCGATAGAGTTAAATCGGGTGGCGGCTCTTGTATTTTATAAAATAGGGCTTTCGACCCTTCTTTAATTTGCAAGTATTCATAAAAACAATTCTCTAAAGACTAGTCACCAAAGGGGTCCCACGACCCCTGTTGCCAAGCACATCCAAAATGTAGATGAGCCCTGCACTCGAACCGTAGTGGCTCCTGGCATAAAACCCAGGAGCCCGCTCGCCCGTCGATGCTCTGAAAAAGTTCACCCGCTCACAGTACTCATACATGTACTTCTGTGCAGGGGTTATGGAACTGTAGAAGGCTAGCTAAAGGAGAGTTGGACCTACGAGTTGTAAATAGAGCATGGGTTGCTGCATCAGTTGTAGGAACATATAGTCTCAAGTTGCCAAGTGGCTTAATTTTAGAATTAAATAAATGCTATTATATTCCGGTTGTGACTAAGAATATTATTTTTGTTGCGTGTTTAGCAGCATAAGGGTTTGAAGATTGATTTAATAATAAAGATTGTCATTCGCAAAAATAGTGTTCTTTATGGCAATGGAATTTTGATTGATGGCATATATGTTTTAAATACTTAAGCTGAAACTTTTAATGTGAATGATTTTAAGAGATTAAATTTAGATAAGGATAAATCATCCCACTTATGGCATTCTCGTTAGGCCATATAAATGAAACCGGCTCAACTAAGTTACATAAAGGTGGTGACTTGGGCCCGATAGACTGGGAGTCTTATGGGGCTCGTGAACCTTGTTTATTAGGTAAAATGACAAAGAAAACCTTCAAAGGAAAAGGGCAACGTGCCACAAGCACATTGGAAATAATACACACAGATGTATGTGGTCCAATAAATGTTCAAGCACACGGAGAATTCGTCTACTTCATATATCTTATATCGATGATTACTCATGATACGGATATTTATACCTTATGAGGCATAAATCAGATAGTTTTGAAAGATTCAAAGACTATGAGAATGAAGTTAAGAAATAGCTTAGAAAGAATATTAAAACACTACGGTCAGACCGAGGTGGAGAGCATTTAAGCCAAGAGTTTCAAGATTATCTAAGGGATAATGGAATATTACCCCAATGGACTCCTCCATATACTCCTTAGCACAATGGTGTGTTTGGGAGGAGGAATAGAACTTTGTTAGACATGGTTCGGTCCATGATGAGCCAAGCAAGTCTCAGTAAATCCTTTTGGGGATATGCACTTGAGAACGCAGTTTATATACTAAATCGTGTGCCCTCAAAATTAGTTGATACAACACTATACCAAAGGTTGTATGGTAAGAAACCCTCTCTTTCTCACCTGAGAGTTTGGGGATGTCCTGCCCATGTTGAAAGGATAATGTTAGATAAGCTTGGAGCTAAATCTAATAAATGCTTGTTCATAGGTTATCCTAAATAAACAATACGATATACCTTTTACGATCCTGAGGAACAAAAGGTGTTTGTTTGTAGGACCGCTCAATTCCTTGAGAAGGAGCACTTGCTTGCAAAAGCTAGTGGGAGAGACCTCGAACTTGGAGTTTGGGTAGGCAAAAAAGATAATCAACTGATAATTATCATCACGGATATGGATTTTTCGTCACGGATGATAAATAAATCTTTCTAATGGAGGATGATGAACCGAAGACCTATAAGGAAGCAATAGAGAGCACAGACTTTGATAAATGGTTAAAAGCCATGAAATCAGAAATGGTTTTCATGTATGAAAACAAAGTATAGGAATTGGTTGATGCACCTAATGAGGTTAGACCCATAGATTGTAAATGGGTTTTCAAGAAGAAAACCGATATAGATGTTAATGTGATTACCCATAAGGCAAGGTTGGTGGCAAAGGGTTATAATCAAAGAGAAAGTATTGACTATGATGAAACCTTTTCGCCAGTAGCCATACTTAAATCCATAAGGATACTCTTGGCCATTGCTGCTCATTACAACTATGAGATCTGGCATATGGATGTGAAAACTGCTTTCCTAAATGGAAACATGGATCGGGATGTATATATGATACAACCTAAGGATTTTACATCTTAGAATGGCTCGAAGGTGTGCAAACTACAGAGATCCATTTATGGACTTAAGTAGGCATCCAGGAGTTAGAATATAAGGTTTGATGATATAATCAAAGAGTTAGATTTTATATCAAATGCTTATGAGCCTTATGTGTACAAGAAGGTTAGTGGGAGTGTAGTCATTTTTCTTGTGCTATATGTTGATGACATACTGCTAATAGGAAATGAGATTACTATTCTTCAAATGGTTAAGTCATGGTTGTCAAGAAAGTTCTCCATGAAGGACCTTGTAGAAGCAGCATTCATTCTAGTTATAAAGATCTACAGAGATAAATCCAAGAGGCTACTAGGTCTTTCACAAGATACATGCATAGACAAGGTATTGACTAGGTTTAACCTTGAGCAATCAAGAAAGGGTTATCTCCCAATGTCTCATGGAATTAACCTTTCTAAATTGGAGTGTCCAGGGACGCAAGAGGAGAGATTGCGCATGAGTAGAATACCTTATGCATCCGCAATAGGATCTATCATGTATGCTATGGTATGTACATGGCCAGATGCTTCATATACGTTGAGCATCTAGAGCAGATTTTAATTCGATCTAGGTAAGAAGCACTGGTTGGCTGTTAAGAAAATCCTTAAGTACTTGAGAAGTGTTGGGAACTGACAGTCAAATTGAACATGCATAAGAGGCATGATGGAAATTCAAAATTTTGTCCCTGTCCCCAGGAACTCCTATTAGTTGCATATAAATTAAATAAAGCCTTAACTAAATAATTCTCTACCTAGGTTAGCATGCTAAAGAACTAGGCATACCATAATTCCAAATTATATCCTAGCATATTTATTTTATACTAAGCATGTTATAACTCTAAGTTATAACCTAAGCATAAAATAAGCTAAGCATGCAAAAATAACCTAAGCATAATTATTAAGTCTAAAAACACTTAAAGAAAAAGACTTAACAATAAAAAGAGAAAGAAAAAGAACTTACCAGTTCAAGCGGGCTTTTGTAGGACCTTCTTGAACAAGCCTCCAATCGTAGGATAGCCTCTATCAGTATCCACACGAACCCCACCAGCCAAAACCTCCCCAGGAGGAAGAACTAAGAAGCCTCGAGTAGTTGCTAGACCACTTTAGAAGCCTCACCCAAAAATATAAACTAGTGGTGCCCGAATAAATTCAGGCTCCACAAAAATAACTTGCTCAATTACTCGAGAGATTAATTATTTTGCTTAGGATTTATGCTTTGAGCTTGGTACAATTTGAAAGGAAAGGGAATAGCCTATATATAGGCTTGGGGGAGCATTTTGCTCCCCCTTTTGAACGATGTAGGATGGGAGTAATTACTCTCATCCCATGTGCACACAGCGTGCATGCTGTGTGGATATGCAAGGCAAAGCCCTTGTGGGCTTTGCCTTGCTTTTGGGCTGCGCATGTGCAGCCCATTTTTATGGGCTACCGTGAGCAATGTCCAACATTGCTTGCACACCTATCGGTTCACTATCGCGCACTCGAGTCTGTACAAAATACTTTTGTACTCTCGGTCTAATTAAACTCGCCAATGTAAAATTCCCCTGTTTAATCCTTTTTCAAATATTTATTTTCTAACCCTAGTAAATTAGTCACCAATCAAAACAAATTTCTTGGTCCAACCAAATTTGATCTAATCAATTATAATTTATTTATGACTCAAATTAATTAGTTACCGGTAAAAATAAATTCCTTGGTCTATCCAAAATTGATCTAATCAATTTTAACCAATCAAATAATAATCCAATTATTATTTATGTTATATTTTCGTAATAGAATAAATCTATTAGTTCTTTACTTAGTCCGATGAAGGTCCAATGTGCGTGACCTTATAGGATCCCAAAGTATTGAATTGTTAAGGCTTAACCAACCTGGTTAATGCTTATAGTTATCCAGTGCGATAAATTCCTTCCATTCTTTAATATTAGTACCATCTAGTTTATTGGGTTCGGTTACAGTGTTAACCCACTAATAGCGAGGTTGCTCCAAGCTATCCCAGTTATTTACTTGTTACCGAAGTATATTGCCTTTTACCATAGTGTGTTTGACTAGAAACCATTTCTATGAAACACATACTCTGATCAGAGGTTTATGGGAATCATCACTTCAACAAGTGGCCAGGTACAGCTCCTTAATATATCCGGAGCGATGGATTCTTTTTGACTACTCAGCCTACCAACCTGCTGTCATCCCTATACCTGTAATCACCCGTAGTACCCTAAATTAATGAGTGTATAGTAATGACCGAAAGTATAGCAATAGTACCACACAAGGTAGCTAGCATCTCAAGTATGAGGACATTTGCAAAGCTTATTGCATGAAGATAAACACTAACACAATGATATATATATATATATACCAAGTTTTTATCTTGCTGCGGTCTCCACTATATCTCCCAGATATATCCATGTGTCAAAATTAAGGCACCACCTTCAGTCTTTAGAAGATTAACTTCTTGGACCCTTTCCAAGAAAGTTGACCACATGCTAGCCTTTCTGTTTCATCAATATCCTTTCTTGATAAATTATGACTAGGGATAGTTTAGACATAATCATAATTGCACATGAAGCAGGTTCCACCAAATTTAGTCCAACTATAATTTCTCTGACTTCATGCTGTGATATGTCGAGGACTTTTGCAAACATCAATGAATATATATTTAACCAGCTTTAATATATATATATATATATATATATATATATATATATATATATATATATATATATATATATATATATATATATATATATATATATATATATATATATATATATATATATATATATATACAAGCATATTGATATAAACAAAAGATTAAATGCCTTTATTGATTAAACAAATTATTCGTACTATTACATAACTAAGATATATCGCCCTAATTGCCTTAAGGGCATACTTCATATCCAACAAGATGGACTAAGAAAATGTTCTTGGTATATGGAGGGGGTGAACTCTCAATAAAAGGATTCACTGATGTAAGTTTTCAATCTGACAAAGATGACTGCAAGTCACAGTCAAGTTACCTGTTTTTGTTAAATGGAGTGGCGGTTGTTTGGAAAAGTTCCAAATAAGATACAACTGCCAATTCAACCACTGAATCTGAGTACACTGCTGCTTCAGAAGCATCAAAACAAGTTGTCTAAATAAAGAGATTTATTGGTGATTTCGGCTTGGTGTCTAACAGTGAGGATTGTGAGCGGGCGAACTTTTTCGTTGACTCTTTTAGATCGCCAAACGGATCGGCATGGCCAATGCGGGACTCCCGGGTTTTAATGCGAGGAGTCATCACTAGAGTGTAGGGCGCTGTATGTGTGAACATACTTGACATTTCTAATTGGATAAAGGGGTCGAGTACTCCTTTGGAGATTAGCCTTTTTATTGCGAGAGCAGGTTCCCTATTTTATACAATACTAGAGTCGCCACCTGGATCAGCTTTTTAAGGGAATTGATAGTATAGCTGATTCGAGTAGGATCCCTATACCGATAAAAGAGAGATTCTGGTTCCAAATGAAATAGTTACTTGCCATTTGAATTTGGATGAAGCATATTTTGAAAAAGAACCTTTGTTATTTAAATAAGCAAAAGAGATGAGTTAGGGAGATATGACCTTTACGGGCCTAGCCCATGGAGCGAGGGCCCGGGTAGGGGCTTGCTACTTCATGTTGAAATAGTAATTAAAATGCTTGATTGAAAGTAATAATTACCCTCAGTTACCTTTCAAGTGTCCTGAAGGCCGGTACGTGCTAGAACCGAATGATTGAGAGATTAGGGTTGAGAACCTTGGGTTATGCAGAGACGGTTTATAACTAAAGCCTGTAGGGAATAATGGACTATACTGTGGTATAGTTGGTTTTTGAAGGTCAATATGAGGAAGGTTTATGGCTAAAACCCATCAAAAATATTGGACTATAGTATCGGGGTGGTGTTTAAGAGATAAGGCTAGGCTAGTTTATAGGTAAAACTTGCCAAGGGAAGAGTTATATACCTGAGTATAGTTTTGGGATAGAGGAATAGCTTTTTGGTATGTACTTAGGGAATTCGCAAAAAGGAACTTTTCATAGAGTTTCACATGTTTTTCCTCATTGGAACTTGTTATTGCCGCCTGAAAGTTAATTTGAAAGTGAGCAGGGATCATGTTCTTTTTGTAGGAAATTTGTCAGCGTCGATCGACACATCTTGGGATCGTCGATCGACGCATCTAGGGTGGTTATAGCTTTGCTGAGTCATCACTAGACTCGAAATGTGTCCAAGGAGTGTTGATCAACGCATTTGGGATTGTAGATTGACACATCTATAGGTTTGACGAGTCATCGCTAGATTCGACACTCGTCAACAGTGATTAGTGTCGATCGACACATATGGGAGCTTCGATCAACGCAAATTCAGCCGTTGGATTTTTTTGAAATTTTGACACGTGGTTCCTAACACAAATGGCTAAGTTTTGGCCATTTGGAATTTTATTTGGTGTTCTAAAGAAAATTCTGTCGAAGGCAGAAGTTCAGACAGGAAATTACTAGTTTGAGGTTCTTTCCTTTAGGATACTTTGAGGGTTATTCAAGCGGTTTTGGACAAGGAAAGAGACATTCGATTCATAGCACTTTCTACATTTGGACACCTATGTGAATAGGTATTAATCATCATCAGTCCTGGCGGACCATGCTTACAAGGATCCAATAGTATTATATTGTGATAACATTAGGTTTATTGCTCAGGCAAAAGAACCACGATCTTATCAGAGAAACAGACATGTACACAGAAAATATCATATAGTTCAAGATATGATAAGGGCTAAGGATATACAGATGGAATATGTACCCATAGATCAGAACCTAGCGGATGGTCTGACCAAGCCTTTGACACAGATTAAGCATGACCAACATGTTAATAGCTATGGCTTACAGCAAGTAGCTAATTAGCTCTAGTGAAATTGGGATATTATTAAATACGATGTATGCCCTAGAGGCAATTAGGGCTATATGTTGGGAACTAACAGTCAGATTGAACATGCATAAGAGGCATGACGGAAATTCAAAATTTCGTCCCAGTCCCCAAGAACTCCTATTAGTTGCATATAAAGCCTTAACTAAATAATTCTCTACCTAGGATAGCATGCTAAAGGACTAGGCATACCATACTTCCAAATTATATCCTAGGATATTTATTTTACACTAAGCATGTTATAACTCTAAGTTATAACCTAAGTATAAAAAAAATAAGTAGGCAAAATAACCTAAGCATAATTATTAAGTCTAAAAACACTTAAAGAAAAAAACTTAATAATTAAAAGATAAAGAAAAAGAACTTACCACTAGAAGTGTGCTTTTGCGGAACCTTCTTGCACAAGCCTCCAATCGTAGGATAGCCTCTATCAGTATCCATACAAACCCCACCAACCAAAACCTCCCCGGGAGGAAGAACTAAGAAGCCTCGAGTAGTTGCTAGACCACTCTAGAAGCCTCACCCAAAAATATAAACTAGAGGTGCCCGAATAAACTCAGGCTCGTAAAATATAACTTGCTCAATTACCCGAGAGATTAATTATCTCGCTTAGGATTTATACTTTAAGCTTGGTCCATTTTGAAAGGAATGGGGAAAGCCTATATATAGGCTTGGGGAGCAAAAAAATTGATCTCCATCAGCGATGTGGGGTGGGAGTAATTCCCATCTTACATGGGCATCCTATACACATGCAGCCTGCATAGCACGCTGCAAGTGGAAAGGCAAGCCCACCGTGGGCTTGCCTTGCATTCATGGGCTGCCTTTGTGCAGCCCATGAATATGGGCTGCCGCGAACACTGCCCAGCAGTGTTTGTGCACCTTTCGGTGTATTCCCCACAACCGAACTTTGTACAAAATATTTCATAATTTTCGGTTTTAACTTGCTAATGCAAAATGCTCTTTAAATCCTTAATAAATATTTATTTTTGACTCTAATAAATTAGTTACCAGTCAAAATAAATTTCTGGGTCCAACCAAAATTGATCTAATCAATTATAATTTATTTATGACTCTAATTAATTAGTTACCGGTCAAAATAAATTCCTTGGTCTATCTCAAATTAATCTAATCAATTTTAACCAATCAAATAATAATCCAATTATTATTTATGTTATATTTTCGTAATAGAATAAACGTATTAGTTCTTTACTTAGTCCGATGAAGGTCCAATGTGTGTGACCTTATATGATCCCAAAGTATTGAGCTGTTAAGGCATAACCAACCCTTGTTCTAATGGAACCATTGGCTTGATGCTCTAGACCTTGAATAGAACTCGATTACCTTAAACAACTATAGTATGCCTCGAGCAAGGGCCTACCATCCCCCATTACTCGGAATTTCATTTATGCTTATGACTTAATCCCAGTTAATGCAATAGTTATCCAGTGCGATAAATTCCTTGCATTCTTTAATATTAGTACCATCTGGCTTATAGGGTTCAGGTAAAGTGTTAACCCACTAATAGCGAGGTTGCTCCAAGCTATCGCAGTAGTTTACTTGTTACCAAAGTATATTGCCTTTTACCATAGTGTGTTTGACTAGAAACCATTTCTATCAAACACATACTCTGATCAGAGGTTTATGGCAATCATCACTTCAACAAGTGGCCTGGTACAACTCCTTAATATATCCGGAGCGATGGATTCTTTTCGACTACTTAGCCTACTAGTGTGCTATCATCACTAAACCCGTAATCACCCATGGCATCCTAAATTAATGAGTGCATAGTAATGACCCAAAGTATAGCAATAGTACCATACAAGGTAGCTAGTATCTCAAGTATGAGGACATTCGCAAAGCTTATTGCATGAAGATAAACACTAACACATTGATATATATATATATATATATATATATATATATACCAAATGTTTATCTTGTTGATGTCTCCAATATATCTCCTAGATATATCCATGTGTCAAACTTAAGGCACCACCTTCAGTCTTTAGGAGATTAACTGCTTGGACCCTTTCCAAGAAAGTTGACCACATGCTAGTCTTTCCATTTCATCAATATCCTTTCTTGATGAAACTATGACTAGGGATAGTTTAGACATAATCATAATTGCACATAAAGTAGGTTCCACCAAATATAGTCCAACTATAATTTCTCTGACTTCATGCTATGATATGTTAAGGACTTTTGCATACATCAATGAATATATATTTAATCGGCTTATATATATATATATATATATATATATATATATATATATATATATATAGAAACACATTGATAGAAACATAAGAATAAATGCCTTTATTGATTAAATAAATTATCCGTACTATTACATAATTAAGATATATCGCCCTAATTGCCTTAAGGGCATACATGATATCCAACAAACTCGCACTTGGACTAAGGCTAATTAGCCATATGTTTTAATCCATATGCTTTAACGTGCTGGTCATGTTTGACTTAAGTCGATGGCTTCGTCAGACCATCCGCGAGGTTCTGATCAGTGGGTACATATTCTAATCTTATTATCTTACCATCAACAATCTCCCTGATTATATGATACTTTTTGGATACATGTCTATTTTTCTGATGAGACCGTGGTTCCTTTGCCTAAGCTATGGCACCATTGTTATCATAATATAAAGTAATTGGATCAATAGCCTCAGGCACCACACTGAGATCACCAATAAATCCCTTTAACTAGACAACTTCTTTTGCTGTTTTGCATACAACAATGTATTTAGATTCTATGGTTTATTCAGCAGTAGTTTCTTGCTTGGAACTCTTCTAGGTAACTACCCCTCCATTTAACACATACACAAAACCTAACTGAGACTTAAAGTCATCCTTGTCAGATTGAAAAATCGCGTTAGTGTAACCTTGGATAGTGAGGTCACCTTCTCCATAAATCAAGAACTCATCCTTAGTCCTTCTCAAGTACTTAAGGATTGCCTTGACAGCCATCCAATGCTTTTTACCTGGATCTAATTGATATCTGCTCGTAAAGCTTAAAGCTTGAGAGACATCTAGCCCAGTACATATCATAGCATACATGATGGATCCTATCGAGGATGCATAGAGTATATCATTCATGCGCATTCTCTCCTGAGTTGTCTTCGGACACTCAACCTTAGATAGGTTAATCCCCTTTGTCATAAGGAGATAACCTTTCTTAGAATGCTCAAGGTTGAACCTATTCAACACCTTGTCTATATATGTACTTTGAGAAAGACATAACAGCCTCTTGGATCTATCCCTTTCGATCTTTATACCTAGTATAAATTATGCTTCACCAAGGTCTTTCATAAAGAACTTTCTTGACAACTATACTTTAATGTTTTGAAGAAGAGAAATGTCGTTTCCTATTAGCAGAATGTCATCAACACACAATACTAGAAAAACAATTGCACTCCCACTAACCTTCTTGTAAACACAAGGCTCATTTGCATTTGGGCAGAAATCTAGTTCCCGGATTGTCTAATCAAATCTTATATTCGAACTCCTGGATGCCTGCTTAAGTCCATAAATGGATCTTTGTAGCTTGCATACCTTCGAGCCATTCTGAGATGTAAAACCCTTAGGTTGTGTCATATACACATCTCGGTCTAAATCCCCATTTAGGAATGCTGTTTTTACATCCATCTACCAGATCTCATAATCGTAATGAGCAGCAATGGCGAGGAGTATCCTTATAGATTTAAGCATGGATACCGGTAAGGAGGTTTCATCATAGTCAATACCTTTCCATTGACTATAACGTTTCACAACCAACCTTGCTTTATAGGTAATTACATTACCATCCATGTCTGTCGTCTTCTTAAAGACCCATTTGCACCCAATTGGTCTAACCTCTTGTGGTGCATCAACCAAATTCCAAAATTGGTTCTCATACATGGAATCCATTTCTGATTTCATGCCATTTATCAGAATCTAAGCTTTTTATTGCCTCATCATACGTCTTTGGTTCATTGTCCTCCATAAGATATAGTTCCTTATCATCAACGATGATAAACCCATATCTATCGGGACCTTTATGAACACGACCTGATCTTTGCAATGATTGTGTTTAGATAGGTTGTTCTTGGATCACACTCTCTTGTGTATCTAGAACTGGGTCAATCAGTTGATTATCAATTTCTTCCTCTTGAACTTTTGGTTCAATATTGCTCCCACTGACTTTGCAAGTAAGTGTTCCTTTTCCAAAAAGTGAGCATTCCAAGACACAAATACCTTTTATGGTTGGGTTGGTAAAATAGATATCCAATTGTTTCCTTTGGATATCCAATGAATAGACATTTGTCAGCCGTGGCATTTAGCTTTTCTGATGCTGTCCTCTTTTCCATAGCAGGACAGCTCCATACTCTTAAGTGACTTAAAGATGGCTTTTTATTACACCATCTTTCATAAGGTGTAAAATCAACTGATTTAGAGGGCACTCTGTTTAAGATATAAACCGCGCTCTCCAGTGCATATCCCCAAAAGGATTTACTAAGAACTGCATGGCTCATCAAAGACTTGACCATATCTAATAAAGTCTGATTCATCCTTCTGACACTTTATTGTGTTGGGGTGTATAAGGAGGGGTCCATTGGGGAACTATCCTGTTTTCCTTTAGATAATCCTGAAACTCCTGACTTAAGTATTCTTCACCTCGATTCGATCAAAGTGTTTTAATACTTTTCTCAAGTTGTTTCTCTATTTTAGCTCTAAATAGTTTGAATTTTTCAAAACATTTAGATTTGTGCTTCATTAAGTACAAATAACCGTATCGTGAGTAATCATCAATAAAGGTTATGAAGTAGGAGTATCCTCCTAGTGCCTAAACACTAATTAGACCACACACATTAGTATGTATAAGTACCAATGTACTTGTGGCCCGCTCACCCTTTCCTTGAAAGGGTAACTTTGTCATTTTTTCTTTTAAACAAGGTTCGCAATCACCATAAGACTCCAAGTCTATTGGGCTCAAGTCTCCACGCTTATGCAACTTGGTTAAATGATCTTTGTTTATGTGGTCTAAACGGCAATGCCATAAGTAGAAGGAATTCTCATTATCTAATTTAACTTTCTTCACATTGTTTATGTTGAAAACTTCTGTTTTAGTATCAAGAACATAAATGCCACTTTTCAACATTCCATAACCATAAAGAATATTATTCAAACGAATCTGACAATTATTATTCGAAAATAAAATTTCAAATCCCTCTGCTACTAAACACGCAACAGATACAATATTCTTAGTAACACTTGGAATGTAGTAACAATTATTCAAAACTAAAACAAGTCCACTTGGCAAAACTAGACTAAAGCTGCCTACGACTAATGCAGCAACTCTGGCTCCATTTCCCACGCGTAGGTCCATCCCCCCTTTTGCAAGTTTTCTACAATTCCTTAGTCTCTGCACAGAAGTACAGATATAAGAACTACAACCAGTATCCAATACCCAAGTGGATTCTCATGGAAAAGTAGCAAAGTTTTCAATTACAAACATACCTGAAGTAGATGCCTCTGTAGGCTTCTTCTTCAAATGCTCAGAAGTAGGAGCTTTGCAATCCCTCTTCCAATGTCCCGGTTTCCCACATTGGAAGCAAACATACTTAGATGCCTTCTTTTCATTCTTCTTCTTATTGATTCTTTTCTTAGCACTCAGTGCCTGCTTCTTCTTCTTAGAAGCCTTGCCTTTTTCAACCAACAGTAGAGGTTTCTGATCATTTTTTATCTGAGGTTCTACTATTTTCAGCATGTTGATTCATTCAGGGATAGTAGAATTAATCCTATTCATGTAATAGTTAGTCACGAAGCCTGAGTAACTATCTGTCAATGACATCAATACAAGGTCAATGCTCAAGTCATGATTCATCTCGAATCCCAATCAATTTAGTTTCTCAAGGTATCCTAAGAGTTTCAGTACATGCTGAGAGGCAGAGGTGCCAGCCTGCATCTTGGTCCCGAAAATGAGCTTGGAGGTCTCATACCTCTCTGTCCTCTCCCTCTCCAAAAAGAGTTCTTCAAGATGGAGAACCATATCCACCAACAGCATGTTCTCATATTGTTTATGAAGCTCAGGATTCATGGACCCTAACATAATACACATGGCAGTCTCACGATCTTTCCTGTGCTTCAACCAGGCATCATGTTCCACATGATCCTCAATATCAGGTTCTATAGGGAAAATTTCACTTAGGACATAGGTAATTCCCTCGGATCTGAGAACTACTCTCACGGCTCGGAACCAATCAGAAAAGTTTGAGCCATTCAATTTGGTGTCAAGTAACATACATAGATTAAAATTGGAAGCCATTTTCAACCTAAGATATAAGAAACGAAAAGTGTTTAGATATTAGTTTAAGTAAATGTATTTAATATGATGACTTTTAATTAAATACATTTTCCTACTGTTTTCTTCAAAATTTACAATAGCCCATTTTATTGATTATATGCAAAATAATTAACACTTTTATTTGTTATATTTATATTGCATTTCCTTTAAGCTTTTATTTAATAAATTTAATTTTTTACTTTGTTATAGAAACATATACAATCACCATCTTATATACTAGAAATAAATTAGTTCATATTAATCCCCCAGTTGGTCAATTCAAATTGCACCGATATAGGTTTAGAGGTAGGAGAGGTGCCCTATGAGGAGTAGACACCAAGTCCAATCCTTAGCCAGAACAAATACAGGCACAAACTTGAACCTAATGGATTCTCTTGAACTAATAAATTTTGTTCTTCCAATTCATGTAAATTGGGAGCATCTATAAGCCATGTAATTTAAATAAATTATTGACACTTGTATAATTTGAGTAAGTTGAGCAGGCTTATTCAAAATTATTCATAACCATTTTCTAACCTTGAAATGAAAGACACAAGTTTATATATATTGTTCCAAATAATTAAATAAACAAATAATTTCATTTAGAAAATAATATTTAGTTTGCTTGTAACATAATTATGCACTAAATAGGCATGGTCTGATACCACTGTTGGGAACTAACAGTCAAATTGAACATGCATAAGAGGCATGGTGGAAATTCAAAATTTTGTCCCTGTCCCCAGGAATTCCTATTAGTTGCATATAAATTAAATAAAGCCTTAACTAAATAATTCTCTACCTAGGTTAGCATGCTAAAGGACTAGACATACCATAATTCCAAATTATATCCTAGCATATTTATTTTACACTAAGCATATTATAACTCTAAGTCATAACCTAAGCATAAAATAAACTAAGGATGCAAAATAACCTAAGCATAATTATTAACTCTTAAAATACTTAAAGAAAAAGACTAAATAATTAAAAGAGAGAGAAAAAGAACTTACCAGGTGAAGCGTGCTTTTGCAGAACCTTCTTGCACAAGCCTCCAATCGTAGGATAGCCTCTATCAGTATCCACACAAACCCCACCAACCAAAAGCTCCCCGGGAGCAAGAACTAAGAAGCCTCGAGTAGTTGCTAGACCACTCTAGAAGCCTCACCCAAAAATATAAACTAGAGGTGCCCGAATAAACTCAGGCTCCTCAATAATAACTTGCTCAATTACCCGAGAGATTAATTATCTCCCTTAGGATTTATATTTTGAGCTTGGTCCATTTTGAAAGGAAGGGGGACAACCTATATATAGGCTTGGGGAGCAAAAAAATTGCTACCCATCAGCGATGTGGCATGAGAGTAATTCCCATCCCACATGGGCATTCCATACACATGTAGTGTGCTATGCACGCTGCATGACGTAAGGCAAGCCCATCGTGGGCTTGCCTTGCATTCATGGGATACCTTTGTGCAGCCCATGAATATGGGCTGTCGCGAACACTGCCTAGCAGTGTTTACGCACCTTTCGGTGTATTCTGCACAACCAAACTTTGTACAAAATATTTCATACTATTCGGTTTTAACTTGCCAACGCAAATTCCCCTTTAAATCCTTTTAAATAAATATTTATTTTTGACTCTAATAAATTAGTTACTAGTCAAAATAAATTTCTTGGTCCAGCCAAAATAGATCTAATCAATTATAATTTATTTATGACTCTAATTAATTAGTTACCGGTCAAAATAAATTCCTTGGTCTATCCAAAATTGATCTAATCAATTTTAACCAATCAAATAATAATCCAATTATTATTTATGTTATATTTTTGTAATAGAATAAATCTATTAGTTCTTTACTTAGTCCGATGAAGGTCCAATGTGTGTGACCTTATAGGATCCCGAAGTATTGAGCTGTTAAGGCATAACCAACCCTTGTTCTAATGGAACCATTGGCTCGATGCTCTAGACCTTGAATAGAACTCGATTACCTTAAACAACTATAGTACACCTCGAGCAAGGGCCTACCATCCCCCATTACTCGGAACCCCATTTATGCTTATGACTTAATCCCAAATAGTGTAATAGTTATCCAGTGCCATAAATTCCTTGCATTCTTTAATATTAGTACCATCTGGCTTATAGGGTTCGGGTAAAGTGTTAACCCACTAATAGCGAGGTTGCTCCAAGCTATCGCAGTAGTTTACTTGTTATTGAAGTATATTGCCTTTTACCATAGTGTGTTTGACTAGAAACCATTTCTATCGAACACATACTCTAATCAGAGGTTTATCGCATTCATCACTTCAACAAGTAGCCAGGTACAACTCCTTAATATATCTAGAGCGGTGGATTCTTTCTGACTACTCAACCTACCAACGTGCTATCATCACTATACCCGTAATCACCCGTAGCATCCTAAATTAATGAGTGTATAGTAATGACCCAAAGTATAGCAATAGTACCACTCAAGGTAGCTAGCATCTCAAGTATGAGGATATTCGTAAAGCTTATTGCATGAAGATAAACACTAACACATTGATATATATACCAAGTGTTTATCTTGCTGCGATCTCTAATATATCTCCTAGATATATCCATCCATGTGTCAAACTTAAGGCACCACCTTCAGTCTTTAGGAGATTAACTGCTTGGACCATTTCCAAGAAAGTTGACCCCATGCTAGTCTTTCCGTTTCATCAATATCCTTTCTTGATGAAACCATGACTAGGGATAGTTTAGACATAATTATAATGGCACATGAAGCAGGTTCCGCGACAAAGGTTTTATATGTACGAACAAAGGTTTTATTAATAAAGGTATTCTTTTATTATGTCAATTACTTTGAAAATATATTATGACTGATTTAGAATACATTCATTGATGTGTTTGCAAAAGTCCATGACATAATCATAACACATATTGTAAGGGCAAGGTGGGACTATGTTGGTGAGAACTGGTTTATGTGCAATTATTAATTGTCTAAATATCCCTAGTCGTAGTTTCATCAAGACTAGACATTGATGAATATGGATAGACTAGCACGTGTTGTCATACCTCTTAAATTTAATTCAGAGTAGCATATCTACAGTGATAGAGGGTGGTACCTTAGGGAATATATTGGAGACCGCTATGAGGCAATACTCGGTAATCTATATTATGTGTTGGTGTTTTATCGTCTCATTGCAATATCAATACGAATATCCTTAGACTTGAGATATTAGTTACCTTGTTCAGATGTTGCTATACTTTGGGTCATACCTAAGCATTCTATAGACTGGATGATACAAGTGATTACAGGTATGGTTGATGTTTGCTCGTTGGTAAGCTGAGTAGTCAAGATGGAATCTATCACTCTAATATAGCATTATAAGGGAAATGTAACTTGGCCACTTATTGCAAGTGACACACTCATAAACCTCTGATCAGAGTATGAGTTGATAGGATGAGATCATGATCAACACATTAAAATGGTTGAGTGGTGTACTTTTATAGCAAGACTAAATATTGGGGTAGCTATTAAGGCTACTAGTGGACTAACACTTAAACCTAGTCCTAGAAACTAGATGGTACTTAATAGTTGATAGAAGGAGTGAATTGTTTTGATACTATTGTAAAATCGGGATTGCATCACAAAATGCACGTGACATTCCGAATATTGAGGGGTTATATACCCTATAATATAGAGCCACTATGACCAATCAAAGTAATCGGAGTCCACAAAGGTCTGGAGCTTTGAGCCAGTCAAATCCAGAAAGGAATTGAGCTAGGTTAAATTTTTGATGGCTCAATATTACGGGATCCAATAAGGTTACAAACTTTGAGTTACAATCAAGCCATGTGAAGAACCATTAGACTGGGTCTAATCTAGAAGAGCAAGAAAATATGGTTAGACCATAATATATAGTTGGACCATAATATTGGTTGGACCAATGAACCTGTTAAATAATAAGGAGGATAAAATAAATAAAAGGAAAAATGTAACTAGAACTTGGCGAGATTTATTAATATTGGATGTTGAATAAATTTATGGAAGTGGGCCTACAAATGTACTATGGGATAGTACATAGATAGGCCTACACATGGGCCATATGGCAGCACTATTTCGAATAGTGTTGCATATGGCCCATAGGGCACGCATAAGGGAGCTGCTTTTGGCAGCCTATAGTGCCTGCATATGCAAGCCTAAAGGGCTGCGTAGGCATGCAGCCCTTATGGGCTTACACTGCAGGCCACAATGTGCAATGGACTGCGCGCTACATAAAGTGCACCCCATAATAGGCTGCACTACCCGAGGGCCTATGCACCAGCATAAATCCATGTGCTTAGCATAAGCCTTGTGGCGTGTGCTCCTGTGCAAGCCCACAAGGGGACTGTTGGCCGAATGGCCAGCAGTCTCCTAGTGCAACTAGGAGCTTGCTCCCTAAGCAAGATCCCAGTGGTTGAGTTGTTCTCCAACTCTATTAGGCTATTAATTAACCTATTTTCCCTTTATTTTATTTTTGATTGGTTGAGGTGAGGGACTTTACTAACCTCTATAAATAGAAGCCTCCTCCTTTATTGTTTTCCATCCTTAATTTCATACTCCTTCTCTTGGTCTCTATTATTCTCTTAGTTGTTCTAGTTCCTATAAGTAATCCGTCGAAAGACGTATCTACTTAAAATAGAAAACTAAGGGAGTTTCTTCTAGAATAAATTAGTAGGAAAGATCTAGCTGTCTTCCACTTATTTATTGGTACTCCCTTTCCAGAAGGTTTTGGTCGGTAGTGCTCATGTGGACTATTTATAGAGGGCCTCTACTTTGGAGTTTGTGCACGTAGATGAGGGGTCATTCTGTCGACATCGGGATTCACGATTCAACTAGTAACTGGCTAAATTATTGTTAGGTCCTTTTAGTAAGTGTTTATCACCTAGAATAATTTTAGACTAGTACTATTGTCAATCATGTCATGCTTAGGAGATCCTTGGACTTTAGATTAATTTTGATATTATGTTGCGCCTATTTTAAATGTTAAAACCCGTTAATCTAGACCAACACTTTGTCCACTAGTGTGATTCCTTTTCTACTGGTAGGAATCAAGCCTTAAAGTTGTCTCTAGAGATTTATTCTCCCCCAAATGTAGGATATACCACTAAAAGCACTAACTTATAGCTGAGTCCTCATTAGTTTGTCTCCGGATGGTGACCCCTCTTCCAGATATAGGATATAGCACCAAAAGCACCAACTTCTGGCTCAGTCATTTTTCTTTAGTAAGATATATCTCTTTGATTCTACCCAAACCTAAGTTAAGTCCTACAGGGATATACTACTTAAAGCACCAACTCTAATTTGAGTCCTAATCTCAATACTCACCAAAGTATGAGATTCTTACACTTTGTTTTTATCAAAGGATTTGGTTTTGAATAATTCAAGTTTATAATTTTACTTGAAGACACTTACAAACTGATTTGAATTTGTTTGGTTGATTAGAATAGCAAATTTCTTTGTGCTATGCACTTGTGAATCAATCAGCCACCTTCTCAATGTGTGGAGCTTCCTTTTTATAGGCTTTGATCATAAATGTAGCTGTTGTGTACTATTGGGATGATCTTCAATCTCCACCATTGATAAGGTATGATGTATCGTTTTCGGAGCCGTTGATCAATCCGTTAGACTGAATAAATGTCTCATTTGGGATTGAGGCAGAAAAGTTGTTAGTGATAATTTTGTTTGGATTTTAGTGAATCACCAACTTTTATGCTAGTTTGGTTTTGCATAAGCTCCACGAGCCTTTGCCATTAGTTTATGTTAAAAAGGTTTTTATCTTTTTATCTTTCCAGTGTCAATCCTTTTTTTCTTTTCTAAAACTCGTGCTAGCTGTCTCTTTTTCATTCTTCAAGGCAAAAAGGATTTTTGACTCCTGACCAAAAGTGGAGGGAAATATAATTTTCAAACTATTTCCCTTTCATCTTGATAATTGAACCTTCCGGATGTCTTTAGATTTAATTTATTTGGATGCTCTTCAATCAATTTTCTTCTTCCTGATGCTACTGCTAATAGGTTTAAGGTTTGTTTCCTTTCCAAACTTTAACCGGATGCCTTCCTTATGGACTTAGGTGTTTGAAGTCTTCAATGTGTGTCTGGATGATCTATCTTGGACTCTTGTGTTTTTTGTACTTCAATTGAATACTTGTTTTTGTTTTCTTCAAACTTGATTCGGATATGTTCTTGAATTGGTTCTTCCAGATCATTATTTCCAACACTCTCTCCCATTTGATAGAAACAAAACCCTAATTACATTTAAGCACAAGCATAAGGGTTTTATAAGCTAATTATGATTCTCGATACTTAGTCATTTGTAGATTTACTCCCCCATAATTTCAGCATCCCAACTCCCCCAATATTTTAGCATTCCAGTTTCAAAGTTTTTTAAGTACAATTGAAGGTTGTACTTCGAAGCCATTTTTGAACAAATATCTTTCACTATATATACTTCTGTTGTTAACAATAGTTAACATCAATGAAGTTCCGGATTATAAATATAGAGGTATATAAGTGAAAATAATACAGAACTAGCTATTGCAAATTTTTACATGGAAAAATAGCTATTCTATACAAAATAATCTACTTCACAGAAGCTTCACCATCCTTTCTTGTGCTCTTCTCAACTAGTTCTGTGTTCTTCTGCCCCTTTTTATTTGCATCATCATCAACTTAGGGGTTAATTATCATATAAGATTTGTGATCCTAGATCTTTTCCCAAGCTCTGGAGTATACTGAATAATCTACATTACCTTCTAGAAGCTTTTCGACAGTTGTGTCTACGGTTGTAGGAATGAGATGAATTGGTTTGATGAGCTTCTAGAGCTGCTGATAGGACTTTATAAGATTTGGATGCATTTTAAGCATATGTTGCTTGTCTTCTTCATTGAAGTAGGGAAATAAGGCTTTGAGTTAGGTGAGATTGCACTTATACCTAAAGAATCCAGTATTCCCAATATGTTGGATTAGATCTTGAAGTATTGGGAGGAGAAGGCTTTCCGAAATGACTGGGGAGGTTTTGGATGAAGAAGGAGTAGTGATCGAGAGTTGAGACATACCGGACTATAGTTGTTCAACCTCCTTGATGATGTCTCTATGATAGTTGTAAAGACTTGTATTTAGGTGCCAGAGTTCAGTGTTAAAATTATCCTTCCAGGTATTGATAAGCTTTTCAGTTCCGGAGAGATGGCATTGGAAGTCGTCACTCACATCTTCCATGTGTTTTTTCAAGAGTTTTGGTAGCTCTTCTTTAAGGAAATTACAGAGCATTTCCTGAGATGCCTATTGTTCCTCATTTTAAAGTGTGAGTCTAGAGGAAATATCCTTGGAAGACTCCGTAATTGCTTGAGGAATGAAGTTTTCTAAGTTTTCAAACTTGTTGTCTATCTACTCCTTTAGTTTTGCTTTCAGATTAGTAGGTGAGGAAGTGATTTTGTCCAAGATTGCAGCACGACTATTCTCTACTCCCGGTGTAGCTTGGGTTGCTGATCTGTTAGCATTTGTGATTGCAGAGGAGAGTTGGTTTAATTTCGGATAGATTTTGGAGAGAGGTTTCAGCGACTGTGAGCATAGGAATTTGCAGTCCCTCTCACGAGACGATGATGACGTGTACCCTTTAATGCCTAAAAATAAAAGTTCTCTTTAGAATTTTTATTACCAAAATATTCCTCGCAAATTTTATACTTGGTAGAATCCAGTTCGGTGTGGCCGATAACACGTCCGGTAGGAGCTTGAACCGATGATTTACACCCAAATTAAATAATACCCATTAAAATATAATCAAAATTCAAAAAGATGCCTTTTGACCCACTTTTTCCCACTTTTAACTGCTTTTCACGACTTTTTAGGCTTTTGGGGCTGGAGGCTGATGCCACCAGCGGAATCAGCCATGCCGCCGCCAGCATCACCATACCACCAGGGGCATCAGCCATACCACCGGCGACATCATTATATCGCCGGTGGCATGGCCTAATATGGGTCCTTACACAGACAACCTTTCAGCCTTTTTCGGCAGAATAAGTAAAAAAGGTCTCGAAAAACACCCCAATTTGCCTATAAAAAGACACCTTAGGCTGAACAAGGGGGAGGGACTAAAATTGTATAGGGAAGGAGCTGAAATTGGGCAATTGAGAGGCTGAAATTGAGAGAGTAGATTTTAGTGAGATAAGAATTAGAAAAGGTAGGAAAAAGGATTCTAATCCATTTTTTCTGGTTTTTCTTCTTTGAACTCTCTGATTGTGAGCTTAAAATAAGTGGGTCTTTAAGTTAAAATCAACTTGATAGGATTTAGGGACCTAAAAAAATCTTAAATTGGTTACTAAATCATCGTTACAAGCTCCTCAGAGGTGTTTATTTTCAATTTATGAAGAGTTGGATTCACGACCCCGAGGTGAAAATTCTGAGTCTCATAGCTCTTTGGGATTATTATTACTGATTTGTGCTACTTTTTATTAATTTGTGTTCATTTTTGGGTTTGTTCATTTTGACTACCGCCCGCTGCTGCTGCAAGAAATAAAAGTCACCAGAGACATGTGATGTCGCCGGCGGTATCACCCATATCGCCAGAGACATCGTTGATACCGCTGGTGGCATCGCATTCCCCAGAGACCTTACTTTCTTACGGGACCCTTTCTTTATAGTACTCAGAAAGCCATGTAGCCTATCTGCATACTGATGTCACCCGCGACACAATTGATGTCGTCGACAGTATCAGCCATGCCGCCAGCGACATCAACCATGTCGTCGGCGGCATCAGTTGCCTCATCGGAGGCATGACTTTCTGGACAACAGTTTTATTTTCATTTGTTCCCGAACTAACTTATTTTCTGAAGCTAGGACATATAGTGTAACGATGGAGGTTCAAAATCTCCCTAAAACAAAGCACACCCTATAACGAGTGGCATTTTTACTTATAATCCGATTAAAGCAACGATTGAATCTAAAATTTGGGTAAAAATGGAATTTCCCCGCGAACACCATTCAAACCTCATTTTAGCCATCCAATCGGGTTTTATAATATCGTAAATGAAACATGCCATATCTGTGCCAAACATCTTCTACAAGTAGATGTATATCAGAAATTCGATTATTTTATTTATTGCATAGAAAATGTACATGACTTGGAATCCTTGTAATAATTTTATTTTCCGCACTGATTTTTTTTATGGCTGTAAATATTTTATTCATTACTTCAATTGCTTGATAAACGCGAAAACAATAAAATAACTGAAAACACAAATAAATAGGATGGATTAAACCGATTAAGAAAGAATGAAGTATCTTAACTTGGCCTAATGAAAAATAGATAACATCATCCGAACTCGGAATCTCTACTTAAGGTATGGTCCAACCACCCGGTGGGAAAAGCGTACCAAAAATTTCCCAATTGAGCTGAACCGGGTGGCGACTCTATTTTAAGTACGACATTTCGATCTCGTATCTACTGAACATTAAAATATGCAAAATCATTTTCCAATCACATCATACGCACCTCCCCCGTAATCTTAAAGAGGCCAGCCCATCGGCCTAGCCCTGCTACCACCGCGCGAAACATCGTCAGCTCACAGTGGCAACTCTGCTGGGGAGTGATCTATTGAACTTATCTTTTCATAAAGTTTAAAAGATTCTGATGATGTATTGAAATCATTGGCCAAATTAAAACTTCATTCTTTTTTAAAGTTTTTATCCTCACGCGTGTAGATAGTTCGTTAATTTTAGGTGCCCTATTTTACCCCGAGAAACTCACGAAGTATCACTCTTGCCCTGTTGGAATTGAGGATGCCTAGTGGGTGGATCACTCATTTTAACCAACATGTAAACTCCTACGATGGCACCTATTTGGGTAGTGGTTGAGTAACGTGGAATCAAGGTAAACGGGAACCTTCTACATCAACGACCCTATACCAAAGCCGCGCTAGAAAAAGCCTTAGCACTTCATTCCTTTAGGAGTACCCAAAGCAACAAAAAATAAAATAATTGGGACGCGCTTCTTTCACGATTACCGGTGAAGAAGCCAAAACTCCATCCTTCCAAAGAGGCGTTACACGGGAGTCATAAGGTTGGAAGAGGGACGATTTGCATGCTATATACTTCGTGATCATGCACCCACATGCATCTGCTTTAAGAGCCAAAAACGAATCAACTTACCTTTACTAGTTCCGCCTGTGGAGGAAGTTTAACAACACACGTAGGACTTATCTTATGCCTCCATTGCGTCACCACATATTACTATGTATGACGTAAGGTACAAACGTCCCACGCATGTTGGAGGGATAAGCCACCATGTTATCTCTAACCACACCTACGTGTAGCCATACAAATCACGCATCGCTAAAAAAACATACATTCCATCCATACCATTTACAACCCATTCATGGTTTGACCCCCAATTCGTAACCCTAAAGAGTCTTCCTCCCAGATCCGAACCTACACCATGTCTCTTCCTGGCAATGACAACTCTGCCTCACCTAGAGAACAGACTAATCTTCCCCCTACCTTAGGAGGAACAGTTCACCCTTCGTCTCTTGGGTCAAAGATCACCACCGCTATCATCCAGTTTCTGAACTCGGATTAGTTTCAAAACATCATTCAGGAACTAGTACGTGTATCCATCAAGAAAGCCCTAAGAAGTCAGAACCTCGACCAGGTCGTGCGATCTCCGGGCATGACACCCAAGAGTAATACACTCTGGCAATCACCACCAACCGCCTACCCCGGACAAATGGAAGGAGCCCAAAGTCCAATTCCTCCATCATTCTTTAATACCTTGCCTCTGACATTGGTCACTCCATCACAGTTTAAGATCCTGGCTAACCCGACGCCTCCTCAGTATGACTAGGTCATGCAATACGTGGTTGAAGCCCTCTCGCTTCAATTGGTGACGACATGCTGCAATCAGAAAGGAGAGAGGGTCCAACCAGAAGGGAACTAGGTCTTTCAAAACACTGACTCACCCATACCCCCACCTCAAATTCTGGCGGACCAAGAGACCTCCTAGAAACTGGCACCAGCTACCACCATTCAGCTAAACAATGGCCTTAAGTGTAGCATAAATCCATGGAAACTATTGCTTAATATAATCTTCACCGGATTAAGGGAAGTTGGCATTCTTAAACCTCTTCGCGAATTCAATCCTCCACGAGAGAAGAAGGAAAAAGCTTTTGCAGGTATCACGTGCTGTCAGGTCACAACACCAATCAATGCAAAGCTTTGATTCTTACCATCCAATGTTTGGTGAAGGATAAGAAGATTATCGACCCTGAAAGAGCATTTAGCCCCTTACCAGAGTTTGGCGACCAGACACGGATGATTAATCCCAACTTTCCTAAACAAGGGAATGCACCGCAAGATCTCATCAAGGCCATTTACTCTAATGGTAGGGGAAAGTCTCGCTCTGACAGCAAGGATGAAGAGTCTTGATTTGCAATCCTTAGTTTAGACTTTTTAGCTCCATGAGCAACTACCATTTTTCTTACTTATGTCATGTCTCTATCATTTAATCCACGCATTCATATGAGCATACACATGATGCTTCCAGTATTCAAGATATTTTATTGAATGAAATTAAGCTGCATATAAATGTAGGCTCTTATGTGGTAATCAAACGCAATAATTTAACCCCTGTCAAACACCTGTGAGATGATAAAGTGCTTAAAGACCACGATAATGCTTTTGCTTGGTCCTTAGATCAATAGTTAGATTGTTGAACACCACAGGATGCTTCTAGAATTAACTCAGCATCCCTGCATTGATACACCTTCAAGCTACCAAAGAAATATCAACAGGTCCCCCGAAACAGAGAATCGAGGCATACACCCAACGACAACTAACGAAGCCCAACCTCCATCAAATAAACATCGTAGCCAAAATGTCACCACCAAGTATATGACAAAATTTGTAGAGAAACATATCTTCACCCGGTACAAATCAACCCCATCAAACCCTTCAACTAATAAAGGTCAGGGGGCAACCACTTCCTAGAACACCAAGTCTAAGGGCAAGCACCTTTATCCCATAAACCACAAAGATGTTCGCACAACCGATGTTGCGATCAGCTTGCTAAATAAACCAACAAAGCAAACTACCACTTCACCTCTCAAAAGCACCAAACAAAAGGTCCTCAAACAAAACATCACTTGTTCAAAACCCTTCACCACCTATAAAATGTGCAAATTCAGGCCTAAACAAGAAGGACTCTGCAAACCACAGACTAAAGTAGCAATCAAAATAGCAATCAGGACGAGAATCGAACCAATCAATAAAGCTTTGGGTAAGCACCAAAAACTCCCGCAAACTAAACAGCTTGCAATAAGGTCAGCCAAAATCAAAACAACGTTACCCGATGAATTTGAGAATGAATCGGGTGATCCAGGCAAAAACCGAATGGACACCGAGAATATTTATAAAGGCACAACCAAGCGCACAACAGCAAATCAGATACTCAACGCCCTTCCCGAGAGTCATAGGCCCGGTACTGAAGCATCTGAGAACTTCTGATACCAATGGAAAGTTTAGACAAAATTGAGAAGGCTGTCATATGGCTAAGGATGGTACCGAAGTCATGAGCACAGACAAGAGCAAGTTCATCGATCTAGTCAACCAGGACGGGCTTAAGCATTATTCGGTCAAAACAAAAGAAATAAATCAGAAAAGCGGGACACAAAAAAAAGTATATATGATAATCACCCGCCTTTCGGTCTTTTATTGATCGGACAAAATTAGGGTGACACCCGACGGTCGATATCCTGCAAACTAGCCGTGCAAAAATTAGGGGATAAGTCGATAAAGCCTGCTGAATTGAAAACCCGAAAAGGGCGGTTCAGACAAAAATTAGGGCACGAGAGAAAAATTGGGAGATGTTAACTTGAAAACCTCTAAAGGTCGGTTAACACCAGGGGTTCCACTAATGGAAATGATTGCCAACGTCTTGTACTCAAGTTAGATTCACTCAATAAAAGTGTCCTTTATACTAAAAGCTCCTTATTTGTGATTGTATGAATGTCTGGCGATCAAGTGATGGAAACATCGCAAGTAAGCTTAATCGAAGAAGCTCCAAGCTCCCAATATATATATATATATATATATATATATATATATATATATATATATATATATATATATATATATATATATATATAATCCGGATAGACTGAAAACATCTAGGTCTATGCAAAGGTCGGAATAAGTCTGTTAAGTCGAAAACTCGAAAGGACAGTCTATGCAAATGATAGGGTCAAGTTAGAGCCCAAATTTCCCCAGTTCCCTCCAATCTGCGTTCCCTAAACACTGTAGAAAACCCCGTAACTTTTGATTATGGGTTGCCATGATAGGAATGGACAAAATAGTCAAAATTAGATTGCTAGAAAATTGATACCACTGGCGATATGGGTGATGCCGCCGGTGATTTAAATGATGTCGCAAGCGATATGGATTAGATTGGGCGATATCAGATGATGCCGCCGGCGATATGGACTTTTAGACAGCCCTGTATATATTATTTTGGCTGGATGAGTTTGGGCGATATGGGTCATGCCACCGGCGATATGAAGTGAATTTTCTGGCAACATCAGAAGCATTTCTTCCATTTTAGACCTGTACAAAACCTGTAAACAATCCTATACTACGTTTCCAATGCCTTTCCAAACAACGACCCATTCTTATTCAAAATAAAAAGCCCGAAGGCACAAACCATCCAAAAATTCTGAATGTCTAGACCACGAAAGAAACAAAACCCAATAGAAAAAAAACGAATTTGTTTCAACCCCAATGTATCAAGGGTACAAACAAGCAAATAAAAAAAAGAGAACAAAATAAAAAACTAGGCATGCCCGCTACTATCGGCCGGGCGAGATGAAACATCTTCGGGACTCACAAGCTAGTCATCAACATCGTCCTCTTCCCTTCCCTCCATCATGGGCACACTGCTATACTCCTCGGCTACAGTAGGTGGGCGTCGGCCGGCAGACATCTTGATCCCCCTATGACTGGTACTACCAGGGTGTGCACGGTCTAAGTTTTGCTTACTTCTCCGTTCCTAAATGGTGGATGCCAGCTGACCCTCAAGGTCACTCACGCGACACTATAGGTCTGCAGTCTCCTCCTCGTACCGCCGCTGGGCTGCATTAGCATCTGAGAAGGAAAGGGCCAAGAAATCCTACAAGCCAGAGAAAATATCAACAATGCATATCATTCATAACATCCATACATGCATCCCATCTTAACATATGCATAAAATACCTGAGCAAGGAGCGAGTGTTCGATAAGTGTATCCCGAAAAACAAAATTGTTCTCTGCGAGCTGCTCCACTTCACTCTGCCACCTAAAAAATCCAAAAGGCAAATCATTAGACACCCGCATCCAAGGCTAAACAAGAAAATAATTATCAGGCCTTACATAAGTAGTATTTTCGGGCATGAAAATTGGAGCTTGTCGGCTCGAGCCTATATTCCTAGGGAGGAACTCGCCTCAGGAATTCATCAGCAGGAATGAAGTTTCCAATGGATTGACCAGATGCCCCTCCATAAAGTTTATGCCCTCCGACACACCATAGTGCTGTGTCCTACTTTGGTTATCCTGGCCTCTCTTCCTCGTGGGTTCCTGAAAAACATGAAAGCCACACGTCAACAACATTCCTAAACAATTTCAAAATCATGCACATAAGCACAATCATACCCTAAAAGAACGTTGCCCCCCTTGGGAATTTGGCGCACTCCCGCCGGCTACGTCCACACCCACCTGATCCTCCCCATTAGGCTCGATTCCAACATCCCCTTCAAGCGCCTCATCTTCATCATCTTCTTCCTCCTCGACATCCACAATGCCTTTGAGGCACCTTTTCTGATCCTCCAACCATTGTTCGTTACGATACTCAATCGTATCATTTCTATGGATGCGGGGACACACAGGGAGTAGACGCTGCTGAAGCTGCTCATAGAGTCCAGGGATGCTAGGGATCACTCGGCCGTTCCCCTCGATGTAATCAGCCTTGTCAGCCTCGGAGGTGATCACCAAATAGGGCCACCATAAGCCCCTAGAAAGATCAGCAGGCACCGGTCTATCAGCCACCGGGATGAACCTCCAGCCTCGGACGCTCTCACCCAGGTACCACTATTGGGACAGAGGGCACTCAATCACGAACCGATGATCGTCTACCTCCCTCCTAACCCTTATGACCTCTGCTAGATTCTCCACCCCATCGAATGGATCCAGGACAAGCTACACCAACAATCAGCCAAAACAACGAGTGTAAGTTCATAAATGCCTTTTGTTTTGTCTAAGTGTAAAAATAAAGACTAAAATAAAAGGTTGCATACTGAGCTCAACCGTGCGCTCCTCAAGACCTCCCTATATTTCGTAGGGTACTTGGCCTTCCCACTGCACCAGCGAGCGAGAAAGTGGGAGCCCGGTGACACAATCTTCTTAAATTCCACCGGTGGGAGGATCTAATGCTCAAAGGCCGAAGCCTGCACAAATAACGACCAATCAATTCAAAAACCCTCATATAGTAAATGAGAACATGTACTATCAAGTAAAATACTTCCAAAGAGATGTACCTGGAGTAGTAGATGGCAGAGGCGAAGGGCTTTCTCCTTCTTCCGGGCTCCCACGTCCAGCCCATGGTACAGTTGTGCCAAGATGGCCCTCGGCCAATTCTTCCTCCTAATGCCCGACACGTCTTCCACAACAGTTATAAGCACATAATTGATCTTGCTCCCCGAGATTGGGAAGAACAACACGGTAAGCAAAGAAATCATGAAGGACCGGATACAAGCCTCCCTCTTATCCTCAGGCACTACATCCACTCGGGTCCAGTGTTGGTACAATGCACCATAAGACAGCCACCCAAAAACAGGCTTCAGACCAAATAGCTCCTTCACCCGCCTCACCACGGGCTTCTCAACATGGTATTTGTCCATGTAAGCATCAAAGTGTATGACCTCGTCTATCCAAGGGAGGCCGATCATGGCTACGACGTCAGAGGGTGTAATCGTAGCTTCCCCAAAAGAGAAGTGGAAAGTATGGGTGGTCTCAAACCACCTCTCGGTTAGGGCTATCACTGCTAAATGAGAAAGCCTGGGCATCAGCATTGGCATTATCCGGGCCAAGTCCCCAAATCCTGTCTCATTGATGGCAAGCGCAAGCTCGGGGTCATTCTCCAAAATATGGTGCCACCATTCACTGATGGTGCCCATCCCCCCTGTATAGGTCAGTTTCGTATGGCTGCAAAATTAGAAACCAAACAGATAAGTCTTGCATATTTTCTCACCACTGAAATCTGATAGAAAGCTGCTGATGTCGCTTCTGCTAGAAGTGATATCGCCGGCGGCATCATCCCATACGGCTGGTGGCATGGATGATATTGTCGGCGATATCGATTCAAATTGAAGCGACATCAGACTCCCCTGGCCCCTTTATCAAGGACTGATGCCACCAACAATATCACTCATGTCACTGGCGACATCACTACCTGCGGGCAGAACTTGTTTTCCCCAAAATTGCACCCATCGTGCCAAAACCACAAAAATTGCAATCAATCAAATAATAAGCCTGAAATCGGTAAAAATCGAACCTAAAGCATGCAATATAGTCAATCTATTTCACACTTAACATCCTATCATGGCACAATTTCAAGCCTAAGGCCAAATTGAAACTCAACCCAAAAAGAGGAGATTCAGGGTCTGCGGGATTGCCTAGACATAGCAGAGGTGCTTCTCCTTCTCTAGGGTCAGATTGGTGATGGGAGAATTGATCCCATAGCCATACATCTTGGCCATCTCCTTCAGGCCATAAGTAGTAGGAACGGAGAGAATTTTCAATCCCTCGACAGAAGAATCGGGCAAGTTCTCCCTAGCCTTGGTAGATTTATCCCTGAAAGCCTTGGTGATTCTCTTCATGATTTGAAAGATGGAAGAAAAAATCATAAGATTTGGAGAATGAGGTATGAAGGAGTAGGAACGGTTTTCTGAATAAATAAGGAAGAAGGGAGTTTCAATTCCTTTTAAACTGCCACGCGGAATTTGAGGAGTTTTAATTTACCTGAAACTGTCCGTTTATGCCGCCAGCGACATCGCCCCTTTCAGTTCAAATTTTGAAATTACTTGACCAGTCAAAGCTACCATGTGGCACTTATGTCACCGACGACATCGATTCATACCGCCAGCAAAATCATTCATGCTGCCGGCGACATCACTCCTCCAATTCAAATTTTGCACAAGTCTAACCAAAGGATAATTGCTACACAAAACATAAGCCCGACCAAAGGGCAATCTCTTCAAAGTGAAAGTCCGACCAAAGGACAATCATTATACAAAACACAAACCCTGACCAAGGGGAAGATTCTCACAAAGTGAAAGCCCTGACCAAGGGGCAATAACTCTATAAAACACAAGCCCCGACCAAGGGGAAATTTCCTCAGAAAGTGAAAGCCCGACCAAGGGGCAATCACTCCACAAGGCAGGAGCCCAACGGAAGGGTAATCACTCTACAAAGCATGAGCCCGACCGAAGGGCAATCTGCGCACAAAGTGAAAGCCCGACCAAGGGGCAATTTCTCCATGAAAGTCAAGCCCGACTGAAGGTCAAACCTCTCCATGAAGCACAAGCCCGACCAAGGGGCAATCTCCTCACAAAGTGTAAGCCCGACCAAGGGGCAATCTCCCCACAAAGTGAAAGCCCTGACCAAGGGGCAATCACTCCACAAAACACAAGCCCCGACCAAGAGGCAATCTCCTTACAAAGTATAAGCCCGACCAAGGGGCAATCACCTCACAAAATATAAGCCCGACTAAAGGGCAATCACCACCGAAAGGATAAGCCCGACCGAAGTGCAATCTCTTCACAAAGTGTAAGCCCGACCAAGGGGCAATTTCCCCATAAAGTGAAAGTCCTGACCAAGGGACAATCACTCCACAAAACACAAGCCCCGACTAAGGAGCAATCTCCTCACAAAGTATAAGGCTGACCAAGGGGCAATCACCTCACAAAATATAAGCCCGACTAAAGGGAAATCACCTCCCAAAGGACAATCCCAACCGAAGGGCAATCTCATCACAAAGTGAAAGTCTGACCAAGGGACAATTTCTCCGTGAAGCTCAAGCCCGACCTTGGGGCAAACCTCTCTACAGAACTCAAAGCCTGACCGAGGGGCAAACTCCTCACAAAATAAAAGTCTGACCAAGGGACAACCTCTCCCCAAAGCTCAAGTCCGACCAAAGGGCAACCAATCTGCAAAGCATAAGTCTGACCAAAGGGCAATCTTTTGACAAAGGATCGAGTCTGACCAAGGGACATCACTATGCAAAACACAAACCCCGACCAAGGGGCAGATTCTCACAAAGTGAAAGCTCTGACCAATGGGCAATCACTCCTCAAAACACAAGCCCCGACCAAGGGGTAATCTCCTCACAAAGTGAAAGCCCAACCAAGGGGCAATCACTCCACAAGGCATGAGCCCGACCGAAGGGAAATCACTCCACTAAGCATGAGCCCGACCGAAGGGCAATCTCCTCATAAAGTGAAAGCCTGACCAAAGGGTAATTTCTCCATGAAAGTCAAGCCCGACTGATGGGCAAACCTCTCCATGAAGCACAAGCCCGACCAAGGAGCAATCTCCTCACAAAGTGCACGCCCGACCAAGAGGCAATATCCCCATAAAGTGAAAGCCCTGACCAAGGGGCAATCACTCCATAAAACACAAGCCCCGACTAAGGCGCAATCTCCTCACAAAGTATAAGCCCGACCAAGGGGCAATCACCTCACAAATTATAAGCCCAACCAAAGGGCAATCACCTCACAAAGGACAAGCCCGACCGAAGGGCAATCTCCTCACAAAGTGTAAGCCCGAGCAAGGGGCAATCTCTACGCAAAACACAAGCCCCGACCAAGGGGCAATCACTCCACAAAACACAAGCCCCGACTAAGGGGCAATCTCCTCACAAAGTATAAGCCCGACCAAGGGGCAATCACCTCTCGAAATATAAGCCCGACCAAAGGGCAATCACCTCATAAAGGATAAGCCCGACCGAAGGGCAATCTCATCACAAAGTGAAAGTCTGACCAAGGGACAATATCTCCGCGAAGCTCAAGCCCCACCAAGGGGCAAACCTCTCTACAAAACTCAAAGCCTGACCAAGAGGCAAACTATTCACAAAACAAAAGTCCGACCTACGGACAACCTCTCCACAAAGCTCAAGTCCGAACAAAGGGCAACAAACGTGCAAAGCATAAGTCCAACGAAAGGGCAATCTTTTGACAAAGGATCGAGTCCAACCAAGGGACACCACTATGCAAAACACAAACCCTGACCAAGGGGCAGATTCTCACAAAGTGAAAGCCCTGACCAATGGGCAATCACTCCATAAAACAAAAGCCCCGACCAAGGGGCAATCTCCTCACAAAGTGAAAGCCCGACCAAGGGGCAATCGTTCCCCAAGGCATGAGCCCGACCAAGGGGCAATCGTTCCCCAAGGCATGAGCCCGACCGAATGGTAATCACTCCATAAACTATGAGCCAGACCAAGTGGCAATTTCTCCATGAAAGTCAAGCCCGACTGAAGGGCAAACCTCAACATTAAGCACAAGCCCGACCAAGGGGCAATCTCCTCACAAAGTGTAAGCCCGACCAAGGGGCAATCTCCCCACAAAGTGAAAGCCCTGACCAAGGGGCAATCATTCCACAAAACACAAGCCCCGGCCAAGGGGCAATCTCCTCACAAAGTATAAGCCCGACGAAGGGGCAATCACCTCACAAAATATAAGCCCGACCAAAGGGCAAGCACCATAGAAAGGATAAGCTCGACCGAAGCGCAATCTCCTTACAAAGTGTAAGCCCAAACAAGGGCAATCTCCCCACAAAGTGAAAGCCCTGACCAAGGGGCAATCACTCCACAAAACACAAGCCCCAACTAAGGAATAATCTCCTCACAAAGTATAAGCCCGACCAAGGGGCAATCACCTCACAAAATATAAGCCCGACTGAAGGGCAATCACCTCTCAAAGAACAAGCCCAACCGAAGGGCAATCTTGTCACATAGTGAAAGTCCGACCAAGGGACAATTTCTCGGCGAAGCTCAAGCCCGACCAAGGGGCAAACCTCTCTACAAAACACAAAGCCCGGCCGAGGGGCAAACTCATCACAAAATAAAAGTCTGACCAAGGGACAACCTCTCCACAAAGCTCAAGTTCGACCAAAGGGCAACCAATCTACAAAGCATAAGTCTGACCAAAGGGCAATCTTTTGACAAAGGATCGAGTTCGACCAAGGGACATCACTATACAAAACACAAACACTGACCAAGGGGCAGATTCTCACAAAGTGAAAGCTCTGACCAAGGGGCAATCACTCCATAAAACACAAGCCCCGACCAAGGGGCAATCTCCTCATATAGTGAAAGCCCGACCAAGGGGCAATCATTCCATAAGGCATGAGCCCGACCAAAGGGTAATCACTAAATAAAGCATGAGCCCGATTGAAGGGCAATCTCCTCACAAAGTGAAAGACCGACAAAGGGGTAATTTCTCCATGAAAGTCAAGCCCGACTGAAGGGCAAACCTCTCCACATAGCATAAGCCCGACCAAGGGGCAATCTCCTCACAAAGTGTAAGCCCAGCCAAGGGGCAATCTCCCCATAAAGTGAAAGCCCTGACCAAGGGGCAATCACTCCACAAAACACAAGCCCCGACCAAGTGGCAATCTCCTTACAAAGTATAAGCCCGACCAAGAGGCAATCACCTCACAAAATATAAGCTCGACCAAAGGGGAATCACCTCATGAAGGACAAGCTTGACCGAAGGACAATCTCCTCACAAAGTGTAAGCCCGACCAAGGGACAATCTCTCCACAAAGTGAAAGCCCTGACTGAGGGGCGATCACTTCACAAAATATGAGCCCCGACCAAGGGGTAATCTCCTCACAAAGTATAAGCCCGACCAAGGGGCAATCACCTCACAAAATATAAGCTCGACCAAAGGGCAATAACCTCATAAAAGATTGCTTGACCAAACGACAATCTCCTCACAAAGTGAAAGTCCGACCAAGCGACAATTTCTCCGTAAAGCTCAAGCCCAACCAAGGGGCAAACCTCTCTACAAAACTCAAAGCCCGGTCGAGGGGCAAACTCTAAACAAAACAAAAGTCCGACCAAGGGACAACCTCTCCAAAAAGCTCAAGTCCAACCAAAGGGCAACCAATCTGCAAAGCATAACTCCAACCAAAGGGCAATCTTTGGACAAAGGATCGAGTCCGACCAAGGGACATCACTTTACAAAACATAAACCCTAACCAAGGGGTAGATTCTCACAAAGAGGAAGCCCTAACCAAGGGGCAATCACTACACTAAACACAAGCCCCGACCAAGGGGCAATCTCCTCACAAAGTGAAAGCCTGACCAAGGGGCAATCACTCCATAAGGTATGAGCCCGACCGAACTGTAATCACTCCAAAAAGCATGAGCCCAATCGAAGGGCAATCTCCTCACAAAGTGAAAGCCCGACCAAGGGGCAATTTCTCCATGTAAGTCAAGCCTGACGAAAGGGCAAACCTCTCCATGAAGCACAAGCCCGACCAAGGGGCAATCTCCTCACAAAGTGTAAGCCCAACCAAGGCGCAATCTCCCCACAAAGTGAAAGCCCTGACCAAGGGACAATCACTCCACAAAACACAAGCCCCGACCAAGGGGTAATCTCCTCACAAAGTATAAGCCCGACTAAGGGGCAATCGCCTCACAAAACATAAGCCCAACCAAAGGGCAAGCACCTCATAAAGGACTAGCCCGACTGAATGGCAATCTCCTCACAAAGTATAAGCCCGACCAAGGGGCAATCTCCCCCCAAAGTGAAAGCCCTGACCAAGGGCCAATCACTCCACAAAATACAAGCCCCAACCAAGGGGCAATCTCCTCACAGAGTATAAGCCTGACCAAGGGGCAATCACCTTACAAAATATAAGCCTGACCAAAGGGCAATCACCTCACAAAGGGAAAGCCCGACTGAAGGGCAATCTCCTCACAAAGTGAAAGTCCGACCAAGCGACAATTTCTCCGTGAAGCTTATGCCCGACCAAGGGGCAAACCTCTCTACAAAACTCAAAGCTCGATCGAGGGGCAAACTCTTCACAAAACAAAAGTCCGACCAAGGGACTACCTCTCCACAAAGCTCAAGTCTGACCAAAGGGCAACCAATCTGCAAAGCATAAGTCTGACCAAAGGGCAATCTTTTGACAAAGGATCGAGTTTGACCAAGGGACATATCTTAATAAAAAAAAGGTCTGACCAAGGGATAAAATCTCCACAAAGCTCAAAGTCCGACCAAGGGATAAACAATCTACAAATCGTAAGTCCGACCAAGGGACAACCAATCTTCAAATCGCAAGTCCTACCAAGGGGCATCCTTCCCATGAAGCCTAAGTCCGACCAAGGGGCAACCAACACAAGAAGCATAAGCCCGACCAAGGAGTAACCAACCTACGAAGCATAAGCCCAACCAAGGGCAACTAACCCATAAAACTCAAGTCCGACCAAAGGGCAACCAATTTACAAAGCGTAAGTCCGACCAAAGGGGCAACAAATCTGCAAAGCGTAAGTCTAACCAAGGGCAACCAATCTATAAGGCGTAAGTCTGACCAAGGGGCAAGCTAGTCATCCCACAGGTATCATTCCTATCACTTGCTCTTTCGTGTGATCATACTGACCTGTGGCAGCAGTGATCCCGCGAGGAGCAGCTTGTAGGCATGAGATTTTACAGTCCCTCTCACGAGACAATGATGACGTGTACCCAATTTTGATGCCTTAAAATAAAATTTCTCTTTAGAATTTTTATTACCAAAATAATATTCCTCGCGAATTTAATACTTGGTAGAATCCAGTTCGGTGTGCCCGATAATGTGTCCGGTAGGAGCTTGAATCGATGATTTACATCCAAATTAAATAATACCCATTAAAATATGATTAAAATTCAAAAAGATGCCTTTTGACCCACTCTTTCCTACTTTTGACCACTTTTCACAACTTTTTAGGCTTTTGGGCCCGTTGGTTATCGGTATGCCGGAGGCTGATGCTACCAACGGCACTAGCCATGCCGCCAGCGGCATCACCATAGCATCGGTGACATCACCATACCGCCGGCAGCATGATGATGTCACCGGCGGCATGGCCTAAAATGGGTCCCTACATAGACAGCCTTTCGGCCACTTTCAGCGGAAATAAGTCAAAAAGATCTCGAAAAATACCCCAATTTGCCTATAAAAAGACACCTTAGGCTAAATAAAAGGGGGACTGAACTTGTATAGGGAAGGAGCTGAAATTGGGCAATTGAGAGGCTGAAATTGAGAGAGTAGATTTTAGTGAGATAAGAATTAGAAAAGGTAGGAAAAAGGATTCTAATCCATTTTTCCTGGTTTTTCTTCTTTGAACTCTCTGATTGTGAGCTTAAAATTAGTGGGTCTTTAAGTTAAAATCAACTTGATAGGATTTAGGGACCTAAAAAAATCTTAAATTGATTACTAAATGATCGTTACAAGCTCCTCAGAGGCGTTTATTTTCAATTCACGAAGAGTTGGATTCACGACCTCGAGGTGAAAATTCCGAGTCTTATAGCTCTTTGGCATTAATATTACTGATTTATGCTAATTTTTGTTAATTTGTGTTCATTTTTAGGTTTTCGGTCATTTTGACTACCGCACGCTGCTGTTGCAAGAAATCAAAGTTATCGGAGACATGAGATATCGCCGGCGGTATCACCCATATCGCCTGAGACATCGTTGATACCACTGGTGGCATCGCATTCCCTAGAGACCTCACTTTCTTGTGGGATCCTTTCTTTACGGTACTCAGAAAGTCATGTAGCCTGTCTGCTTACTGATGTCGCCCGTGACACAATTGATGTCATCGGCGGCATCAGCCATGCCGCCAGCAACATCAACCATATCGCCAGCTGCATCAGTTGCCTCGTCGGTGGCATGACTTTCTGGACAGCAGTTTTATTTTCGTTTATTCCCGAACTAACTTATTTTCTGAAGCTACGGCATATAGTGTGACAATGGAGGTTCAAAATCTCCTGAAAACATACCACACCCCATAACGAGTGGCATTTTTACTTATAATCCGATTAAAGCAACGATTGAATCTAAAATTTAGGTAAAAATGGAATTTCCCCGCGAACACCATTCAAACCACATTTTTGCCATCCAATCGGGTTTTATAATATCATAAATGAAACATGTCATATCTGTGCCAAACATCTTCTGCAAGTAGATGTATATCGGACATTTGGGTATTTTATTTATTGCATAGAAAATGCACAGGACTTGGAATCCTTGTAATAATTTTATTTTCCGCACTTATTTTTTTTATGGCTGTAAATATTTTATTCATCACTTCAATTGCTTGATAAATGCGAAAACAACAAAATAACTGAAAACACAAATAAACAGGTGAATTAAACCGATTAAGAAAGAATGAAGTATCTTAACTTGGCCTAATGAAAAATAGATAACATCATCCGAACTCGGAATCTCTACTTAAGGTATGGTCCAACCACCCGGTGGGAAAATCATACCAAAAATTTCCCGATTGAGCTGAATCGGGTGGCGACTCTATTTTAAGTACGAGATTTCGATCTCGTATCTTCTGAACATTAAAATATGCAAAATCATTTTCCAATCACATCATACGCACCTCCCCCATAATCTTAAAGAGGCCGGCCCATCGGTACGGCCCCGATGCTGCCACGCGAAACGTCGTCCGCTCATAGCGACTTGTTCGGCTATGGGGGAATAAAGAAACCTTCTCCTCAATACTTCTTAGTATAGTCTTTATCTCTCCCAACTCTTCCTTATAATCTGGAGCTTTAGATTTTTCTTACATGAGCTTCTCCACAGATATCAATTTTGCGCATATACCCCGGAGCATTTTCTTGATCTCATCTTCTTTCTGCCCTTCGATAGTAGCTTGCTCCAGCAGTTTTAGGGCCACTCTTATCTTCTCAACTCTAGTGGGTTACGTATTTATGATTTTCTTCTTGAATATACTATCTAAAGAGGATTCTTCTTTGGATCAAGAGCTGCTTTTAGTTTCTTCTGATCCAGAAGTTTCTTCTTCCTCACTGCTCTCCTCGTCTTTCTTATGTCCTTCTTTCTTCTCTTCCAACCTTTCCTCTAGAATGGCCTTGCCCTTTGAGTCCAATTTAGAAGTGTGCTTAGTGGATGCCAGACCATCTCCCTCCTTCAGAACTTTGTGCTCTAAGATAGGCTTATCTCCCTTAGATTCATTTAAAGTATCCGGATCTTAGTTTCCTTGTTTTTTTTGCAACTTCAACATCAATAGCAGTAAAAATGGTATTGGAATTAGAGTTAGGATCAAGGATTACCTCTAGGTTAGGATTCTCTATAGTTTCTACTATTTCTTTAATTACCTATTCCTCTCTAACTTTTAGAAGGTTGGAATTATCTTCAACCTCCCCTAAAGATGCCTTTTCAGGACTTTTAGTTATATCTTCTTTAGGAATGTTGGAAGTGTCCTCAACATCCTCTTTAAGTGCCTTTACAAGACTTTTAACTTCCACTGCTTCAACATCTGGATTCAATAGATTCTCTATAAGGGGTTCTGTCCTTGCCTTAAACACATTTATCTCCTCCATACTATATTTGCTTTCTCTGAGAAGATCCAAAGTTCTAGGAGAGATGGCAATAGGTGGAGTTGGAGAACTTAGAGGAGTGTCAAGGTTTAAGAGAGTCTAGAAGAGGTTTTGTTCTATCTTTAAAAAAGAATTAATCCTCTTCATTGTTCCCCTCTTGTAGAGCTTATGTATCGGAAGGAGCAACGAGAATTGGGTAAAAGGAAGTTTTTAGAGGAATGGTCTACTTGGTTGCTCTGGATGAGCTTTTGGGCCCTTCTTTGGTAAGCTAATTTTTCTTTAAGTTATCCTTGACAGCTTCCATCATCTCATTGAACTATGGATCCTCCAGATGGATATTGTCCGGAAGAACATTTATTTAAGTAGACTCTACATTCTTCCCCTTTGATTTCCTAGCTTCAACCATTTCCTCTACTCTAGTATCCTTGGGGGAAGGCTTCTCTAAAAGTTATTCCTGGAGCAGTCTTCTTAGAAGTTATCTTAGCTCTTTTGGCTTTAAGAGCTTCATTGAAGGTAAGTCCTTCTTTATGTACTGCTTTCTTTTAAGTACAGGAGCTTAATCCCCTGCTCCCTTACTTGAAGTGTGGTTTGAGCTTCTTTTGCTGGGAAACAATGATCCAGAAGAAATAAATTTAAGAACAATTCGGATCAAGTTTGAAGAAAACAAAAACATGTCTGAAGAAAACCAAGAAAAAGTATTCAATTGAAGAAAACAAAAAGAATTGAAAACTTTAAATACCTAAGCACATAAGGAAATCATTCGATTAAAGTTCGGAAAGGAAACAAACTTTTAACCTCAATAGAAGCATCAGGAAGAAGACTGATTGGAAGAGCATACGGAGATATTGAATCTGAAGACATCTAGAAGATTCAATTATCTCAGACAAAGGGAATGTTTTGAAAGTTACATTTCCCTCCAACTTTTTGGTCTAAAAGTCAAAGATCCTTTCCCTTTAAGAAAGATAAAATAATAGCTAGCACACTTTTCAAAAAAGTACTAAAGGACTGTCACAGGAAAGAGAAAAGGTAACAACCTTTTTAACCTAGCATAAAAGTTGGTGAATCACTAAATTACAAGGAAAATGATCACTGATAGCTTTTTAGCCTCAATCTCAAGGATTCAAATGGGACATTTACTCAGTCTAACAGAATGATCAATGGCTCTAGAAGCGCCATATACTGCCTTATCCACGGTGGAGATTGATAAACTATCCAACGGATCAAAAAGGCTACATTTATGATAGAGACTATAAAGAGAAGCTCTACACATTGTGAAGGTGTTGGTTGATTAAGAAAGCAAGAAACAAAGAAATTAGCTATTCAATCAGTATTCAAATCCCTCTAAGAACCAAACAATCCCAATCTGTTTGTAAGAACCCTCAAAGTGAAATTATAAACTTGAAGTGTTCAAAACTAAAACCTTTGATAAAAATAAAGTGTAAAAATCTCGTACTTGGGTGAGTATTGAGATTGGGACTCAGCTTAGAGTTGGCACTTTAAGTGGTATATCCTTGTAGGACTCAGCTTAGGATTAGGTAGATTATAAGTGGTATATCCTGCTAAAGAGAAAGGACTCAGCTAGGAGTTGGTGCTTCTAGTGGTATATCCTACATCCAGAAGAAGGTATCTATCCGGAGACAAATTGTAAGGCTTGATTTCTGCCAGTTGGAAAGAAATCACACTAGTGGAAAAAGCTCAGAGGAAGGAAACTCTGGGGACAAGAGTAGGTGGGGCTGAACTAGGATAAATTGATGTTTTTGATTTCTTTAACTCTTTCAATTAATTGCGTATTATTAATATTTGCATCATCCAGATCCAACACATCCGCATTATATCAAACACGCTACATAAGACTTTTTAAAGTCTATAAATTTTGTAAAAAGGGTCATTCACCCCCCCCCTTTGACCTTATAAACCTATGCATAGGGAGCAATAAGTAGTATCAGAGCAAGTGCTCACAACTAGAGATCTAACAATCTCAAGCTAAAGGTCCATATTTTGATTCAAAAATCAAAATGAGTTTTAATAACTCACAACTTCTTCTCGAGGGTATGTCCATTACCCGTCCTCCACTATTCATCGGTGAACACTACACATTTTGGAAAAATCGGATGAAGAATTTTATTTAGGCCTAAAGCATGCAAGCTTGGATGGCCATTAAAGATGGTCTATATGTCGCAACTATTGAAGTTGGGTCATTACCCGGAAGCCCTCAAATTAGTGGTATGAGAATGATTATAAGAAGTTAAGTGAAAATGCAAATGCTATTAACAAGCTTTATTGTGCTCTTAGTGCAGTAGAGTTCAACAAGATATTAGGATGTAAAACTGCACAAGAGATCTGGCAGAAACTTGAAGTGATCTATGAAGGAACCCCCAAAGTCAAGGAAGCCAAGATAGAACTCATCCAGCAAAACCTTTAAAAGTTCAAGATGGAGCCAAAAGAATCAAATAGTAGCATGAACACTAGATACACTAATCCAGTTAATGGAATGAAGAGGCTTGGCAAAGAAATCACTGAAAGAACAATGGTTAAGAAAATTCTCAAAAGTCTCACCAAGGAATGGGATAACAAAAAGACAGCCATTGGGGAAGCTCATGACTTGGAATTTTATAGTTATAATGAGCTCGTTGGTAATCTTCCCACTCAAGAGTTATCCTTCGAGAGATACAGCCAATAGGAGAAGAGGCCTGAAGAAAAGAAGAAACTCATAGCTCTCAAAGCAAAGTCATCCGAATCAGATTCCTCAGGAACAGAAAAATGCTCAAAAAGATCCTCCTGCTCTAAAGAAGATATGGTCATGCTAGCCAAGCAATTCAATAGATTCATGAAAAAGGAAACTAGGAGAGGATCTAAAAGATATGACTCCAAAAGAAGGAAAGAAAGCTCCTCCAAGAAGGAGAAGTTCAAAAAAGCTTCGGAAGAAAAGAAGAATCCAGAAAAAGAGGCAGGTTGCTTTGAATGTAGTGAGAAAGGGCATTTCAAATCAAAATGTCCTAAGATCAAGAAGGACAAAAAAATAAGAAGAAAGTAGTGGTGGCCATATGGAGTGATAGTGAAGACAATTGCAGCTCATCTTCCATAGAAGAAGAAGAGATTGCTAACTATGCATTCGTGGCAATATCAGATCTAGAAGCAGAACAATCCAAAATAAAGCCATCTGTAAAAGTCACCGAGTAAATCAAAGAATCAAAGTCTGAAACAACAGATACTAAGGTAAACTCTCACTCTAATTCTTTATCTAACTTTGATATTGCTACAGCTTTAGGGATTGTGATCAACAATGTAAGAAAGAATGCAAAAGCCATCAAATCCCTTAAAAGGCAAGTAATGGAGCAGGCTGAAGATGATGAGGCAATGGCTCAAGACATTAATTTGATAAGAGCAACAAAGCCCATTGATGTTGTTGAAGAAAACTTCCTGAAGAATTAAGTTCAGATTCTCAATGCCAATGTAATTGGGCTAGATAGAGAAATAACTCTGATGAAGGAAGCTGCCAGAAAGAGGCCAGAACCAAAAGCTTTAAAAACATCATCAGACATCTCCCTAGAAAGGACATCAAAAGCCTTTCAATCCCAGAAAAAGGAATGCGAGCAGACAACCTCAAGCACAGAAGTTTCCAGCTCCTCAAAGGGAAAAGCCTCAAGGGCGAAGATTCACAAGAGTAGAAAAAGGAAAAGGAGTAATGAAGGAACCGCCTCAAGTGGAGAAATTTCTCCCTGATCCAAATGGAATAGGAAAAAAGTATACTATGATCCTATAGACAAACAAAAGAAGAATTATAAGATAGAAATTGCCCCTCCTACCACCTATCGAGTCCAAAAGGAATAGGGAGAATCATCTCTGTCCAAGGCCGGATATTCCAGAGGATATGGAAAGGAGCATCTCCGGAAGATTGAAGAAAAGCTGAGACAAAACATACCACTCTTTGGATGCAGGTTTTGTGGTAGAAATAACCATATAACTAGAATGTGTAGATTCAAAAATAGTTATTATAACAACTATCCATGGCCATTAAGGGTAATAACCCAAGATGACCCAAATTTGATTAGTTACCTAAACCCACTTAATTTATTTTGCAGGTATGTCTTAGATCCATAAAAGATCAACAAACATTATACGTTAATAGTGGATACTCAAGGCACATGACTGGTGATGAGAGAGCCTTCATCACTTTAACTTGGAAGAAAGGTGGAAAAGTAAGCTTTGGAGGCAATATCAAAAGAGATATATCATTGGGCATGGAACCATTGGATCTGAACTAAAGATAGAAGATGTCTCACTAGTTGACGGACTAAAATTCAACCTACTTAGTGTTGCACAACTTTGTGACAAAGGGAGAACAGTCACCTTTGACTCCAGAGGTTGCTCAATCATTGATAGTAAGTCAAATCAACTCATACTTTATGCACCTAGAGTAAGGAAAGTCTATTCTGTAAACATTAAAAATGAGAAAAAGAATATATGCTTGGTGTCTAAAGAAGAAGAATCATGGCTATAGCACTGGAGGTTGGGACATGTAAGCATGAACCTCTTGTCCAAATTAGCCAAAAAGGAATTAGTTGTGGGTTTGCCTAAGGTTGCTTTTAATAAGCATCACATATGCACTGCATGTCTATTAGGTAAACAATATAGAAAAAGTTTCCCTTCCATACAGTACACACCATCTGGAAGAGTTCTTGAACTACTTCATATTGACCTTTTTGGTCCAATCAAACCAGTAAGCTTAGCTAAAAGATAATATATAATGGTTATTGTAGATGATTATTCTCGCTATACCTAGGTAGCCTTGCTTGTAAGCAAAGATGAGACATTTGAGCATTTCTCCAAAATATTCATTAGAATAGAAGTAGAACAGGGCATAAGCATTGCAGGCATTTGGAGTGATAATGGAGGAGAATTCAAGAATAAACACTTTGTTGAATTCTGCAAATCCAAGGGCATAGAGCACAACTTTTCTGTTCCTTATACATCTCAACAAAATAGGGTTGTAGAAAGGAAAAATAGAACTAGAGTTGAGATGGCTCGAACAATATTGAGTGGAAACCAATTGCCAAAATATTTCTGGGGAGAGGCCATAAACATAGCATGTTACATTTTAAATAGAGCTCTCATTAGAAAACCATAGACTAGACCCTATGTGGAATCTATAGGGGAAGAAAACTTAAAATTACGTATTTTAGAGCCTTTGGGTGTAAATGCTACATCCTAAATGATATAGAGCAATTAGGAAAATTTGATCCTCAGTCTGATGAAGCAATTGTCCTTGGATACTCACTATATAGCAAAGCTTACAGAGTCTATAACAAGAGAACCCAAACCGTGGTAGAATCTATACATGTATATTTTGATGAGACTAACCATGTAGGGAAAAGAAGCTCCAATCCGGAAGACTAAACTCTAGAAGATGTTGTAGAAAAAGAAGTACAGATTCTGGATTCATTTCAAACAAAGAAGTATAAAGAAGAGGATGAAGGAATTGACTTCAATTCAGAGCCACCCCAAGACAATCTCAATCATAACTTTAATGATGGTCAAGATGAAGAAGCTGAAGGAAATGCAGAATAACCTCCAGCTCAACATGAAGGTCTCCAAAGAGAGATAAGGCCCCATAGAGATCATCTAGTTGAAGTCATTTTAGATAATGTCTAAAATCCAGTCAGAACCAGAGGACAACTCAACATTATAATGAGCCATGCTACATTTATCTCTCTCATTAAGCAAAGAAGTTTCAAGAAACAAAAGGGGGTTAGTGCTAAGGAATTGGAAGCTACTAAAACCATTGCAGTTTCTGCTGCAGCTCTGAGATCTGGAAGATAGAAAGGGAGGGTAGTACCCTAGAGGAAATATTGGCAGAAGACAACTTAGATAGTGAGGAAACATGATATGAGGATCCATAACCAAAAAGAAGGTAGTTCATCCAGAAGGGATCAACTTATAATGAAGCTATGAAAGCTCAAAAAGCTAAGCAAAAGGAAAGCAAGCCAGCTTCTGGGATAGTAATCAAGGAGAAAGGCTCTAACCTCCCTATAGAAGAAGAAATGGATAAGGCCAGGAAATCAAAGGGGAAGAATGTGCCCGGAGCTACTAAAGCCATCATTTCGGAGGATCCTCAGTTTGAGGAGATGATGAAAGTTGTTCAAGATAACCTCAAGGTTAATCAGCTCACCAAAGGACCTAGAGGCTAATCTGGAGCTATAGTTGTTGTTCCTGCTCCACCCACAGTCATCACACCCAAAATCCTACAACTACTCAAGGAAAGTCAGTACATAAAGGAGAAACTAACTGTCTTCAAAGCCAGTACTGAACCCACTCCGGAGAACCAATTAAATGTAAATGCTGAGGTTGTGGACATCAAAAGTCCTACAAAGACAACTATCGAGCATGTTAAGGACACTACCAACATTGCTGAGGAATTAAGGAATGTAAGTCCTGAAAAGGCACTTAAACGGGAGAATGAGGACGCTGCCATTCTTCCGAAAATTGGGGTAGAAAAGTCAGCAAAAAATCTAAAGCCAACTATTGAGGCAATTCTGACTCAATCTCATTTGATATCAATGATGACATTATTGCTATTGTGATTGTTGATACAATAGCTAAAAACCAAGGCAAGTTGGATATAGAAATCCAAACTGCATCTAAGGAAGTTAAGCCTAACCCAGAGCAAAAAACTCTGGAGGAGGGAACTGGTCTAGGTTCCAGTGAGCACACTTCTAAAGTAGACTCAAAGGGCAACGCCATTCCGGAGGTGAGGTTGGAAGAGAGAAAAGAAGAAGGAGATTAGGAAGCATAGGGATGAGGAGGAAAAAGAAGAAAAATCCGAATCTGGGAAATCTAGAAGTAGCTCTAGTTCTGAGAAAGACTCATTTTCTAGGAGTATCCTCAAAACGCCAACCAAAAATCCCAAGCCTACTAGAGCTGAGAAAGTAAGGTAAGCATTGAGGCTGATAGAAGAAGCCACTGTTAAAGGGCACATGGAGGATGATATAACCAAGACAGCCCTGGAAGTGTGTGCTATACTATCCTTAGTGGAAAAGCTATTACAAGAGAAATCAGATGATCCGGAGGTTAAGGCTGATCTTGGGGAAATCAAGACTACTGTCAAGGGAATCAAGGAGAAAGTTGATCAGTTCCTAACCACTATTCAAGTTGCAGAAACCTTTTTATCAAAGATCACTCTTAAAATAACCCAACTCTCAACTGCAATCACATTAGCAAATAGAATAGCCACTCAAGCAGCAGCCGGATTAGACAATAACTGTGCTACCATTGTGGTCCAAATTACCTCATCATCAACAGAGTTAAAGGCAGAGCTTAAGGAATATATTGATAGTAAGTTTCAAAGCTTGGAAAAATTCATCCCCCTGGCCATCACAGACTCATCCAAAGATATATCATCCGGACTCACACTGCTAAATGAAGAACATCAAGCAGCCCAGGAGATGCTCTACAATTTCCTGGATGTAGCACTTCTAAAACTTTTGGCCAAGCATATGGATGATACAAGTGAGGACTTCCAGTGCCAACTTAGGGCAACTTAGAAAATTTTCAAGGAATGGAAGGAAAATTTCAATAAAGAGATGAGGGATATCAACACAACCATTCACAATTGCCGAAGGAACCTAGTCTAAGAAGTTGTACACCTTAAATTCGGCATGTCACAATTATCAATCTCTGCTCCTTCCACATCCGAATATGTAATTCTAGAAAGCCTTCTTCTTCCAATCCTACAAGAACTGGTCTAGGACAATTGGGACACAGGATTCTTTTAATACAAGAGCAATATCACTCTCCTTAAGGCCTTATTTCCCTTCTTTGATGAAGCAAATAAGGAACATGTTATTACCATAACTCCTCATATGATAAAGTCATACAAGAAGCTCTGAAAGATCATCAAACCACTCCATCTTACTCCTGCCACTATGGATACAATTATTGAGAAGAGGGTGTAAGAAAATATTGACTACTCTATCTACTCTGAAGCTTGGTAGAAAAACTGGGATGGCAGAATCTACATGGTTATCAACCCCTAAGTTGATGAACACCAAAAGGAGAAGACATGCAAAGCTAAGCAAGGAGAATCATCTAAGAAAGGGAAGAATGAAGAAGTAGATTCATTTTTGTTTAGAATAGCTATTTCCAATGCTCAAATTTGTAATAGCTAGTACTATGTAATTTTCAATAATATATTTCTGTATTTGTAATCCAGAACTTTAATGATGTTAACCATTTTAACAACAAAAGTATATATAGTGAAAAATATTCTATACAAAAATTGCTTCTAAGTACAACTATCAATTGTACTTCAAAAACTTAGAAGCTAGAATGCCAAAACATTGGGCGAGTTAGGATGCTTAGATTATGGAGGAATAAGTTGTAAATGACTAAGTATCAAGAATTATACTTAGCTCATAAAATTATTTCCTTATGCTTAAAAATAACTTAGGTTTTTGTTTCCATCAAATGGGGGAGATTATTGGGAAAAAATGATATGGAAGAAGCAAATTCAAGAACAGTCCGAATCAAGTTTGAAGAAAACAAACCATGTCCGAAGAAAACTAAAAACAAGTATTCAATTGAAGAAAACAAAAACAATTCAAAACTTTAGATACCTAAGCACATAAGGAAAGCATCGAGTTAAAGTTTGGAAAGTAAACAAACTTTTAACCTCAACAAAAGCATCTGGAAGAAGACTGATTGGAAGAGCATCCAGATATATTAAATATGAAGACATCCGGAAGATTCAATTATCTCAGACAAAGGGAATGTTTTGAAAGTTACATTTCCCTCCACCTTTTGGTCTCAAAGTCAAAGATCCTTTCCCTTTAAGAAAGACAAAACAACAGCAAGCAAGCTTTTCATAAAAGGACTAAAGGACTGACACAAGAAAGAGAAAAGGTAACAACCTTTTTAACCTAGACCAATAGAAAAGGCGCGTAGAGCTCACAAATAGGACTGCTGGCATAAAAGTTGGTGAATCGCTAAAATACAAGGAAAATAATCGTTGACAACTTTTTAGCCTCAATCCCAAGGATTCAAATAGGATATTTAATCTGTCTAATGGAATGATCAATGGCTCAAGAAGTGCCACGTATTACCTTATCAATGGCGAAGACTGATGATCTGTCCAATGGATCAAAATGGCTACATTTATGATAGAAGCCTATAAAAGAGAAGCTCTCCACATTGAAAATGTGCTGGTTGATTAAGAAAGCAAGAAACAAAGAAATTAGCTATTCAATCAATAATCAAATCCCTCCAAGAACCAAACAATTCCAATCTATTTGTAAGAACCTTCAAAGTGAAATTATAAACTTAAAGTGTTCAAAACTAAAACCTTTGATAAGAACAAAGTGCAAAAATCTCATACTTGGGTGAGTATTCAGATTGGGACTCGGCTTAGAGTTGTCGCTTTAAGTAGTATATCCTTGTAGGACTTAGCTTAGGATTGGGTAGATTCTAAGTGGTATATCCTGCTAAAGAGAAAGGAGTCAGCTAGGAGTTAGTGCTTCTAGTGATACATCCTACATCCGGAAGAAGGTATCTGTCTAGAGACAAATTATAAGGCTTGATTTCTGCCAGTAAGAAATCACACTAGTGGAAAAAGCACAAAGGAAGGAAACTCTGGGGACTGGATAGGCAGGGCCGAACTAGGATAGATTATTGTGTTTGATTTATTTAATTCTTTCATTTAATTGCATATTATTATATTCGCATCATCCAGATCCAATACATTTGGAGCATATCAAACACACTACATAAGAATTTTTAAAGTCTATACATTCCGTAAAAGGGGTCATTCACCCCCCCTCTGACCTTATAAACCTACACACAAGGACCAATAATTCCACCTTTTTCTAATAACTGCAACAGCTACAGCAACATTTTCATTTGCTTCCAGTGGACAAATTGGTTTCATCTTCTTTGCCATGACCTTGATAAGCCTTCCTCGCTTAGGCTTTTCTAGAGTATCCTTCATCAGTAGGGTGATAGTCATAACATCTTCATTTATCTTCTCTACATGGTCTAGATCTATCTTCTTCTGAGCCCTTTGTTTAGTGGTTCTGGCTCTCTTTGCCACAAGAGAAATTTCAACTGAGGTTCCACCCTTCTATACTCTGCTCTTTTCTTGTTTCTCCCTTCTTTGTCTAAAGGCTTTCTCCTCATCCCAGACCTCATCATAGGTCAGTTTTAGGAAGTTATTTTCAAGGATAGCCTTTCTTTGAATAGCCTTTACTCCTGATAAGTCCACTTGGTTTTGAGTAAGGATTTTGGTAATGAGGGCACCATATAAGTGGTTGTGCTGCTTTCAAACTAGTGTTGGATGACATAGTATTGGAAGGCTGATGCTGTGTTTAGGGATCCCTTCTGATAAAGATGAGTCATGCCATTATAAGTGACGGATTCTTGGTATATGTGGCCAATGAGTGGTTGTTTTATCCCCAAAAAATCTCTTCAAAAGCCTCATCTGAGGATCATACTTAACCTTGAGCTTATCCCCATCATTTCTAATTATCATACCACTGTTCTTCAGTTTAAAATGTTGGATGAAGAATTCAAAGGTGATGGTTATGACTTTCTCTTGAACAGTGGTCCTAAGGATATCTACATATCTGTGGATTTTTAGGTTCTCATAGAATTCTTTGACGAGAAGTGGATAGGTTGGGTTTTTCATCCAGAGAAAGATCTCTAGACATCAATCTTTTATGAGGAGTTGGAAAAATGGTTCTATAGTGAAAATGTATTCATCATTCAGATAATCAGATGGCGTGATTGTGTCAGAGCCTTTGAAATGTATGGGGAGAAAATCCTCATCCAGAAGGATGTCTTCTGGAACAAGATTGCTTAGGTGATGAGTGGCTTGATTCTTAGCTCTTTCCATTCAGGAGTTTGAGAGAGTTTGGGAACTTTAGGGTTTTTGGAGAGAAAATTGCAGAGTAATAGTAGATTAGTTACTCGTGTGAAGATGAGGGTAGGATTTTAGGGGCTTTTTGTAGAGTTTTCAAGTTGAAGGTAGAATGGTAATCCAGAAGTAGTTAAAACCAACTGGATCGGTGATATGGTAGTTAAAAATGATGACAGAGGTTAATGGTGTTTAAACCGCAGAATTTGACTGGTTTAATTTTTATAACTGTTGCAACTTTTGGACCGCATGGAATTCCCAATAAATGTTTAAAATTCAAAACGTGTACAGTTACCTTTTTGCACTTTACTGCCATTTTTCACTCTTGTCTACTGAGTTGGAAATATTCCTTCTAGATCCATAGTAAATCACTTTTCTTCATTTTCTTGATTTCTTGACTTGTGGAAGACTAAGATAATTGTTGTTTGTTTTCCAGACCTTTCTTGAAATTGGATTTGACATTCCAATGGGCTCCCTTAACTTGTTGAATTAATCTTTACTTAGTGCCTTAGTAAAGATATCTGCCCTTTGCTCATTTATTAGAATGCAGACCAAAGTTACATCCTTCTTCATGATATGATCCCTGATGAAATGGTGCCTGATATTAACATGCTTCATCCTGATATGTAGCACTAGATTTTTTGACACATTAATTGCACTTTTTTGTCACACATTACATCTACACATCCGAATTAAACTCCATAATCTTCCAATTATTGTTTGATCCATAGGAGTTAAGCAATACAGCTTCTTGTAGCCATGTATTCTGCCTCAGTGGTTGATAAGGCTACTCAAGTTTGCTTTTAGTTGTACCAAGATACTAGGCAGTCTCCAAGGAAATGACATCCTCTGGATGTTCTTTTCCTTTAAAGCATATCTTTGCCATAGTCTGCATCAGTGTACCCTTGCAATGTGAAATTTCCATTACTGGGAAACCATAATCGAACTTCAGTTGTTCCCAGTAAGTATCTGAGCACTCTTTTTATAGCCTTGAGATGAGAATCTTTTGGATTGGCTTGATATCTTGTACAATAACATACTGCATAAAGTATATCAGGTCTGCTAGCTATTAAGTATAGCAATGATCCAATCATTCTTCTGTAGAGCTTTTGATCAACATTTTCACCTTCACAATCCTTTGAGAGTATTGTGTCAGATCCCATAGGAGTAGACATAGGCTTACTCTTGTCTATCTCAAACTTCTTTATAATCTCCTTGGTGTATTTGGATTGGTTTATTAAAATCCCATCTGGACTCTGCTTGATTTGGAGACCAAGGAAGAAATTAAGTTCTCCCATCATTGACATCTCAAATTTCTTCTGCATTTGAGTGTTAAATTCTTCACACATCTTTTCTTCAATTGCACTAAAGATGATGTCATCCATATAGATTTGGACTAGAATAACATCACCCTTTTTCTTCTTGATGCAGAGTGTTGTATCTGCCTTGCCCTGGATGTACCCCTTCACTATGAGAAATGAAGTGAGCCTCTCATACCATGCTCTTGGTGCTTACTTCAATCCATAAAGGGCCTTTTTCAGCTTTCAAATCCGGATGGTTGCTTTACATAAACTTCTTCTTAGATGACTCCATTCAAGAATGCACTTTTGACATCCATTTGGAACAATGTGAATCCCATGAATGATGTAAAAGCACATAGAATCCTAATTACCTCTAATCTTTCTATTAGAGCAAAGGTTTCTTCAAATTCAATGCCTTCCTGCTGATTATAGCCTTGAGTAACCAGTCTTGCTTTGTTTCTTACCACTACTCCAGATTCATCAAGCTTGTTTCGGAATACCCATTTGGTTACAATGATCGACTTTCCTTCAAGTGGTAGGACTAGATCCCAGACATCATTTGTAGCAAATTAATCTAGTTTTTCTTGCATTGTAATCAACTAGCTTTCATCCCCATCTACATCTTGAAACTTCTTTAGCTTAATAAGAGAGATAAAATCAACATGGCTCATCATCCTGTTGAGTTATCCTCTGGTCTTGGCTGGATTTTGGACATCATCCAAAATGGCATCAACTGGATGACCTCTATGGGTCTAGATCTCTCTTTAAAGGACTTCATGTTGAGCTGGAATTTGTTCTTCATCTACTTCAGGTTCTTTTTCTTGACCATTATTAAATTTAATCTCATGATTATTGAGATTGTCTTGGAGTAGCTATGAATTGAAGTTGATTCCTTCGTCCTCTTCTTTATACTTCTTGATTTGAAAGGAATCTGGAATCTGCACTTCTTCTTTTTCTACAACATTCTCAACTTCTGGAGTTAAGTCTTTCTAATTGGAGCTTCTTTTTCCTGCATGGTTAGTCTCATCAAAATCTACATGTATTGACTTTACCACAGTTTAGGTTCTCTTGTTATAGACTCTATAAGCTTTGCTATGTAGTGAGTAGCCAAGGAAAATTACTTTATCAGATTTAGGATCAAATTTTCCTAATTGCTCTCTATCATTTAGGATGTAGCATTTACATCCAAAGGCTCTAAAGTACCCCCATTTTGGGTTTTCTTCCCTTCTAGATTTCATAGGGGGTCTTCTCTATGGTCTTTCTAATGAGATCTCTATTTAAAATGTAACATGATGTGTTTACGGCCTCTCCCCAGAAATACTTGGGCAATTTGTTCTCGTTTAGCATTGTTCGAGCCATCTCAACTATTGTTCTATTTTTCCTTTCAACAACCCCATTTTGTTGAGGTGTGTGAGGAGTAGAAATGTTGTGCTCAATGCCCTTGGATTCACAGAATTCAGCAAAGTCTTTGTTTTTGAATTCTACTCCATTATCACTCCGGATGCGTACAATGCTTATGCTCTGTTCTACTTCTATTCTAATGAATATTTTAGAGAAATACTTAAACGCCTCATCTTTGCTTGCTACCCAAGTATAATGAGAATAATCATCCACAATGACCATTGTGTATTCTCTTCTACCTAAGCTCAGTGGTTTGATTGGACCAAAGAGGTCAATGTGAATTAGTTCAAGAACTCTTCCGGATGGTGTATAGTGGATGGAAGGGAAACTTTTTCTATGTTGTTTACCTATTTGACATGTAGTGCATATGTGATCCTTATCAAAAGCAACCTTAGGCAAACCCATAACCAATTCCTTTTTGGCTAATTTGGACAGGAGGTTCATGCTTACATGTCCCAACCTTCGATGCTAAAGCCATGATTCTTCTTCTTTAGAAACCAAGCATATATTTTTTTTCTCATTTTTAATGTTTATAGAATAGACGTTATTTACTCTAGGTGCATAAAGAATTAGTTGATTTGACTTACTATCAATGATTGAACAACCTCCAGAGTCAAAGGTGACTTTTCTCCCTTTGTCACAAAGTTGTGCAACACTAAGCAGGTTGAAATTCAGTCCATCAACTAATGAGACATCTTCTATCTTTAATTCAGATCTAATGGTTCCATGTCCAATGATTTGTCCCTTTTGCTTGTCTTCAAAGCTTACTTTCCCACCTTTCTTCTAGATCAAAATGGTGAAGGCTTTCTCATCACCTGTCATATGCCTTGAACATCCACTATCAATTTACCATGTTTGTTGATCATCTGTGGATCTAAGGCATGCCTGTAAAATAAGTCAAGTGGGTTTGGGTACCCAATCAGATTTGGGTCCTCTCGGGTTAACAACCACTTTAGGCTAAGGTTGACTATCATAATAACAATTTTTAAATCTACACATAATGGTTATACGATTATTTCTGCCATAAAACCTGTACCCTATGATTGATTTGTTCTGCTTGAGCTTTTCTTCAATCTTTTGAAGATCCTTCTTCCATAATCTCGGAAGTATCCTACTTTTGAGGGACCTGGATATGAGTTTTTGGATTGCATCTGGTAGTTGACTGGAGGTGCTATTTCAGCTTTGTGATTCCTCTTTTGGGGGACTAGTGGATGATGGTGGATCTTTACTCCTTTTCCATTAGGGTTATCATCATACTTCTGTGTTTGAGGTTGTGCATCCATCACTTATTTTCCTTTTTGAGCAGCTGTATATCTTTGCCCTTGAGGCTTTTCCTTTTGAGGAGCTGCAAACTTTTGTGCCTGTGGTTGTCTGTTTGCATTTCTTCCTCTTAGGTTTGAGGACTTTTGGTTTCTTCTTGGAGCTCGACGTTCCAGCTTCTTTTTGGCAGCTTCCTTCATCAAAGTTATCACTCTATCCAATCCAATCACATTGGCATTGAGTATCTAGACTTGGTTTCTCAGAAATTTTCCTCAACAGTGTTCATATGCTTTGTTCTTTTTTATCAAATTGATGTCTTGAGTCGTTTCTTCAACATCTTCAGCTAGTTCCATTACTTTTCTATTAAGGTACTTAATGGCTTTTGTATTCTTTCTCACATTGTTGATCACAATCCCTAAAGCTCTAACAAGATCAAGGTTAGATAAAGAGTTAGAGGGAGAGTTTACCTCAGTGTTGACTATCTCTGACCCTGACCCTTTAATTTTAATAGAGACTTGCTTAGATGTTTTTGTTCTGGATTACTCAGCCTCCGGATCAAATATTGCAATGAATGCCCAGTTGGCAATCTCTTCTTCTTCTATGGAAGATCAGCCGTGGCTTTCTTCTTTATCGCTCCATGTGGCCACCATTGCCTTCTTTTTGTATTTCTTTTCTTTCCTGAGCTTGGTAAATTTTGATTTGAAGTGTCCCTTATCTCCACATTTAAAGCAGCTAGTATCCTTCTCCAGATCCTTTTTTTCTCTTCCAGAGCCCTTCTGAACTTATCCTTCCTTGAGGAGCTTTCTTCCTTCTTTTGAAATCAAATCTTCTAGAATTTCTCCCCCCTTCCTTTCTCAGGATTCTATTGAACCTTTCAGCCGATATAGCCATTTCCTCTTTGCTATAGGAGGATCTTTTTGAGTATTTTTATGTTCCAGATGAATCTAATCTAAATGATTGTGCTTTGAGAGCGATGACTTTCTTCTTCTCTTCAGGCTTCTTTTCTTGTTGGCTCTATCTTTCCAGAGATATCTACTGAGTCAGGAGGTTTCCAATGAGCTCATCATAGGTATAGAATTTTAGGTTATGGGCTTCTTCAATGACAGTCTTCTTATTGTCCCATTCTTTGGTGAGACTCTAGAGAACCTTTTTCACCATTTTCTCTTATGTGATCTCCTCTCCTAGCCTCTTCATCTCATTTACTAGATTAGTATATCTAGTATTCATACTGCTGATTGATTCTTTTGGCTCCATCTTGAAAGATTCAAGATTATATTGTAGGATATCAATTCTAGCTTCTTTGCACTTATTTGTGCCTTCATAGGTCACTTCAAGTTTCTTCCATATCTCTTTTGGAGTTTCACATCCGGATATCCTATTAAACTTTGCTGCACTATGATCACAATGAAGCATGTTAATCGCATTTACATTTTCTCGCAACTTTTTATAATAATTTTCATCCCACTGATTAGAGGGCTTTCGTGTAGTAATACCTTCTACATCATAAGTAGGAATATATGGGTCATCTTTAATGGCCATCTATGCCAACATGTTTTGTGCCTGAATGAAATTTTTCATCCAATTATTTCAGAATGTGTAGTGTTCACTGGTGAAAAGTGGAGGACAGGTTATAGACATACCCTCCAGAAGAAGCTGTGAATTGTTAAAACTCATTTTGATGTTTAGATCAAAATATGGACCTTTATCTCGAGATTGTTAGATCTATAGTTGTGAGAACTTGCTCTGATACCAATTGTTGGTCCATATGCGTATGTATATTAGGTCAAAGGGGTCTGTATGACCCTTTTGGCAAAATTTATGGACTTTAAAAAGTCTTGTATAGCGTGTTTGATATGTTCTAGATGATGCAAATATTAAAAAATATGCAGCTAAGCAAAAGAGTTAAGAAAAGTCAAACACAATGATTTTATCATAGTTCGGCCCCGCCTACTCAAGTCCCTAGAGTTTCCTTCCTCTGAGCTTTGTCTACAAGTGTGATTCCTTTTAAACTGGCAGGAATCAAGCCTTACAGTTGTCTTCAGAGATTTATTCTCCTCTGGATGTAGGATATACCACTAAAAGCACTAACTTCTAGCTGAGTCCTTGTGAGGTTTTCTCCGAATGGTGACCCCTCTTCTGGATGTAGGATATACAACCAAAAGCACCAACTTCTAGCTGAGTCCATTTTCTTTAGTAGGATATACCACTTAGATTCTACCCAAACCTAAGCTGAGTATTATAGGGATATACCACTTAAAGCACCAACTCTAAGATTAAAACTGGAGGGAAATATAATTTTCAAACTATTTCCCTTTAGCCTTGATAATTGAATCTTCCAAATGTCTTCAGATTCAATTTATTCGGATGCTCTTCAATCAGTTTTCTTCTTCTGGATGCTGCTGTTGAGAGGTTAAAGGTTTGTTTCCTTTCCAAACTTTAACCGGATGCCTTCCTTATGGACTTAGGTGTTTGAAGTCTTCAATGTGTGTCCGGATGATTTATCTTGGACTCTTGTTTTTTTGTTTACTTTAATTGAATACTTGTTTTTGTTTTCTTCAAACTAGATTCGGATATGTTCTTGAATTGGTTCTTCCGGATCATTGTTTCCCAACACTAATTTTATTTTCAAAATTATTACTAAGATTTTGACAAATAGACTTGGTGACATGGCTTCTCGTATTATTTCTAACAAGCAATTTGGCTTTGTGAAAGGAAGAAATATTCATCATATCATTGCCCTTGCTTCTGAAGGAATTAATGTTCTAGATAAACAAGAATTTGGGGGGCGTATGGCCCTTAAAATTGACATTAGGAAATCATTTGATACTATTATTGATTGGTACTTCCTTCAGTATGTGTTGCAATCTTTCGATTTCTCTGTGAGATTTAGAGGCTGGGTTTTTCAAATCTTGTCTTCCTATCACATATCAATTATGGTCAACGGGCAATTCACAGGTTTTTTTGAGTGCTCTAGGGGAGTTCCGCAAGGTGATCCCATATCACCTCTTCTCTTTTTTCACCGAGGAATTTCTAAGTCGTTCGATTAAGAAAATGGTTTTAGAGGGTTCCCTTAAAGTTATAAGGCATGCCGATTCGGGATTTGCCAGCCATCATTTATATGCGGATGATGTAGTTCTTTTTGGTTCGGCTACTACTAAAAATCTTAGAGTCATTGTCTCTATGATGATTATGCCATTATTTTTTATCAATAGGTGAATTGGAGTAAAAGTTGTGCTTATTTTGGATTAGGAGTTAATGCACAACAGGCTAGAAATTTATGTTCTATTCTTGGGGTTTGAAATTTGGAAGCATCTTTCTCATATTTGGGAGTTCCTCTTTTTAAGGGTATTCCTAGACGGAGATATTTACGTGGAATATCTGATAAAATTATTAATAAATTCTATGGTTGGAAAGGTAACTCTTTATCTATGACGGGTCGTATTTGTCTTGTTAATTCAGTCATATAGGGTTCCTTCATTCATACCTTCTCGGTTAATCAATAGCCAATCAGCTTAATAAAGGAGATGGAAAGAGCTATTCGGAATTTCATCTAGTCCGAATCTACAATGATAAAAAATTGGTCACGGTGCCATGGAAAACCTACTGCAAGTCTCTGAAATTTGGAGACCTGGGAATCAAATCGCTCCAAAATCTCAATAAGGCTTTACTCGTGAAGATAAGTTAGGAAATTCTTGATGACAATTCTTTTTTCATGCGCATTCTTAATTGATAATTTATGCATAAATCTGGTGATATTCGACGTCAATATTTCTCTTCGTCCATTTGGGTTTCTATCTAACAATTTTTTCCTTTTGTAATGGAGCATTGTTACTGGTTTATTGCTAATGGCGCTCGAACATATTTTTGGTTTGATAACTAGAATGGTCAGAATTTGGTCTCTAGGCTTGTTATTTCGGAGAATGAAAGGCATACTTTATCTAGTAATGTGTCTAATTTTCTTCAAGCCAAGAAATGGAATTTACCGAATAATATACCTTTGGAGATTCAGTAGGAGATTCACAATTTGAGAAGATTACCAGGCACCTTCGATTCATTTGTTTGGAAGCCGTTGGTAGATGGGATTTACTCCGTCAAAGTTGCATATGCTTTTATTAACAACTCTACTCATCTTTTGTAATGGCATTCTTTTATTTGGAAAGCTTTTTTGCCACCATCATGCTCTACTCTTTATTGGTGCATTTTGTATGGTAGGATACCTACTGACGATTTACTACAAGCTCGAAGAATATTCACTTCGTCTAGATGTTCTCTTTGTGGTCAGGAATGCAAAACATTGGATCACATCTTCCTGACTTGCCCTTTCTTTAGGGCGTTATGGCTTGCACTTGGGAATTTTTTCAAAAACAAAAATGACCTAGGTAATGACATCTCTCACCTCATTGACAGTGCTAGGGCTCATTGGAGTGGCACTCAACTTTATATGGTTTGGAATGTTGCCGTTCTTACCTGTTTTTGGGTAATTTAGCATTCTAGGAATTTGGCCTGATTCGAGAATAGAGTGCTACTTATATGAAATTGCCTTTGGTTGCTATGGAAAGCCATGAAAGAAGTCTAGTTCTTTTGTGTAGGATGAACTAAAAGTGTCAACGACTTTAGGGCATTAAAGCGATTGGGTTTTAATATTCACCCAAATAAGATAGAGAGGATTATACAAGTTTTATTGCAGCCACCGAGTGGGACTTTCATGAAAGTTAATGTTGACGGTTCGGCTGTTAGGTGTCCAGGAATTGCAGGATATGGTGGCATTTTTTGTAATGCATGTGGATTTCCCCATGGAACATTCTCGAGGAGATTAGATTTAGCTTTTGCTTTTGAGGTAGAATTATTAGCTACCATTGTTGCTATTGAGAGGGCTTTTGAGATGGGGTGGAGGAACTTATGGATTGAGACTGACTCGTGTTATGTGGTTTACGTTTTCAAAAATAGACCGAGAAGAATTCCTTGGTGCTTACGGCTTAGATGGGAGGTGTCGGTTATCCTTCAAGATCAAATGCAGGTGATTGTTTTGCATATCTACTGTAAGGTTAATCGAGTTACAGATGCCTTAGCCCAATATAGCGTCAATAATGGTGATGAATGGTGGTTTTATTGCTGGTTTTATTAAGGAAGATTATGACCTCCGTCCCCAATACTGGTTCGTCCCTTAATAGGATGGAAGACTACAATAACTTTATGGTTTTAGTTTCTTTGGAGGCTATTTCTTGTTGGAAACAATGATCCGGAACAACAAATATAAAGACAATCCGGATCATGTTTGAAGAAAACAAATACACCTAAGTCCAAAGTAATTGCATCCTAATATATAAAAAACATTCAAGCTAATTATTTAAAGAAAATACAAATGCCTAAGCATAAAAGAAAAGCATCTGGTTACAGTTTGGAAAGGAAACAAACTGCTAACTCCTTCTACAATAGCATCCGGAGGAAGACTGATTGAAGATGAATCCAGACTGGTTAAATCAGAAGACATCCAAAAGATTTAACTCACAAAGACAAAGGAAATGATTTGAATATTTCATCTTCCCTCCAATTGGTCTAGCTGTCAAAGGATGCCTTCCCCGTCTGTAAGTCAAAATAATAGCTAGCACACTTTTCAGAAAAAGGATGAAAAGCTGACACAGGAAAGAGAAAAGCTAACAATCTTTTCTACCTAGACCAATAGCACTGGCGCATGGAGCACATGAAATTGACCACTGGCTAAAAGTTGGTGATTCACTAAAATACAAGGAAAACCATCATTGGCAACTTTTTAGCCTCAATCCCAAGGATTTAAATGGGTCAAAATAATAGTCTAACGAATTGATCAATAGGTCTGGAAGCACCACATTACACCCTATCAACGATGAGCATTGAAGACTATTCCAACGGCTACATTTATGAAACAAAGCCTATAAATAGCAAGCTTCGCCACTTGAGAAATGGTTGGTTGATTTACAAAAGCAAGTAATAAAGAACTTAGCAATTCAATTAGTGATTAATCCCTCCAAGAACCAAACAACCTGAATCTGTTTGTAAGAACCAGCAAAGTGAATTATAAACTTCAAGTGTTCAAAAACCAACCCTTTGATAAATCAAAGTTGAAATAGCTTAATACTTGGGTAAGTATTGAGTGTGGGACTTAGCTAGAAGTTACCGCTTTTAGTGGTATATCCCATAAGAACTCGGCTTAGGATCGGGTAGATTCTAAGTGGTATATTCTTCTAAAGAGAAAGCACTCAGCTAGAAGTGGGTGCTTCTAGTGGTATATCCTACTTCTGGAAGGGGTCACCATCCAGAGATAAGCTCAGAGGACTCAGCTAGGAGTTGGTGCTTCTAGTGGTATATCCTACATCCGAGAGAAGAAAAAATCTCCGGAGACAAATTGTAAGGCTTAAAATCCTACCAGTTGAAAAGGAATTCACTAGTGGAAAAGCTCAAAGGAAGGAACCTTTGGGGACTGGACGTAGGCAGGGCCAAACCAGTATAAATGTCCTGTGTTTAAATCTCTCTTACTCTGCTCTTAATTTAACTCATTTTACTTAATTTGCATCATCCGGATCTAATATATCCTATATATTCAAACACGCTATACAATACTTTTTATAAGTCCATTAATTTCGCAAAAAAGCTCATTCACTCCCCCCCTCCGACAGGGATCAACAAGTGGTATCAAAGCAAGTGTTCACAATAAGAGATCTAACAATCTCGAGTCAAAGGTCCATATTTTGATTTATAAATGAAAATGAGTTTTAACAACTCATAGCTTCTTCCCAAGGGTATGTCCATTACCCATCCTCCACTCTTCACCGGTGGACACTACACGTTCTGAAAGAACCAGATGAAGAATTTCATACAAGTATAAAGCATGCAAGCATTCATATGATCCTACTCATGAAGTAGATGGCGTAATTACCCGCAAGCATTCTAGTGCATGGGATGATAATGATTACAAAAAATTGCGTGAAAATGCAAATGCTATTAACGCGCTTTATTGTGCTCTTAGTGCAGCTAAATTCAACAGGATATTCAGATGTGAAACTGCACAAGAAATTTGGTAGAAACTGGAAGTGACCTATGAAGCAACAAACAAGGTCAAGGAAGCTAAAGTAGATCTTCTTCGACAAAAGCTAGAATCCTTTAAGATGGAGCTCAAAGAATCCATCAGCAGCATGAATACTAGATACACCAATCTAGTAAGTGAGATGAAAAGGCTTGGGAAGGAGATCTCTGAAGTGGATAAGGTTAAGAAGATACTGCGAAGTCTTACTAAGGAATGGGACAATAAAAAGACTGCCATTGAGGAAGCTCATGACTTAAACTCTTACAGTTCTGATGAACTCATTGGTAATCTCCTCACTTAAGAGCTACACTTGGAGAGATATAGCCAGCAAGAGAAGAAGCCTGAGGAAAAGAGGAAAACTATTGCTCTCAAAGCAGAGTTATCTGAAGCAAGCTCTTTCGGAATAGAAAAAATGCCAAAGGAATCTGAATATAACAAAGAGCAGATGGCTGTGTTAGACAAGCAATTCAGTAGATTCCTAAGAAGAAAGGAGGGAAGGAGCTCTGGAAGATATGAATCCAGAAGGAAGAAAGAAAGCTCTTCGAAGAAGGAGAAATTTAGAAGAGCCCCAAAAGAAAAGAAGGATCCGGAGAAAGATGCAGGCTACTTTGAATGTGGTGATAAAAGGCACAAGAGGTACAAGAAATACAAAAAGAAAGCTATAGTGGCTACCTAGAGTGATAGTGAAGAAAGCTGTAACTCATCTTCCATAGAAGAGGAAGAAGTTGCTTGTGAGCATAGTCTACCTGGCCTGATGATGATTAATACCTATTCACAGAGGTGTTCGAGTGTTGAAAGTGCTATGAATCGAATGTCTCTTTCCTTGTCCAAAATCCCTTGAATAATCCTCAAAGTATCCTAAAGGAAAGAACCTCAAACCAGAAATTTCCTATCTAAACTTCTGCCTTCAACAAAATATTCTCTGTAACTTCAAATAAAATTTCCAACAGTCAAAAGTTAGGCATGTATGTTAGGAACCACGTGTCAAAATTTTAGAAAAATCCAACGGGTTGATTTGTGTCGATCGATGCTCCCATATGTGTCAATTGATGATAACTGCTGCTGACACGTCTCGAGTCTATAATGACTCAGCGAACCTACAGATATGTTGATCGACGCTCCTAGATTCATCAATAGATGCTCCTTGGACACGTGTTGAGTCTAGTGATGAATCATCAAAGCTATAACCGCCCTAGATGCTTCAATTGATGCTCCCAAGATGTGTTGATTGATGCTACCAAAATTTCTATAAAAAGAGCGCGATCCCTGCTCATTTTCAACAACTTTCGATGGCAAAAAACATCAAAAACCTCCAAACACTTCCTTTATTTAAGGATTCCCTGAATCCATACCAAAAGTCCTTCCTTTATTGCCAAACTATACTCAGGTATAGAACCCTTCCCTAGGCAAGTTTTAGCTATAAACTGGCCTAGCCTTATTTCCTAAATACTATCCCGATAGTATAGTTCAATATTGTCGACTGGTTTTAGCTATAAACCTTCCTCATATTGTCCTTCCAAACACCAACTATACCAAGATATAGTCCATTATTGTCGACGGGCTTTAGTTACAAACCGTCTCTGCAGATCCCAAGGTCCTCAACCCTAATCTTCTAATCGTTCGGTTCTACCACCTACCGGCCTTTAGGACACTCAAAAGGTAACTGAGGGTAATTGGATTCTAACTCACCTTTATTGCATTCATTTTTATTAATATAAGCATTTGTATTTATTGAATTGGCTGGAGCATCAAAAGGCGGAGGAACTACTCACCTATATATAAACCGTATCCCTTCATTGTTAATTATCTTAATTGTTATTTATTCCCAAGTTTTATAAACAAAATGACATAGGGAAATTATTTCAATAAACTGATTAAATATAATTATCTCAAATCAAATATATAAGTAACTATTTTATCCGACTCAGAATATCTGCTTTATAAGTATAGGAATCCCACCCGGATTGGCTATACCATTATTTCCCCGGTAGAGCTTAACCGGGTGGCGACTCCTATATTTTATAAAATAGGGCTTTTGACTATATTTTAATTTATTTTTTTTCCTCAAAACAATTCTGCAAAGACCATTCACTAGAAGGGTCCCACGGTCCCTCTTGCCAAGCACATCCAAAATGTAAAAGAGCCCATGCTCGAACACAGCGGCTCCCCACATAAAAACCCAGAGCCTCGGGCACCCGTCGCAAGAAAAAGTCTGCCCTCTCACAGTGGCGACTCTACTGGGGAATGGTCTTACCATAATTGGTTTTATATAATTTTAAACTAATTTTAGATAAAATAATGAAAGTGTATTTGATTCGAGAATTAATGTTTCAAAAGTTTATCTATAAACTTTATTTTGGATTCACTGCATAGCACCTGCATGTATCTACACCCAGAACCCCGGTGTTCTCGATAATGTGTCTCTAGAACTTATCTTTAGTTCGTATAGGGGCGCAAAATTGGGACACACCAGCCATGCATAGTATAATATAATCTAGTCGACTTGATTAAGGTCACTAGGTTTAAGTATATTAAACGTGGAAAATGGGCTCCGGAACTCGATTAGGGTTCTTGGGCTTAAGTACATAATACAGGGTCACCATCAACCATAACCTCGTCAGACTCAGCCCAGCATATAGCTAATACAACCCTAGAAACTTCCCTAAGGATACCCAATGTTTTTCTTAAATTCACAAAAAGAGAGTACGTCCTCGCCTACCCCTAGGTGGGTAATAGAGGAAAAAGCCCCCACCTAGGAAAGATATTCACCACGATGAAGTAATAAGGTTGGAAGGGAGAGTTTGAAAAGTACATGTTGGCCTACTCAAATATTGCGTTACACATAAACCGCTAACCACAATTTGCGTGCAGCCATGACATGAAATAACCATACCGTGCAAGCACACCATCGCATATACCCTTGGTATTAAGTGATATGACCTTAGAAAAATCCGCTCCTAGAGTGCCATATCGCACATACCCCTAGCATTAAGTTACACAACCATAGAAAAGCCGCTCCTAGAGCGCACCATCGTGCATACCCCTGGTATTAAGCAATATAACCATAGAAAATTCGCTCCTAGAGTGTGCCATCATGCATGCCCCCGGTATTAAGCGATACGATCATAGAAAAGCCACCCCTAGAGTGCATCATCATACATACCCTTGGTATTAAGCGATACGACCATAGAGAAACCGCTCCTAGAGCGCACCATCATACATACCCCTAGTGTTAAGCGATATAACCACAGAAATATTTGTGTGTGTGCCATGATTATATCTTACTGATGATATTGTATGCTCATACAACACGTACCATGCCTAAAACAATGAGCCGTACTTATTTCTAATACCCTATTATGTGTTTCACATGTTTAACATGGCATGTTGTGCAATCTCGTACCATACAAATGCCATGCAAGTTATATATGTATAACATGATATGCCACGCGATATTATGTTCATCCCATGTATTCCCGTTGTTACGACATGTAGTGCCATGCAACTCTATTCTTACAACATACAGTGCCATGTAATTCTGTTCTTACAACATGTAGTACCATGCATTACCATACTTACAACATGCAGTGCCATGTAATTTCATTCTTACAGCATGCAGTACCATGTAATTAAGTTCTTCAATACCATGTATTATGCTATATTCGACATACAACATCATGTCATCCTATTATACGCTTACGATATGCAGCATCATGTCATCTAGTGTTTTGCTTATGACATGGAATGTCATGTCATCTTGTGTTTTCCTCATAACATGCAGCGTCATGTCATATTGTGTTTCCCTCGCAACATGCAGCGTCATGTCATCTTGTGTTTCCCTCACAACATGCAGCGTCATGTTAAGTTTTTATTGCTTCGACATGCAGTGTCATGTCATCTTATATTTTCCTTACGACATGCAGCATCATATTATATTTTTATTGCTTGCGACCTGCAGCGTCATATCATCTTGTGTTTTCCTTGTGACATGTAGTGTCATGTCATCTTGTATTTTTTTGTGACATGCAGCATCATGTCATCCTATGTTGTACTTCTATGACATGTAGTGTCATGTTATATTTTGTTATGGTTGCAACATGTAGCGTCATGTCATCCTATGTTGTACTTCTATGACATGTAGCATCATGTCATCCTATATTATACTTATAAGACATGCAGCATCATGTAATATTATGTTTTGCTTATTAGGATACTAACCCTGATCCTGTAGGTACCCAAAACACACACGACATTCGCATCTCTAGGATGTTAACCATGATCTTATGTTTACCCCACTGGAATTGGAAAAAAAATAGAAAAAAAGAGAAAAAAACTTCTCTTTGATTCACCATATGCAAATGCATACATGCGCTACGTTCATTCATAAAAAATAAATTCTTGTGAATTCATTCATCACATCTTACCAATCGCTTCACCTCATATCATTAATCTCATATCAATGAACATATGAAGGTAGTTCATATCATCAACCATCAAGCATCATATGTGCCTAATGTTTAACATGCATCAATACTCATTCCATACTAGAATAAGAAAGGTCCTAATTACGAGCATCATGCCTCAAGCGTACAATGACCCTCTCTCTATCACACAGCTTGGATCCGCAAGAAAGGATATTTGAGGAAAGCACACAGGAAGAAAAATTTGACAACACTCTCTACCATCCAGCAAACTAATGGAATGGTAAAGAATAACCAAAAGACAACCCTAGAGGCAGCACAAAACATGATCCTTTTCGAAGATTTCGTTAGGAAGTTCAAAATCATGATAAGTAACATGAGGGCCGCACAAATCTCAGGATCTGGTCAGGAAGATAAGGTAGCAGAAATAGAAAAGAAATTCTCAAATTTTGAGGAAATGCTCCCAAAACTGTAATGCATCACTGGGCCGCCAGCTATAAAATGCATTGACCCATAAAACTTTGAACTTACTATCCCGGAGCCACTTCCAGCCAATTTTTTCATGCCATATATCCCTCCCTTCAATGGGACTAGTTCTCCTGAGGCACATATCAAGAGTTACTTACGAGTAATGATAAGTATGGGTGTTCCTGAGGTCCATAGAGTCAACCTTTTCCCGATAACCTTACAAGATTCAGCGACTAATTGGTACATGAGAATTGCAAGCCATGTGAAATCTAGCTGGAAATCTCTCAGTGCAGCTTTCATTGAAAATTATGTATACAGTGTGAAAGTCAAAACTAACCTCCAGGATGTTGAAAGGGTACGTCAGAAACTCGATGAACCCTTTGAAGCATACTATAGGAGGTGGAAGACGGTCCAAGCCCTGGTCGATGGAGCCCCAAGCTCGACTTCTTGATCGTCAAATTAATGGAAGGATGCAATCCCCAATTCAGGGATTAGATGAAAATGATTATGTTTAACACATTCAATGATGTGGTTGAATATGCTAAGAGAATTGAAAAGTACGATGAAGAGGAACAGCGGAAGAAGATGAATTCAACTACATGATGCAAAACGATGACATGGAAGGTACACAATTAGATCTTGAGTACCCAGAACTTGAGATCTATACAGAAGAAGAAACTCTGGAGTTCTAAACTGCATTTTAAGCAAAAACAACCCAGAGAAGCTACACAAATCAGCCATGCTACATGCCAATAATAAAGATGTTTCCAACTCTAGCACTTTTGAAATAAGCTGTGTAACCTTTGATTAAATGAATGACTTCACTTGTGTGATGTTTCTATAATAATTTTGTGTGTTCATTCTAGCATACGTTTGTCATATTCAGTATTCATAATGCACCAATTAAAGAAATTGATTTAGGCACATTCTAAAATGGTTTCTATTTCAAATGACTTTACCCCAAGTAAAGGAGAGAGAAATAATAAAAAGAGTTCACCAAAAATACATGCAACTGCTTGATCCTACGAAGTATGCCATATCTTGTGCACCTACAGTAGGGGAAAATGAAGAACAAATGCAGAAATTATACCCTAGTTATCAGGCAAGTCATCCAAAAGAAGAGTCACTTGAAACATTTTCGAAGTCTACTCCAACATGCCCTACAGAAAGATTACCTTGCTAGCTCAACAGGAAATGGTAGAAACCACACCATGTTAGTCACTCATGCAAAAGCACCTTGGATAGTCAAGGGGCAATCATTCAAAAAGTCCAATAATAACTCAACAAGGAACTCATATCCTCAAAATGAACAACTCTCGGACGAGACAACAAAATAAAGCATTAAAAGCAATGACTTGGACCTTAAAGCTAACGGATTCTAGAGGCAAATTTCGCACAAAATGAAAGGAACCCTTCATAATAGGAGCAATGAACATGGAAATAAGCTAATGGGACCACTAAGCTTGAATAGGCTCAACCATATTTGCATAAAAGAATAAAAAAATGATTGTCTGCTGAAAGCTAGTGAGGGCTTTTAGGCAAAAATAAGGACAAAAAGAAAGAGAGAAGTCAACTGCTAAAACCCAAAAAGGACCATTGACAACAAGGGGAAAGTTGTTGGGAATAGAAGCCATTAAATTTTGTGCCTAAAAATATTCCTTTAACTAATACGTTACTTCCCTGAAGTGTGAAATGCATACATTAAATTAGTACACTGAAATGTTAGAAGAAACATTCATGTAAGTATTTTTGTTCATGATAGGACATGCATACACAAAAAAAGAAGATGAAAAAACGGAAAACAAAAAAAAGCTTGCTGGATTGAAAACCCGAAAGGGCGGTCCAAGCAAAAATTAAGGCAATCCGATTGATCAAAAACCTGAAAGGACGATCTATGCAAAAATTAGGATCAAGCAAACAAATTGCTCAATCTGTAAAAAACACTATTGATACTATGTGACATCGTACGGACCCGGCCGATGCTACCTGAGGTAGAACTCCATATGAAGGAACTACAAGAAAGGGTCAAACGAGCAAATCCATTAAAAGATGTATTTCCTACAATTAGACGAGGGGCAATGCCAACTTAATGCATCATGAACATGCACATGCACAACTCATAGCAATGACAATAAATGTGTTACATCACATGCATCATAATACAAGAATGCATTAACCTCTTCTAAATAAGCTATACCTCGATCCAGAATTAAACTATAGGATATGCAAACCTAATCTCGGTACATCATGGCCAAACCTTAGATACAGTAAGATCTTCACATGGGCACATCATCGCCTAACCATAGATCCAGCGAGATTCTCACCTAGGCACATTATAGTCAGTCCTTATATCCAACGAGATATTCGTATAGGCTCATCATCACCTAAGCTTAGATCCAGCGAGGTTTCCACTTAGGCACATCATAGCCAAACCTTAGATCCAGCGAGATCTTCACCTAGGCACATCATAGCCAAATATTAGATACAACGAGATCTTTACCACAACCCATCCAGGATGTGCGGTGTCATGTCTAGTTTTGTGATAGCATGCAGTTTCATTGATGACATGCAGCGTCATGTTCAGTTATTCTAATAACATGCAGTGTAATGTAGTGCCATAATATGTTTCATGGTATCATATTATATTTGCGATATGTAGTGCCATGTCAAGTTATATTTTGCAGGAAATCATAATAACATATCAATAGTGGCAGACAGTGCCCCACTCCCTAGTGAGATAAACTGCTCAATGGTGGTAGATAGTGCCCAACTCCCTAGTGAGACAAACTACTCAATGGCGGTAGACAGTGCCCAACTCCCTGGTGGGACAAACTGCTTAATGGTGTCAGACAGTGCCCAACTCCCTAGTGAGACAAACTGCTTAATGGTGGAAAGAATGTGCCTAACTCAATGGTGAGACAAACCGCTCAATGATGGAAGTTTTTCAATGGTGGTAAGACAGTGCCCAACTCGATGGTGAGATAAACTGCTCAATGGTTGCAAGGTAGTGCCCAACTTGATGGTGAGACGAACTGCTCAATGGTGGTAAGATAGTGCCCAACTCGATAGTGAGACAAACTACTCAATAGTGGCAGACAGTGCCAAACTCGATGGTGTGACAAACTACTCAACAGTGGCTGACAGTACCATACTCCCTGATGAGTAAACTGGTCAACAATGGCTGACAGTGCTTCCTCAAAGAGAAGGAGAATTATCAACATATGCAATGAAAGCAGGTATAATTCTCTACTTACTCTTTGCATCATCTCAAAACTATTTTGAAATTGGCAGACCAAAATTTTGTAAAAATGCACAAGTCACTAAAGGAACAAAACCATTTGAAAGTCTCTTAATTTTCATTTTCCCTAGCAATTATTTTCATTACCTTCTTTGATTTTCGTTTTCATGCCCAGCGGGATTTTAAGTCAAAAAGGTTTTCGTCAACATTCTTGATTGAAGGGGAAAAAATTTTTGTTTTCAAAATTCTCAATCAAGTAATGTTAACTCTTTTAAAAACCATTGTTTCCCTATGACTCACCACACACAAAAGCACCAGTTTTGTTCACCGTGCTTACTTCGCTTATGCAAAATTTCCCACACGGTCAAAACTTTTAAAATGCGAGGGGCAGCCTGTGAGCACGGTCCGCCCGGCCTGATGATGATTAATACCTATTCACATAGGTGTCCAAGTGTTGAAAGTGCTATGAATCGAATTTCTCTTTCCTTGTCCAAAATCCCTTTAATAATCCTCAAAGTATCCTAAAGGAAAGAACCTCAAACCAAAAATTTCCTATCCGAACTTCTGCCTTTGACCGAATTTTCTATGTAACTCTAAATAAAATTTCCAACAGTCAAAAGTTAGACCTGTGTATTAGGAACGACATGAAAAAATTTAAGAAAAATCCAACGGCTGGATTTGTATCGATTGATGCTCCCATATATGTCGATTGACGCTAACCGCTGCTGACACATTCCAAATCTATAATGACTCAGCAAACCTATAGATGTGTCGATTGATGCTCCTTGGACACTTGTTGAGTCTAGTGATGACTCATTAAAGCTATAACTGCCCTCGATGCATCGATCAATGCTCCCAAGATGTGTCGATTGACACTGCCAAAATTCGTATAAAAAGATCGCGATCCCTGCTCATTTTCAACAACTTTCGATGGCGAAGAACATCGGAAACCTCCAAACACTTCCTTTATTTGAGGATTCCCTAAATCCATACCAAAACGTCCTTCCTTTATTAGAAAACTATACTTAGGTATAGAACCCTTCAGTAGGCAAGTTTTAGCTATAAACTGGCCTAGCCTTATTTCCTAAATACTGTTTTAGCTACAAACTGGCCTAGCCTTATTTCCCAAATACTATCCCGATACTATAGTTCAATATTGTTGATGGGATTTAACTATAAACCTTCCTCATATTGTCCTTCCAAACACCAACTATACCAAGGTATATTCCATTAACGACGACGGGCTTTAGTTATAAACCGTCTCTACAAATCCTAAGGTCCTCAACCCTAATCTTCCAATCATTCGGTTCTAGCACGTACCGGCCTTCAGGACACTCAAAAGGTAATTGAGGGTAATTGGATTCTATCCCACCTTTATTGCATTCATTTTTATTAATATAAGCATTTATATTTATTGAATTGTCTGAAGCATTAAAAGGCGGAGGAACTACTCACCCAGGTATAAACCTTATCCCTTCATTGTTACTTGTCTTAATTGTTATTTATTCCCAAGTTTTATAAACAAAATTACATGGAGAAATTATTTCAATAAACTAATTAAACATAATTATCTTGAATCAAATATATAAGTAACTATTTTATCCGACTCAGAATCTCTGCTTTATAGGTATAGGAATCCCACCCGGATTGGCTATACCATTATTTCCCGGTAGAGCTGAGCCGGGTGGCTACTCTTATATTTTATAAAATAGGGCAGCTTTTGACTCTATTTTAGTTTGATTGTTTTCCTCAAAATAATTCTCCAAAGACCAGTCACTAGAAGGGTCCCATGGTCACTCTTGCCAAGCGCATCCAAAATGTAAACGAGCTCCGTGCTCAAACCGCAGCGGCTCGCCGCATAGAAACAAGGAAGCCCACACACCTGTCGCAGGAAAAAGTTCACGCACTCACATTGCCCACTATGCCTTCATGGCAACATCTGATTCGGAAGTAAAACAATCCGGAAGAAAGCCATCTGTGCAAGTCATTGAACAAGTAGAAGAGTCAGAGTCTGAAACTGCAAATACTGAGGTAAAGTCTCACTCTAATTATGTTTCTAACTTTGATCTTGCTAGAGCCTTAGGGATTGTGATCAACAGTGTGAGAAAGAACACAAAGGCAATCAAATCCCTCAAAATGCAAGTGATGGAACTAGCTAAGAATGCTGAAGTTATGTCCCAAGACATCAATCTGGATAAGAGCAACCATGCACATTGATGTGGTTGGAGAGAACTTCCTAAAGAATCAAATCTAGATCCTCAATGCCAATATAATTGGGCTAGATAGAGAGATTACTCTGATGAAGGAACCTGTTAGGAAGAGACCGAAAGCAAAAGCTCCAAGGAGAGACAATCAGAATTATGCTCAAAGAGGATATCAAAAGTCTTTCAATCCTAGAAGCAGAAATGTGAGCAAAACGGCCTCAAGCATAGAAAGTTTAAAATCCTCAAAAAGCAAAACCTCAAGAAAGAAGGTTTACAAGAGCAGAAAAAGGGAAAGGAGTGATGAAGGAGCTGCCCAAAGTGGCGAAGTCTCTTCCTGATCCAAATTGAACAAGACCAAGGTTCTACCATCACCCTATGGGCAAACCAAGAAGGAACCATAGAGCAAGAGTTCCTCCTCCTGCTAGATATCAGACTCAAAAGAAGTAAGAAGAGTCATCACAAGCCAAAGCCAGATATTCTGGAGGATATGGAAAAGAGGATCTCTAGAAGATTGAAATGAAGCACAGGCAAAACATACCACCTTTTGGATGCAGGTTTTGTAGTAGAAATAACCATATAACTAGAATGTGTAGATTTGAAAATGGTTATTATAACAGTCATCAATGGCCTAAAAGCAATGTCATCAAAACCGAACCGAACATTGAACCGGTGAAGATAATGGTCCATGAACTAACCGTGAATCAACCGCAAACCAACCATGAACTAACCGTGGTTTTTACGATTTAACTGGCCAGCCCGGTCCTGTTTAATAACATTACTGAAAAGGGTAAAAACTCGAGAGGACCCAAATCTGATTGGGTACCCAATCCCACTTAATCTATTTTGAAGGTATGCCTTAGATCCACAGAGGATCAACAAATGTGGTACATTGATAGTGGATGCTCAAGGCACATGATAGGGAATGAAAAACCTTCATCACTTTAACCTGAAAGAAAGGTGGAAATGTGAGCTTTGGAGGCAATCAAAAGGGAAAGATCGTTGGACATGAAATCATTAGATCTGAACTAAAAATAGAAGATGTCTCATTAGTTGATGGACTAAAGTTCAACTTACTAAGTGTTGCACAACTCTGCGATAAAGGAAGAACTATCACCTTTAACTCCGGAGGTTGCTCAATCATTGACAGTAAGTCTAATCAACTCATTCTTTATGCACCTAGAATAAAATAATGTCTATTCCATAAACATTAAAAATGAGAAAAAGAATATATGCTTGGTGTCTAAGGAAGAAGAATCTTGGATATGGCACCGAGGGTTGGGATATGTAAGCATGAACCTCATGTCTAAACTAGCCAAAATGGAATTGGTTATGGGTTTGACTAAGGTTGCTTTTGATAAAGATCACATATGTACTGCATGTCAACTAGGTAAACAACATAAGAAAAGTTTCCCACCCATTTATCACACCATCCAGAAGAGTACTTGAACTACTTCATATTGACCTTTTTGGTCCAATCAAACCACTTAGTTTAGGTGGTAGAGAATACACAATGGTAATTGTGGATGATTATTCTCTCAACACCTGGGTAGCCTTACTTGCAAGCAAAGATGAGGCCTTTGAACACATGTAGGTTTCGATGAGACTAACCCCACAGGAAAAAGAAGTCCCAATCCGGAAGACCAAACTCCGAAAGGTAAAAATGTTGTGGAAAAGGAAATACAGAATATGGATTCCTTCCAAATGAAGTATAAAGAAGAAGAAGAAGAAGAAGAAGAAGAAGAAGAAGAAGAAGAAGAAGAAGAAGAAGAAGAAGGAATCAACTTCAATGGGGAGCTACCCTAAGAAAATCTCAACAACCATGAGAATGATTTTAATGATGGTCAAGAAGCTGAAGCTGAAGCCACCACTAAACATGCTCAACCTTAACCTAAAGGACTTCTAAGGTAAACCCGGACTCACAAAAATCCTCCAATCATAGCCATCTTATACAATGTTCAAGATCTAGTGAGAACTAGAGGATAGCTCCACCGAATAATGAGTTATGCTGCTTTTATTTCACTTGTTAAGCCAAAGAAGTTCCAGGATGCAGAAGGAGATGAAAGTTGGATGATAGCCATGCAAGAAGAACTAGATTAGTTAACCAGAAATGATGTTTGGGATCTAGTTCCACCTCTAAAGGGCAAGTCAATCATAGGCACTAAATGGGTGTTCTGGAATAAGCTAGATGAATCCGGAGTTGTAGTCCAAAATAAAGCAAGATTGGCTGCTCGAGGCTACAATCAGTAAGAAGGTATTAGTTTTGAAGAAACCTTTACACCAGTAGCAAGGTTGGAGGCCATCCAGATTCTATATGCTTTTGCATCATTCATGGGGTTCACACTATACTAAATGGATGTCAAAAGTGCTTTTCTAAATGGAGTCATTCAAGAAGAAGTTTATGTCAGGCAACCACCTAGATTTGAAGACTTAAAGTATCCAGAGCATGTGTACAAGCTGAAGAAGGCCCTCTATAGATTAAAGCAAGCTCTTAGAGCTTGGTATGAGACACTCACCTCCTTTCTCATATCCAAGGGATATATCCGGGGCAAGGCAGATACTACACTCTTCATCAAAAAAAAGAGTGATGTTATCCTAGTCCAAATGTATGTGGATGACATTATATTTGGTGCAACTGATGATAAGATGTGTCAAGAGTTTAGCACTCAAATGCAGAAAGAATTTGAGATTTCTATGATGGGAGAACTCAATTTCTTCCTTGGTCTCCAAATCAAGCGGAATCTGGATGGAATTTTCATCAATCAATCCAAGTATACCAAGGAGATTCTAAAGAAGTTTGAGATGGAAAAAAGCAAGCCTATATCCACCCTATGGGAACTGAGATAGTCCTCTCAAAGGACTGTGAAGGAGAAGATGTTGACCAAAATCTCTACAGAGGAATGATTATATCCTTGCTATACTTAATAGCTAGCAGACTTGACATCCACTATGCAGTCTGTTACTGTGCAAGGTATCAAGCCAATCCAAAAGATTCTTATATCAAGCCAGTCAAGAGCATTCTCAGATACTTGATAGACATAACTGAAGTAGGGCTATGTTATCCCAGAAATGGGAATTTTTCATTATAAGGGTTCACTGATGCAGATATGGGAGAGATACATTAGAAAGGAAGAGTACATTTATAGGTTGTCATTTTCTAGAAGATTGCCTAGTATCTTGGTATAGTAAGAAGCAAACTTCAGTACCATTATCAACCACTGAAGTAGAATACATGGCTGCAGGAAGCCATGTTGCTTAACTCCTATAGATCAAACAACAGTTGGAAGACTATAGAGTTTAATCCGAATGCATAGATGTAATGTGTGACAGCAAGAGTGCTACTGATGTGTCTAAAAATCCAGTGCTACATAGCAGGATGAAGCATGTTGATATCAGGCACCATTTCATCAAGGATCATGTCATGAAGAAGGATGTAACTCTTGTCTACATCTCTACCAATGAGAAAAGGGCAGATATCTTTACTAAGCCATTAAGTAAAGATCAATTCAACAAGATAAGGGAAACAATTGGAATGTCAAATCCAATTTGAAGGATGATTTGGAAGATAAAAAGCATTTATCTTTATCTTGCATAAGTCAAAAAATCTAGAAAATGAAGATATGTCACTTAACTCTAGATCCAGAAGAAAATTGCTAGCTTAGCAAACAAGGATTACAAATGGCAGTAAAAGCGCAAAAAGGTAACTATACACATTTTGAATTTCCAACATTTATTGGTCATTACACGCGCGAGTGAAAACACAACTATTATAAAATTTAAACCATTCCAGTTCTCTGGCTTAAATACCATTTACCTCTCTTATCCAAAGTTAACTGCCACATCATTGATCCAGTTAACTTTAACTGCGTCTAAATTACCATTATACCCCCTCTTTGGAAAACCTATAAAAATCTCCTAAAAATCCCCTTCTTCTTCACGGAGCAACTTACTACTGTTACTCTATAAATTTCTAATTCTAAACCCTAATCTCTTTAATACTCTCAAATGGCTGCTATAATGATCAACAACAAACCCCAAATAGCTCCTCCAAGAAACATCTTTTTAAAATCTGATATGAAAGATAAAGACTTTAAAGCCCTCAAACTAAAAACCAACGATTTCGTTGTTCCCACTGACTTCTTAGGAGACAACTTCTTATTTAAGATAGACCCCTACTCCAAACTCATTAAGGATCAATAGATGAAATATATTCTCAATATCAATTGTCCTACACAGCTGGATTTGGTGTGGGAATTCTACACCAATCTGAGAGCTCACTCATACTATGATGCTCTTAGAACCAAAGTTCAAGGGAAGGAGATAACTCTTACACCAGAATTCTTTGACAAGCATCTGAATATGAAGAATGATGGAGTTCAAATGAGAGTAGATGGAGATGAGCTGCTAGTGAAGTATCACCCCAAGATATGGCTTCATATCAAGTACTTTGGGGATAAATTTTCAACTTACTTTCCGGAAGCTCCAAGAATCCTTCAACACGTTTTGCAAAGCTGCTTCTCATCTGGAAGGGCCCCCTAACTATAGTATCATCCTTCTAACACTATGTGTTACAACACTAACTGGAGAGCAAAGTAGTGAATATGCCCATGTTAATTATCCACTACCTAAGGCAGCATAAGAACTCTCATGGCGCCCTAATCACCAGAATCCTTGGAGAAAAACTTCAAAAAGTTGAGCTTTGGAGAAACCTGGAATGAGGAAAAAAGTAAAGAATTAGAGGAAAGACAAGAAAAGCAAAGCCCAGAAAGCAACTGATCCAGTTGATAATGCCCATGTTCCCAAGAAGTCAAGAACCACCAAACCAAAGGCACAAAAGCAGTTAGCTTTGATTTTGATGGAGGAAGTTGCTGAGGATGTACAAACCCTCACTCAACTCATGAATAAGAGCCCTAAGAAGCCTAAGAAGAGAGGGAGATTAATTAAGGCTGCAGCCAAAAAGCGCAAAAATGTAGAGACACAGGAGGCAATGGTTGAAGATCAAACTCCGGCTATGGCTGAGGCTATGTTAGCTTGAAGAAAGAAGGTTGGGAAAACACTGAATGAAATCCTGGCTAATAGTGAGGATGAGGAAACAGGGGATGAAGTCCCAGAACCAAAGAGAAGGTAGTTTACCAGAAAAGGCTGCACTTTTGATGAGGCAGTGGCAGCCCAAAAGAGTAAGCAAGAGAAAAAGAAGCATGTTGGCATCGTTAGTGATGAAGAAGCAGCAAGAAAGAATAAGAGTTAACTAAGGCTAGAAAGACTAAGGGCAAGCATGTGCCCATATCCACTAAAGATATCCTTCTAGAGGATCCTCAATATAAGGATATGATGGAAGTTGTGAAAGACAACAATAAAATTAATAAGCTTACCAAGGAAGGACTAGGAGGCTCTTCCGGTACACAAACTATTCTCATAGATCCAACAAATTTGGAAATTCTTTAAGAAGGATAGAATCCAAAAACATATCTATTTCTATTTAAGCCTAGATCCAGACCACTTCCAGAGAATCTTCTCAATCTGGAAGCTGAAGTGGTAAATGTAGAAGTCCTGTAAAGGCAACTGAAGAGGGTGTTGAGGACATTTCCAACACGCCTGGGGATGTGATTAAAAGTCCTACAAAGACACATGAAGGGGAGACTTAGGACAATTCCAGTCTTTTGGGGGTTGAGGTGGAAGAAAGAGAAGCAATAGAAGTTTCATAACAGCAAATCCCTGAGGTAATCCTAAACACAAACCCTTTGGTTGTTAATATTAATTCTACTATAAATGAGGATACAAAAGATGGGAATAAAGGCAACTTAGACACTAAAACTCCAAATTTGTCTAAGGACAACCAGCTTATCTCGGTGCAACTATCTCCGAAGGAGGTAATTGGTCTGGGTTCTAAAGAGCACACTCCTAGAGTGGACTTCAAGGGCGAGGCCAGTCCAGAGGAAAGGTTGGAAGAGAGGGATGATGAAGAAAAGGAGGATAATAACCATGAAGATGAGGATAAAGAGAATAATGACCACATTAATGGTAAGGATAAGGAGGAATCCTCTAGCTCCAAACCATCCGGAAGCAGCTCCAGCTCAGATTCATTCTTAGGCTGCATCCTTAAGCAGTATACAAAAAAATCCAAAACCAACAAGAGCTGAAAAGGTGGGAGTTGCCTTAAAGCTGATAGAGGAAGCTATAGGAGAGCATGAGATATCAAAGGCACTCCGGGGTGTTATTGCTACATTGGACTCAATAGAGAAGCTATTGCTAGAGAAGAATGAGACTCCTAACCATAGTAGAGAGTTAGGTGAGATCAAAAGCACAGTTTAGAGCATCCAAGAGAAAGTAGAAGCCTTTCCTTCACTAGGAACACTTGCAGAAGCATCTTCGTCCACAATTGCCCCGGTACTTAATGAGCTAAAAACATCTATTACAGCAGCAAATCGCTTTGCTGATCAAGCCAACATCGGAGCAAACAATACCATTATGGATAAGATCACCTCCTCCTTCTCCTCCAAAATGACGACTGAAGTCAAGAAGTATCTGGATTCCAAGTTTGAAAACTTATCCAAATTCATTGCTGAAAAGGATATAAAATCCAACATCACTAGCCTAGAGGAAAAGCAGCAGACTATACTAGACAAACTTACCAAGTTCATTAAAGAAGGGATGCCTAAACTCTTTTCAAAACAAATGGAAAATATAGCAACTGAGTTTGCAGGCCGGCTCAAAGGATAGGACACAATCTTAAACAATCCAAAGGATGAATTCCACAAGGATATTATGACTGTTAACACCACCATACACAACGTTTGGAGGAATATTTACATAGAGGTTGAGCTCCTCAAGTTAGGTATGGATAAACTATCCATTTCCGAATCATCCTCCTCACCTTCAATCCCGAAAAGCCAACTTCTTCCAGTCCTGAAGACCTTGTCCAATATATTGGGGACACAGGCTTCTTTGGACATAAAGGGATTGCTACGTTCCTCAAGGGGCTCTTCCCTTACTTTGATGAGCAGGATAGAGCACATGTATTGAAGATGCACCCATATATCACCTGTTCTTATGCCCAACTTAAGAAGCTCTTTCGACCTCTACATCTAACCCTGGCCATAGTAGACCACATCATCGAGAACAGAAAACATGGAAATTTGGATTATTCGGTATACTCAAAGGCATGGCAGGAGAGCTGAGATGGAAAAACCTATATGGTTATAGACCCCTAAGCTAATGCAAGCAAAAAGGGGGAGGATAAAGCTAAAGTTGAAAAGGCGGAGACCTCGATTACGTGACACAGATAGGCCCTTTCCACACCTACAGCCCTCCTTTGCCTATATTGGAATCAGGGGATTACGAAGAATCATAAGACAAGACTAGCATCTTATATTCCTTATTTACTAACCTTGGCAAGAGCAAAGGCAAGGAGAAGGAAGGGGAAGCATCTGAAAAGAAATAATTGTAATAGATAGCTATGTAATAATTGTTATAGCTAGCCTTAAGTTTTCACTTATATGTATTTTTGTAATATGTAATCTGAAACTTCATTGATGTTAACTATTGTTAACAGTAGAAGTATATATATAGTGAAAAACTTCTACAAAAATTGCTTCTAAAAGTACAATCTGCAATTGTACTACAGAACATTAGAAGCTAAAATTGAAAACTGTTGAGGGAGTTAGGGATGCTAGAATTATGGGGGAGAAAAATTGTAAATGACTAAGTATCAAGAATCATACTTAGATCATAACCCATCTTTTCTTATGCTTAGATAACTTAGGTTTTTGTTTCCATCAAATGGGGGAGATTATAGGAAACAATGATCCTAAACAACAAATATAAAGACAATCTAGATCAGGTTTGAAGAAAGCAAATACACCTAAGCCCAAAGTAATTGTATCCGGGCATATAAACAAAACATTCAAGTCCAAGATAATTATTTAAAGACAATACAAATACCTAAGCATAAAAGGAAAGCATCCGGTTAGAGTTTGGAAAGGAAACAAACTACTAACTCCTTCTACAATAGCATCCAGAGGAAGACTGATTGAAGATGAATCCGGATTGGTTAAATCTAAAGACATCCGAAAGATTTAACTCACAAAGACAAAGGAAATGATTTGAATATTTCATCCTCCCACCAATTGGTCTAGCTGTCAAAAAATGCCTTCCCCGTGTGCAAGACAAAATAACAGCTGGTACATTTTTCAGAAAAAGGACAAAAACTGACACAGGAAAGAGAAAAGCTAACAACCTTTTCTACCTAGACCAATAGCACTGGCACGTGGAGCACACAAAATTGACCACAGGCTAAAACTTGGTGATTCACTAAAATACAAGGAAAATGATAACTGGAAACTTTTTAGCCTCAATCCCAAGGATTCAAACGGGTCAAAATAATAATCTAACGGATTGATCAACGGCTTCGGAAGTGCCACATTACACCCTATCAACGGTGAGGATTGAAGACTATTCCAACGACTACATTCATGAGACAAAGCCTATAAATAGAAAGCTTTGCCACTTGAGAAGGGATTGTTTGATTCACAAAAGCATGTAACGAAGAACTTAGCACTTCATTTAGTGATCAATCCCTCCAAGAACCAAACAACTCGAATTTGTTTGTAAGAACCTTCAAAGTGAATTATAAACTTGAAGTGTTCAAAAACCAACCCTTTGATAAATCAAAGGTGTAATAGCTCAATATTTGGGTGAGTATTGAGTGTGGGACTTAGCTAGAAGTTGTTGCTTTTAGTGGTATATCCCTGAAGAACTCAGCTTAGGATTGGGTAGATTCTAAGTGGTTTATTCTTCTTAAGAGAAAGGACTCAGCTAGGAGTTAATGCTTCTAGTGGTATATCCTACTTCCGGAAGGGGGAGATAAGCTCAAAGGACTCAGCTAGGAGTTGGTGCTTCTAGTGGTATATCCTACATCTGGGAGAAGAACAAATCTCCGGAGACAAATTGTAAGGCTTAATTCCTGCCAGTTGAAAAGGAATTCACTAGTGAAAAAGCTCAAAGGAAGGAACCTTTTAGGACTAGACTTAGGCGGGGCCGAACTAGTATAAATCTCATGTGTTTGAATCTCTCTTACTCTGCTCTTAATTTATCGCATTTTACTTAATTTGCATCATCCAGATCCAATATATCTGGAATATTCAAACACGCTACACAAGACTTTTTATAAGTCCATTAATTCCGCGAAAAAGGTCATTCACCCCCTCTGACCTTATTAACATAAGCACAGGGACCAACAGTAGTTAGGCTTGTTTACTTATGGCCGTGTTTTTGCCATTCCTTTTAGCTTTTTGCGGACTTCTTATGTAACTCTCATTTTCATTTTATTAATAAAAATCCTTGAAGAGGGTTTTTAACGGCGGTGGGAACCTTTCTCACCTTTATTTTCCCTCTCTCGAGTAATTTATAGAAAAATAACTAAAAGTTTCTCCAAAATTTTTGACACAAAATAGAAATGAAATAACTTTTAATGAGTAAAACCAATATTTGTATATAATGTGACAAGTAATTAGGCAAATTCACTAAAAATCTTGACACAATAATAAATAGAGAGATTTAAGAAGCAAATTTTACAAATACTCTCGCCATTCCTTTTTCTCACTTATTTGAATATATGACTCAATCACTTTGTAGTTGATGGTGTTGTTCCATTTTGAGGATTTATAAAACTTTTAAACCAAATAGCTGATTGTTCTGGTGTTCTTTTCAATCCGTTGTTATAGTCGATATGGACTATTCCACCACATTCTTTAAGGCCCTTTGTCCATTCCCAGTTGTCTATCAATGACCGTGCCATAAATCCTCACACTTTTACTCCAAGTGTGTTCATGTCATCATGGAGTCATAATGCATCATCATGACAATTATTAGACTTAAATATCTGATATACTTTGAATTTAATTGAAATGGTCTATCAACCCCTTAAACTAATAGAGTCATATTATATTTCAGATTTAGCATCGATTTAGAGTATCTTAAGCTCTTATTTTTTATGGTCAGGGCTCTCACAATTCTAAAGTACTCTTTACGAAGTTTGCAGTTCACCTGCCTACTGGAAACACTTTGATGCACAATGGTCTTAAAAATTGTGCTATTAACCTTCTAGATTTCGATGAAACGACTTAGTTTCTCCTTAAATTTGAATAAACTGTCTTATAGATTCTTTTTTTAAGGGAGCTAGATATTTAGAATACCATACTCCCAACGGATGACATGTGTCCCACTAACCGTAAAATGGGACACATGTCATCTATTGGGACCAGAGTACTCTAAATTTTCCTTTATAAGTCTCTCAATCTATCTGCATTATATGCGGCATATAATGTGTTAACGATTACAGAGTTACATGTATGACGGAAAAATTATGTTATTCGAATTATCCAAATTGAGACCGGCTGAATAAGTTCAGGGAATGGAAACAAAGGGAAAATTATGTGTTAAACCCGATTATTATTGTTTTCACTTCCATATATATAACTAACTTAGTATATAGACTACTTACCATATTGCTTTGTGAACGCGGTCCAAGTGACCATAATAATAATCTGTTCTTGATGTATCATTGATAAATACAAGACCTTCAGTCCCATGGGGTCACCAACACCTACGAAACAAAAATTGGTTATTATGTTCTTGTTTTTAGGCCTAATATATCATGAACCCCCTGAATTTGTCCCTAATTGCCCTTCCGCCCCCTGAATTTTCAAAAGGTCCTCTTGCCCTCTAAACTTGTCCAAACTGTACCTCATGACCTATTTCGGCTGACGTGTCTGGTGATTTGTCAATGCTTGAAAAGTCAATGCCACGTCAACCAAAATGGGTCATGAGGTGTACTTTGGACAAGTTCAAGGGGACGAGAGGAACTTTAGATAAGTTCATGGGGCTAGAGGATCTTTTAAAAGTTCAGGAAGTGATGGACGATTAGGGATAAGTTGAAGGGATTAGTTATGTATTCGAACTTTTTTTATTAAATTGTTGAAACCTATTCTTTTGTTCAAAATAATTAAGCATCAAGTGTTAAAAATTACTATTCTCAGTGATAGTAGATTATTGGGTCATTATACCTGCTCTCGGTGTAAACCAAAAGTTTTTGAAGCCCATCTGGATACACCAAAACACAAGAGCCGTTCTCCTGTAAATTATATAAAATAAATTATCAACCTTGTAAACTAACATAAGAAATAGTAACAAGAAAAAAGAAATTTGGGAAAAAATTTACATTGAAGAAAAAAATGTTACAACTTATATTCACGAAATCACTAATATAATAAATTAGACATACCGATGGGCCGATTGGTATTCCATTTCGATCACCTGAAATAAGAATAGTTTATAAGAGAATAATGAAAAAATGCAACCTAATAGTTTAAATCTCGATGAGATACCTGTGACTATTAGACAAGCATCGTTTCCGAGGGTACAAGGAACAGCGGCAGCATATCTGCAGTATGATAATTCAAGCCGACGAAATCATAAGATCCTTTGGGCAAATTGAATTCAGTTGAAGAAAACTTCTCAAATTATTTATCATTACTTTAGGGTATGAACCATAAGTTAAGGGGTCCATAAACCTTCAAGAAAACAAAACAAAATATCAATCAATAGCATGAATAACAATTAATTTTAGGGAAAACTTAAAATTATATATATATACCTAGTGGTTTCACTCATTTGTAAAAAAGGTCTTTAATTTTTTTTTGCAAAATGAGATATGTAGTTTCAAAAAATTGAGAAAAAGAAGGTTCTCAATATTAAACTATGTCATGACAATGGATAATCTTGTTTATTTTTATCCAAAATTTTGCGAATTGATTAATAAAAATTAATACACATCATTGATAATTTTTGAAAAATTTTTAATAGTGCAAATATTTTTTAATTAATATATGATTATAAACTTCAAAAAATCATAAAAAATGGAATCTCCAAAACTTACTCAAATCGTGATGTATAATTTTTAAATAATAAGGTTAAATTATAAAAATTTTAAATTAATCAAAATATATTTTGTAACATCACTATTATGAATAAAATAATTATTTTGTATCATCTTTTTGCCAATTTTTTGAAATCACATACCTTATTTTACAAAAAAAAAATCTCATTCACATACCTTATTTTGCCCTAATTTTAATATCTTATTATAAGAAAAAGAAAATACATACCAGCCATAATGGAAATCAAGAGCCTTTTCTGGTGCCATTTTATCTTGATTTGAATCAGACAATGGCTCCATCCATAATGCATTTTTTGCAATCCCAATTTGACCCTTTTGTTGGTTCTTTATACAAGCAAAGTTAATAGGGAAAATCAAATCAAAATAAAATAAAAATAAAACAATCTTTATTATCCAATTTATAATTTATTCAGTTCAATTCAATACAGTTCAGTGCTATATACATATAAGTTTACTTTATAATAAGTACAACTCAGTTACTTCAGTATAACTACTTATAACTTGAAAAGAATAGGGCCTTATTACTAATGTTGGAAATATAGTGCATCTCTTCATTAGTTATTTTATGAAATTAATATGAATATTTCTTATCTGGTTATTCAAAAAGTTTCAGTTGGTTAAACCTACTAAAACTTTTCCTAATTCGTTATCTGAATATCAAATAAAAAATGTTATTCAGTAAACACAATTTATCTGCCCGGTAGAACAAAAATATGGCCATTTTAAAATGGGGGAGAAAGTGGTTATTAAGCCAACTCCTAGTAAAAACTAGGACTCAAATTTGCTAAACCTCAAGACGATTTGATAGATGAAATCACAAAACGTCTAGCTGCTCTTCCTATAGATCGCAAGCAAAAGAGTATTCAAATTAATGAATCAAAGCAGATTGCTCCTCTTACTCAAGAAAATGAAGAAATTGAAAATTTCACAGAAACAGAAACTGAAAGTTCAGAGAGTCTTAAAGATACTGAGATCGATAAATTACAAAGTCTTTTTCATGAAATGAAACTAGAAAATAATGTTAACCAGGTAAATAAAATTTAGCATTCTAAAGAAACCTCTGATAAACCATATTATCCTAGACCCTCACCTATTAATCTATAGTATGAGGAATTTAGACCATCCCTTGTTTCTTATGATGGAAGGTCTATAGAGGAATGGAACATTGATGGATTATCTGAATATCAAATAAAAAATGTTATTCAGTACATCCTTATGTATGCCTCTGCTTCTAGGATACATGGAAACAATGATAAAATCATTGCTGAAGCCATCATAGCTGGTGTTACTGGCCAACTTAAAGGTTGGTGGGATTTTTATCTCTCTTCAGAATTTAAGAATTCTATCCTCAATGCTTTTAAAACAGAAGGAACTAGACAAGATGCAGATGCAGTAAATGTTTTGGTTTATACCCTAATCTTGCATTTTCTCGGATCTTCGTCTTCGCTTTTTGAACAAACTACAGAGCAACTAATAAATTTGCGCTGTAGAGATTTAAGTGAGTTTAAATGGTACAAAGACGTTTTTCTAAGTGTTGTCTTTACTTGTGATGATTGTACCCAAGACTTCTGGAAGGAGAAGTTTATTTTTGGTCTTCCTAGACTTTTTGCAGACCGTGTTCGAGAAAGAATAAGGCATAAATATAGTGGAACTATTCCATATTCTTCTTTAACATATGGAGAAATCTTTTCTGAAATTATTACAGAAGGATTACAACTCTGTAACGAATTAAAAATTCACAAACAAGCTCAATCTAAAAGATTTTCGGGAAAGAAAATTTTAGGGACCTTTTGCGAACAACTTGGTTTTAATCTAGTTAAAGGTAAACCTAAAAAACCTATTCATAAAAGTAAAAGGTTTTTTAAGCAAGATCAAAAGGATCAAAAGCCTTTTAAATTTTCAAAAACAAAATTCCATAAGAAGAAACATTTTAAAAATGCTTCATCTTCTAAAAAACGGCATAAAAATGTAGTTTGTTATAATTGTGGTAAAATGGGTCATTATTGTAATAAATGCAAGGTTAAACAGTAAATTAGATCTTTATCTTTAGATAACAATCTAAACGATTCGTTATTAAAGGTTCTGCTCATCGAAACTGACTCTAACAAAGAGGACGTTCTCATTGAAAATGATAACGATTATACATCTGAGTCAAACTCAGATAGCAGTTCTGAATCAGGTTGTGATGGTCAATGTATTACAAATCCTTGTGTTCATTAAATGGGCTCATGGTCCTCACTAAAAGTGAAGACATGATATTAACTTTAATTGAATAGATTCAAGATCCCTCTGAAAGAAGAAAACATTTGGAACAATATCTTGAGCTAGTCAAGAATAATTCTGAAGCTAGTACTTCAAGTACTAAATCTACAAAAATAGAAAAACAATTAAATCACAAAACAGTAACCTATAATCTTAAAGATATTATTGATAGGTTTAAGACTGCTAAAAGCAAAGAATCAACTATTACTAATTTAAAGACAGAAATAAATAACATGAAGAAAGAGATTAAAAATCTCCAAGATAGAGTCACTAGTCTTGAAATGGGTGATAATTCAGAATTAAAAGATACTGATAATGACTTAGAATTCAAAAATCCTAATCAAAACACTGAAAGTGTTAATCAAAAGACTGAAAGTGTTAATGGATTGGCTGTATCTGAGAAAACTAAAAGTTTTCAGTATATTGATTTAATCAATAGGGTCACCACTTATAAGTGGCATACAAAGATCACTTTAGTTATTAATAAAGAATTCTTCGTAACAACCATAGCTCTTATTGATTCTGGTGCAGACTTAAATTGCATCAATGAAGGATTAGTTCCCTCTAAATATTTTACAAAAACTATAGAGGAATTGCATACCGCAAATGGTGAACGACTACCTGTAAATTTTAAACTCAATAGTGCAGCCATTTGTAACCAAGGGTTTTGTTTAAAAATACCATTTATAACGGTAAAAGGATTAAATCAAACAATTATATTGGGAAATCCATTTTTACATAGTTTATTTCCCTATAATATCTCTGAAAAGGGTATTTCCACTGAAATATCTAGTAAAGAAATAATTTTTAAATTTATTTCTCGACCTAAAAAAAAGAATTTAAATGTTCTAAAACATTTACTTTCAAATAAAGAAAAATTTCTTGCTTCACTTAAAGATGAAGTAGATTTCAAGATTTTGAATTCTAAACTTGATAATCCTGTCTTAAAGAAAAGGATTGATGACATGTAGCAATTAATGATCAAAGAAATCTGTTCTGACCTTCCCTCTGCATTTTGGGAACGTAAAAGGTATTTTGTTCAACTTCCTTATGAACCAGATTTCATTGAACAATTAATTCCTACTAAGGCTAGACCTATTGCGATGTCTCCAAGACATCTAGAAATCTGTAAAACAGAGATTGATGATCTTTTGAAAAAGGGTCTGATTAGGAAAAGCAATAGTCCATGGAGTTGTCCAGCATTTTACGTTGAAAACGCAGCTGAGTTAGAACGTGGAGTTCCTAGGTTAGTTATCAACTACAAGCCCCTTAATAAGGTGCTTAGGTGGATTAGATATCCACTACCTAACAAACGTGATCTATTAAACAGATTATTTGAAGCAAAAAAATTTTCAAAATTTGATATGAAATCAGGATTTTGGCAAATCCAAATTGATGAGAAAGATAAATATAAAACTGCCTTTACAGTTCCTTTTGGACATTATGAATGGAACGTCATGCCTTTTGGGCTTAAAAATGCCCCTTCTGAATACCAAAAGATCATGAATGATATTTTTAATGCTTATTCTTCATTTGCAATTGTTTATATTGATGATGTTCTTATATTTTCAAAAAATATAGAACAACATTTTAAGCATTTAAAAATATTTTTTAAAGTTGTTAGACGCATTGGTTTGGTTGTTTCTACAAAAAAGATTATACTCTTTCAAACCAACATTAGATTTCTAGGTCATACCATTGAAAATGGTAATTGTAATCCGATAGACAGAGCTATCGAATTTGGTAGCAAATTGCCTGATGAAATCAGAGATAAAAATCAATTACAAAGATTCTTAGGAATTTTAAATTATGTAGCAGACTTTTATAAAGATCTTGCTTACGATGCAAAGCCTCTCTTTGAGAGATTAAAGAAAAATCCTCCTGAATGGACTAAAAGTCACACTCTAGCAGTACAGCAAATTAAACTTCGCGTCAAGGTTTTACCTTGTTTAGCCATACCACACCCTGATGCTTTTAAGTTCGTTGAAACCGATGCATCAGACCTCGGTTACTGGGGTATTCTGAAACAAAGGATCATTGAAATTGAGTCCTTAGTCTGTTTTACTAGTGGAATTTGGGTTGGTGCTCGCACTAACTATTCTACTATTAAAAAGGAAATTCTGGCTATAATCCTCTGTATCCAGAAATTCGAGTCAGATTTAATAAATCAAAAGTTTTTACTTACGATTGATTGTAAATCTTCTAAAGATATATTAGTTAAAGATGTTAAAAACATAGCTTCAAAACAAATATTTGCTAGATGGCAAGCCATCTTATCTGTGTTTGACTTTGATATTGAATTTGTCAAAGGAATTGAAAACTCACTTCCTGATTTCCTAACGCGAGAATTCCTTGCAGGAAATGAATTCAAAGAAAAACAACATCAACTTGAAAAGGTTTGAAGGCTTTTCCAGCCAAGTTTCTGAAAGAAGCTCACAAAGATCAATTAGTCAACCAAGGAGAACTCCTCAAAGGAGACAACCAATTGAAAATCTTTCAAAAGAAAGTATAGATGATTCTTATGATAATGACGCCTATCAAATAGCGTTAGAACCAGAATCTCTTAAAGAGAAAAATGGCCTTTCATCCCAACCGAAACACAATTTATCTGCCCGGTAGAACAAAAATATGGCCATCTTAAGCCTTTCGAAATTGCCACCTTCTACACCCGCAACCACACTACAGTTCCTTTCCTTCCAAGGGACTATAATTTTTACCTGTCCATTTTAGAAGAAACTGGCTCAGTAAAATTTGAGCCAATGAAATGTGGCAACAATGAGTAGGCCTTCGCCAAACTTACTATCTTAAAGGTAGTATTCCTAGAAGATTGGGACAAAGATTTATTTCTCTTACACAAAGGTAATAAGATAGCTTATAGCTACTTTGATTACATTGATGCTTGGTCACAAGCATTACTTTATGATAACAACTTCAGAAAATTCAGCTGGTTCTTACAGTTTCAGTTGGTTAAACCTACTAAAACTTTTCCTAATTGGTTCCATAATTGGTTCCAACAATGGGGACTGCTCACAATCTGCCTCCCTAAAAGGGTGAGAGAGATTTTTGACCAATTTTGTGAATTTAACAGCTTTTATGAAACTACAAGATTACAATTTGCTATTCTATACCATGTCCCATGGATAATAAAATGGGATTATATTATTGCCTACAAAGCAAGAGACAAATTGTCTAAACTTCCTGGAAATGAAATTTTTGTGCCTTGGTTAGCAAGACAAATTGCCATGAAATGGTGGGATCGTTTTGAATTCTTTGAGCCACCCTCAGTCTTTTCATCCCATAACCTCATACAATTCATACATGCAGAACCACCTGCTTCTATACCATCTTCTAAAGATTTATTTGAGTCTCTTCTAACTCAAATGTCTAAAGATGAGCTGAAAGCTCAAATACAAGCCTTTCTAGATAAGGACAAAGCTCCTTCTTATCAAAACGTCTTGAGGTTTAGCAAATTTGAGTCCTAGTTTTTCACTAGGAGTTGGCTTAATAACCACTTTCTCCCCCAAATTTGAGTGCAGGTGCTTTAAGCATTGTATTTTCAATTCGAATCAATTGTTCAGACATATTATGAGCAGTTAAATTGATAAAATTTGCTTGTTTAACAATAGCATCTGAACCGGCAATAAAAGGACAATATATATATATATATATATATATATATATATATATATATATATATATATATATATATATATATATATATATATATGTATGTATGTATGTATGTATGTATGTATGTATGTATGTATGTATATTTTGTTAGGTTAATTCGAAGTGTAAGAACTCACTTGGTATGTTTCCCTATAAAGATTAGCCACAGCAGCATGAGCAAGAAGTTGATTATGTGCTACAGTAAATGGTTCAGTGGTAGAATTACCCTCGAGCATGTTGTACGATTTGAACATCTATTAGGATGAAAAGTTCCAGTCACATATCCATCTGTCACAAAAGATAGGTGCTCATTCAATGTGAGCCAAAGCTTTACTCGATCACCAAATCTGCTAAAGCAGAACCCCGCGTAATCACGAAAATCATCGCTGCAGTAGATCAGTTATTGATTAGGATTAATGAAAATAACAACATTATCAAGTTTTACTTACATAATTCTACGGCTTAAAAAACCTTGGTATCGTTCTTCTAAAATTGTTGGAAGATCCCAATGAAAAAGAGTTACAATATGTGTAATCCCTTCAAAATAAATTAAACTACTATTCATTGATTGATGCGTAGTTTATGAGATGTGGTCAAATTTACGTGAAATTTAAAAAAATTTCAATACACATTTTATAAAATCCAAAATATTATAAATTTAAGCTCCATAAGCACATATCAGAATTAGTATTAAAACTTTTTTTTCGTGAAATGACATGATCTCCAGACACAAGTCAATTAAGTTTAATGTTCAAAATTACTAATTTTTTTAAAATAATAATACAACTAACCATTTGTTAGGGGCTCATTAATGAGATTATTATAGTAATTGACACCTGCTTCATTTACTCCTCCATTTAGGGTACCGTCTGATTCAATGTAGAGATAGATTAGAGAAAAAAATCAGTTATGTATGTTTGGAAATAATTCCATAACAGAATTGAAAAGAATTGAATTCATTAGATGGAATTTAATTGAATTGATTTCTTTAAATAAAATCTTTATTTAACATTTTTTTTCAAAATTGTTTACATAAATAATTTCACTTATAAAAAAAGCATGCGGGGGATAATACGGTAAAAATAATATCCAAAAGGTTAGCTCAAATGAATTTCTTCAAAATCATGCAACTTTTGGCAAAATTTCTATTCCATACATTCACAAGAATTCAAATCTTGTAGGATTTGAAATTCTATCGATATTTTTTTAGTTCTAAACAAGGAAATTTGACAAAATGAATTCAATTGAATTGGATTCCCTCAAAAGTGAGTTTTTCACTCAAAAGTAAGTTTTCCAAGCACACCCTGAAAGTTCTAATATATAGTAAAACCTCAATAAAGTAATATTCGATAAAATAACATTCTCGCTAAATAAATATTTTTCTCTAGTCCCGACTTGAACCAGTTATACTAAAGTAATATTCTCGTTAAACGCATTATTTAATAATTAAAATAAAGTATTAAAGACCCACAAAAAATGTAAAGTAATAATTACTATAATAAATCAAGAATTTATATATATTTCTAGAGCAATAATACAAGACAAGTAATTATTTCTTTTTAAAATATGAATTTATAGTTGATTGTTTTTTATCCTACTAAAATCAAAGGTAATCTCATTTGATAAATAAGCTGCCAACCTTTTGAGAGTGTGTGATATTGTTGATTGACTAAGGCCTTGTTCTTCTGAACTGCAATTTTATTAACTGAACTGAAGTTTGCTGAACTGAACTGAACTAAAGTGAGCTGAACTGAACTGAACTTATTTTAGTGTAAATTTATGACTATGCAAAGCTGAATTGAACTGAACTGAACGGAACTGAACTAAACTGAAACGATCTAAATTTAACTAAACTTGACTGAATTGTAGTACAAGAGAACATGGCCTAATACTCAAATCAAACTTTTGTTTCACCCAGGCTTGCAAATATTTTTGGCAAACAGTTGGATTCTCTTTCTTATGCTCACATATTGTGTTTCTTATTTTATCGGTTATACATGATTTTTTATGCCTAACATCTAGCATTTTTCTTTTATGGTTAACATAAAACCTATTCATATTCTATATACATTAATACAATTACATAAAAATATTAAACTTCACTAAATTCTTTTACTGTTCCTAAATTCGAATAATAAATAAGCGAAGACTACACTTTTTAGTTTTCTAGGTACATGCATGAACTCATTAATCTTCATTAAAATGGTTAATATTCTTAATTCAAGTATTTCTTTTTCTTTCTTATGGAACATGCTACAAAGTACTCTTTAAAATAATAAATGTTTATTTATCGATAAATAAATATTTTATGCATTTATTGATAAATTAATAATCTCGATAAATGAAAATTTTTTTCGGTCCCAAGCATATGCATTTATAAAGGTTTTATTGTAAAAATGGTTTACCGGCAAATACAACAGTATTAACTATTAAGGATACACCTTAAGTTGACGGGCTTATGATATACTAATTCTTGTTTAAGTAATAATAATAATAATAATAATAATAATAATAATAATAATAATAATAATAATAATAATAATAATAATCATAATAATAATAATAATAATAATAATAATAATAATAATAATAATAATAATAATAATAATTGATAGAGAGCTTACTAGGAAGTACTCTAGGCCAAGAAATAGACAATTTGTAGATTTTTGGGGCCTGAGCGAAAACTTAAATACGGGCCTTTATAAAATAAAAGTTTGTACACAAATTTTTAAATATAAATTTAATACATTATGATAAAAAAATATCTATGATTTGACATATAAATATATTATTATATTAATGCGATCATCGCTCGTAAATTTTCATAATTCGAACAATTTTTTTAGTAAACTTGTCAATTAGTCTTCACACGGAATAAATTTTATCCAAAATTTCATTCTCGATTGCCAATGAATCAAGTCCATTAAACCTTTCACGATTCATATGTTCATAACATATAAATACAATAAATATAAAAAAAAAGAAAGAAAAAGAGTTAGAACAGTACTATACTACATGCTTTTGAAGCGAGAAACTCATTCTTTCAAAATAAAAAAAGGAAATAAGTAAGTATGATTTTTTATGAAAATAAATAAATTGGTAAATAACAATAACAATAATAATAATAATAATAATAATATTATTATTATTAATAATACTTTGTGGAAGGAAATATGATATTATAAATTAAAACCTTTAAATATTCTTTTAGGAAATTATTTTATGAAAGGAAATATGATATAATAAATTATAACTATTAAATATTCTTTTAAGGAAGGAAATAAAAAAGTAATCATTTTGTGGGAGGAAATATGATATAATAAATCAAAATTATTAAATATTTTTTAGGAAAAAAAGTAAATATTTTATGAAAGGAAATATAATATAATTAATCAAAACCATTAATAATTTTTTTAGGAAAGGAAATAAAAACGTAAATATTTTGTGGAAGTAAAGATGATATAATAACTTAAACCCATTAAATATTCTTTTAGGGAAGGAATTAAAAAATAAATATTTTGTGGAAGGAAATATCATTTAATAACTCTAACCCATTAAATATTCTTTTAGGGAGGGAAATAAAAAAGTAAATGTTAATAATAAATTGTTATCTCTTTCTATATGAATATACAAAATATCTTAATAGCATTATAACATATTTAATTTACTAAATATTATTTTAAAAATAAATAAAAATAATAAATACTAATGATAAATGTTGATTTACTTCTATGAAATCATGTGGGAAACAAATATTAATTTAAGTTAATTTACCATATTAACAATATAAATAGCTAAAAACAATAAATAAGCTAGTAATTATTTTGGATAAGAATGAAAATATTATTGTAAATTTCTTAATTAGCTTAAAGTATACGTAAATTTCATGAAACCGGATTTTGACCCGTTACTAATTCATCAAATTTTTCCGGTTTGAATCGGTTAAGGCCAGTTTTTCATCAAATCACTATGTTTTATCAACTGAACCAGACACACTGTCGGTTTTTCGGTTTTTCCACTTGAACCAGCCGATCCGGTCCGATTTTAATAACATCGATATAAATCACTATTGTCTTCTCCATAAATTTTTGTCTTTGCCTAAAAAACACCTTCAATTATTCTTTGTACTCTCATTATTCTTATTTGTTTCAAATCCTGCATAGCTTTAACCAATTTTGAAATAGCTAAGAAAATGCAAGCTATGACTTTAGTTTTTCTAGTGTTTTTCTCTTTGTATTTCTTTATTTGCACAACCGTTGGATTTGCATACAACGGTGCAACATCGTAATGTTCTTCTACCACCTTCTAAAGATCCATTGCCTCAAGATAGACATTCATTCGAACAGTCCATTCGTGAAAGTTTTGACCATCATTGGAGGAACAACATGATAATTGAAAGCAGATTGTGAATCACTCTCCATTGTTGTAGATAGGGTTGTAATTCTTGTAGTTGTAAATCAAGTTTTTTTTATTGTAAACCTTGTTGTAATCCTTGTGATTGTAAATCAGGTTTTGTGGTTGTGAATCTGGTTGTATTATTGTGGTTGTAAATCAGTGTTCATAGGTCTCTTAAGAAAAGAGGGCTATGATACCAATTGTTGGATTTTTAAGGATTCACAATAGAAAATTATGAAAAGAAAGATATTGGAGCATGCATTGGAGTATATGTTGGAGCTTATATAATGGTTTTTGGGCATGGTAATATTGATTTTTATTCATGCATCATAGAGAGAAAACCTAAATATAAAAAAACTTCTAATCTTAAATTACTACGATAAAACTCATAAATATTAGGTAAAATAATAAATCCTAATTTATCTCTACTTCAAATTACAATTATCTATGCTAATTATAATCTACTTCTAATTTATTGACTATATCTTCAACTAAATAATAACTTCTAAATTAAATTTCAACACCTCGTGCTTCCACAATTGAGCTTTTAGCTCTCCCTCTCTATTTTCAAAAGCTCAACCCATCACCGGGAGTCAGAATGTTCTATCAGGGTCAGAAAGAGACAAAGCCCTCGCTCTAGCAGCCCTTTTCCAATTGTGGACAAAGGGAGTTGAATTGTCGGGGAGTACAGGCTACGATACGACCGTATGCCTCTAAGACGATTCCGGAGCTATTCTATTGAACTTAAATTTTAATCACTTCCATTTTTGGGCATTCTCTCTTGATCCCGTTCTTGATCTATTCCATTCCTTTGTTTGGCATAGGCATGCTAATCGGTCTTTCTGCTGATCCAACTTTGTTGTGAAATTTTACTTTGAAATAAGGTGCTTTCTTGCTTGAGGTGATGATCTATTCCCCTCGGCCGGCGGATAAACCCGAGCGGGCAGCCTCCTAATAAAATACTAAGGGGGCATTTGACTAGAGGTTTTCAGGAAAGGGAAAGGGAATGAAAATGCTCCATTCCCTTTGTTGATGTTTGTTTAGGCCCATTTTTAAAATTTACTACCCATTTTAAAGATTAGTAAAACCCCAAACTCTCTATTCCATTACCCCGAACCCATTATGGTTTTGTATTCCCCCATTTCAGTGTAACTCCTTATTTTTTCTATGGGTGTCCAATGTATTTCTCTCCTCCATCCCAACATTGCCACTATGACTATTCATCATCCCCTTTTGCCGCCATCTTTTTCCATCATCCCTTTTCGTCGTCGTCGCTGATTGTCGGGCATCAAATACACCGATGTCAAGATGTGAAAGAGAAATTAGATTTGTTTTTTTAACCAGTACAAGAAATCGAGAAAAGTGAATCACAATTAACCACAAAAACAAATTACAAGATGGATTAATTCATATATAGGTTACAAAGTATTGAAGCAAAGATCAATGGTGAAGGAGACTTAGGGGAGGAAATTAGGAGAAGAAGAATAGCTTTATTATCAGTGGCCCTCTCACATGGCTCTATACTGTATGTGTTTAAGATAAAAGAAATTGCTAATGATATAATAGGAAAAAGTATTCAAATTTGTTGAATTAGTTTGACCAAATTTAGTTGATGAATGGATGTTTGTGATTTCTAGTTATTTTTTTATTTATTTATGAGAGGTTTTCTCAATACTGTAGTACATTTTTTTATATGAAATTCAAACATCAACGAAAGGAATGAGGGTAATTGGATTCCTTTTCCTGGAAATATCCAAACAGATCAAGGAATTATGGACTATTCCTTTCCTTACCTTTCCCTTTCTTGATTACGGATTCAAATCTGATGTCCCCAAATTGGTATCCCCTTCCATGTCTCCCATTTAAATATTGACACATGTCTATTTTTATTATTATTTTATTCTTTTTCAATTTATCTCTCCTATAAATATAACACATATCAAATTATGAATGGAGGGACATGGAAGGGGACACCAATTTGGGGACAGCAGATTTGAATCTCTGGATTACTTTCTGTTTCCTTGTATAAACCAATCGCCACCTAAATTTTATAAACTTTAGGATCCCATATAGTCAAATTTTCTTTTGCAGGTTAAAACGAAGTCATTTCATATTTGTTGGAAAACAATGATCTGGATAAATAAATCTATATACATCCGAATCAAGTTTGAAAGAAACAAAAACGAATGTAAGTGATTCTCTTAAAATCCAAATGGAAGCATCCGGACAAAGCTAAGATCGCTTATTGAACAAAATCAGAAACCTAAGCAATGGAGGAAAATTATCTGGACAAAGTCTGGAAAGAAAACAAACTTCCGCCTTCAAGACTTGCAACCGAAAGAACTGATTGAAGCTATATCCGGAAGAAGATCCGGAACAAATAAATCCAAAGGACATCCTGATAACCCATCCGAGAGACCTATATCTAAAAGCTAACGAAAGTATAAAATATATCTTTCCTTCTGCCTTTTGGATCTATTAAAGTCAATGATTACTTCTCCCAAGAAATAAGTACAAAAAGATAGCTTGCACAAATCAGGAAAAAGTCAAAAGGTTCCGACACAGGATAGAGAAAGTTGAACTACCTTTTCTATTAGACCAATAAAGGCAGACATGGATATGATAATTGGTATGAAAGTTGGTGTATCACAAATTGACAAACAAAACGATCACTGGCAACTGTCCAGCATCAATCCCAAGAATTTAAACGGATCAAAACACAGTCTAAAGGACTGATCAATGAATCCAAAATCTTCACATCACAAACTGATCAAGAGTGAAGATTGAATGTAAGCTTACCAACCACAAACGGCTACATTTATGATCAAAGCCTATAAAGAGAACTCTTCATCAACTGAGAGTGCAACTGATTGACTTACAAAAAGCAAGTAACAAAGTAACAAACATTCAATCAGTCAAGATAATCCCTTCAAGAACCTTTAGTTTCAAATCTGTTTGTAAGGATTCCCAAGTGAAACTATAAACTTGAGGAACTCCAAAAATTAACCTTTGTTGCAAACCAAAACTGTAAGAATCTCCAACTTGGGTGAGTTGGGAGATTGGGATATAGCTTGAAGTAGGTGCTTTGAGTGAGATCTCCCTGTAGGACTCAACTTAGATTCGAGGTAGAAGGCTAAGTGGTATATCCTACTAAAGATGAGAGGACTCAGCTAGGAGTTGGTGCTTCTAGTGGTATATCCTACTTCTGAAAGAAGTCATCATCCGGAAACAAATCTGTAAGGCTTGATTCCTGCTAATTGAAAAGGAATCCATTAGTGGATAAGCTCGGAAGAAGGAAATTCTAGGGACTGGACGTAGGCAGGGATGAACCATTATAAAATACTTGTGTTTGATTTTTGTTTACCTTTACTATACTGCATTCATATTGTATCATCTGGATCCATCATCCGAATCACATTTATCATCTGGATCCATCTTCTGGATCATAATCAAACACGCTACACATAGACTTTCTCTAAGTCTATAAATTCCATGAAAAAGGGGCATTCACCCCCCTCTGCCCTTATAAATACTCTAACAGGGACCAATAAGTGGTATTAGAGCAAGTGCTCGAACTAGAGGTCTAACAATCTCGAGCTAAAGATCCACACATTTTGATTCATAAATCAAAATGAGTTTCCACAACTCGCAACTTCTTCCCAAGGGTATGTCTGTTACCCGTCCTCCACTCTTCAGCAGTGAATACTACACGTTCTGGAAAAATTGGATGAAGAACTTCATCCAATCACAATGTTTGCGAGCATGGTTAGTTATTAAAGATGGTCCACATGAACCTACTTACGAAGTAGAGGGTATGACTACTCGAAAGCCATCAAGTATGTGGGATGATAATGACTTTAAAAAATTGCGTGAAAACGCAAATGCTATTAACATGCTCCATTGTGCTCTTAGTGCAGCGAAATTCAACAAGATATCTGGATGTGAGACTACCAAAGAGATCTGGGAGAAGTTAGAAGTTACCTATGAAGGGACTACCAAAGTAAGAGAGGCCAAACTTGATCTACTCCAACAAATGTTTGAATCACTTAAAATGGAGCCGAAAGAATCAATCAGCAACATGAACACTAGATATACGAATCTAGTGAATGAAATGAAGAGGCTAGAGAAGGAGATTCTAGAAGTAGACATGGTTAAGAAAGTTCTCCGGAGTCTCACCAAGGAATGGGACAACAAAAAGATCGCCATTGAGGAAGCTCATGACTTAAATTTCTACAGTTATGATGAACTCATTAGTAATCTCCTAACTCAAGAACTGTCCTTGGAAAGATACAGCCAATAAGAAAAGAGACCTGAGGAGCGAAAGAATGCCATTGCTCTTAAGGCAGAATCCACCGGATCAGGCTCATCTGAAGAGGAAGAGCAAATAGATGAGTCAATGAGTACTAAAGATCAACTCGCTCTATTGACCAAAAGGCTAAATCAATTCATATAAAAGAAGGATAGAAGAAGATCAAAAAGGTATAAATCTCGGAGACCAAGAGAAGGCACCTCAGGAAGAAGTAAGCTTAGAAGGAATCCGGAAGAAAAGGAAGATCCAGAGAAAGACGCTGCTTATTTCGAGTGTGGTGAAAAAGGCCACTTCGGGACAAAATGCCCTAAGCTCAAGAGAGCTAAGAAATTTAAAAAGAAGGCAATGGTTGCTACTTGGAGCAATAGTGAAGAAAACAACAGCTCATCCTTAATAGAAGAAGAGGAAACCGCTAATTGTGTGTTCATGGCTCTTACAGAGTCGGAAGCAGAGCAATCCGAAAGGAACCCCTCTAGATAAGTAAATGTGCAAATTGAAGAATCAAAATTAGATTCAGCAAACACTGAGGTAAACTCTTACTCCAACTCTACCTCTAACTTTGATCTTGCAAAAGCTCTTTCTATTGTTATCAAGGGAGTAAAGAAGAATGCAAAGGCCATCAAATGCCTGAAAAGAGCGATACTAGAATTAGCTGGAGACGGTAAAGTAATGGCGCAAGACATCAATCTGGTTAGAGCATCCAAGGATATTGATGTAGTAGAAGAAAACTTCCTAAGAAATTAAGTCCAGATTCTGAACGCAAATGTAGTGGGACTAGAAAGAGAAGTCAGTCTATTGAAGGAAGCATCTAGAAGGAAAACTGAAATAAAGAATCAAAGAAGAGATGATCGTCTTCTTTCACAAAACCGAATTCAATGGAATCCAAATCAAAAGATAAATGAAGTCAGCAGACAGCCACAAGCTCAAAGATATACCATGACTCAGAAGGGAAAAGCTAAAATAGCTTACAACCAACTACCTATCAAACAGAGGAGAAATCATAATGCTGAAGTTGCTCCTCCAACCAACTTCCATAATTATACCGGACCATCCACTAGTGTGCACGAAGCTGGATATAAAGGCAACTATGGAACAAAAGGATCCAATGAAGATCAGCAAGAAGCAAATGCAAAACATGCCTATTTCAGGATGTAGGTTTTGTAGGAAAAATAACCATATGACTAAATTATGTAGATTAAAAAAGGCTATTATGAAGATTATCCTTGGCCTGAGATGGTTATTAACACAAGAGGACCCAAATTTGATTGGGTTCCCAAACCCACTTGATCTATTTTGCAAGTATGCCTTAGATCCACAATAGATCAACACACTTGGTATATTGATAGTGGATGTTCAAGGCACATGACAGATGATGAGAAGGCCTTCATCACATTAACCTGGAAGAAGGGAGGCAAAGTAAGTTTTGGAGACAATAAAAAAGGACAGATCACTGGTCATGGAACCATTAGATCTGGGTTAAAAATTGAAGATGTCTCACTAGTTGATGGACTACAATTCAACCTACTGGGTGTGGGTCAATTATGTGACAAAGGGAGAAAAGTCACATTTGACTCCGGAGGCTGCTCAATTTATGATAGTAAGTCAAATCAACTTATTCTTTATGCACCTAGAGTAAATAATGTCTATTTTGTAAACATTAAAAATGATAAAAAGAATATATGCCTAGTGTCTAAAGAAGAAGAATCATGGCTATGGCAATGGAGATTGGGACAAGTAAGCATGAATCTCCTGTCCAAATTAGCCAGAAAGGAATTAGTTGAGGGTTTGCCTAAGGTTGCATTTAATAAGGATCATCTATGCACCGTATGTCAATTAGGTAAACAACATAAGAAAAGTTTCCCTTCCATATCATACATTCCTTCCAAAAGTATATTTGAACTCTTACACATTAATCTTTTTGGTCCAATTAAGCCATTAAGCTTAGGTAAAAGAGAATACACCATGGCCATTATAGATGACTATTCTCGATATACCTGGGTTCTCCTGCTAACAAGCAAGGATGAAGCACTTGACCAATTCTCCAAAACATTCATCCGGATATAAGTAGAATAGGGCATACACATTGTACGCATCCGGAGCGATAATGGTAGAGAGTTCAAAAATAAGCATTTTGCTAACTTTTGTGACTCCAAGGGCATTGAACACAACTTCTCTGCCCCTTACACTCCTCAACAAAATGGGGTGGTAGAAAGAAAAAATAGGACCATAGTAGAAATGGCTAGAAAAATGCTAAGTGAAAATGGTTTGCCAAAATATTTTTGGGGTGAGGCCGTAAACACAACATGCTACATCTTAAATAGATCTCTCATTAGAAAGACTATAGAAAAGAAACCATATGAAATCTGGAAGGGAATAAAACCAAAAATTGGATACTTCAAAGCATTTGGATGTAAATGCTACATCCTTAATGACAGAGAGCAATTCGGAAAATTTGATCCTAAATCTGATGAAGCAATTTTCCTTGGATACTCAACACATAGCAAGGCCTATAGAGTCTTCAATAAATGAAACTAAACTATAGTAGAATCTATACATGTAGATTTCAATGAAACTAACACTGCAGGAAAGAAAGGCTACACTCCAGAAGATCAAATTCCGGAAGCTGAAGGATCTGAAGAAAGGAAGAAAAGAGAAATTCCTCACTCATTTCAAATAGAGAAGTATAAAGAGGAAGATGAAGGAATGACCTTTGATCTAGAAATACAATAAGTCAATCTTAATCAACAAGGAATTGACTTCAATGAAGGAGTAGATGAAGCTGAAATGGAACAAGTTCAAATTCAACATGAAGGCCTAGAAAGGGAGATCCAGACCCACAGAGATCATTCTGTTGAGAATATTCTGGATGATGTTTACAATCCAGTTAGAACCAGAGGTCAGCTCAACTAGATGATGAGCCATGCCGCATTTGTCTCTCCCATAGAGCCAAAGAAATTTCAAGAAGCTGAAGGGGAAGAAAGCTGGATGATGGCGATGCAGGAAGAACTAGATCAATTCACCAGGAATGATGTATGGGATCTTGTGCCCTCTCCTAAATAAAAGTCAATTATAGGCACTAAATGGGTGTTCCGAAATAAACTTGATGAATCCGGAGAAGTAGTAAGAAATAAGGCGAGACTAGTTACACAAGGCTACAATCAGCAAGATGGAATTGATTTCGAAGAAACATTCATGCCTGTAGCAAGACTGGAAGCAATCCGGATCCTATATGCTTTTGCATCATTCATGGGGTTTACATTATATCAAATGGATGTCAAAAGTGCATTTCTAAATGGTGTCATTCAAGAATAAGTGTATGTAAAGCAACCACCTGGATTTGAAGATCCGAAGCATCCGAATCATGTTTTCCAACTAAAGAAAGTTCTCTATGGATTAAAGCAGGCAGCAAGAGCCTGGTATGAAAGATTGAACTCATTCCTGATCTCCAAGGAATATACTAGAGGTAGGCAGACACCACACTCTTTATCAAGAAGAAGAAAAATGATATTATTCTAGTCCAGATCTATATGGATGGTATTATTTTTGGAGCCACTGATGAAAGGATGTACAAAGAATTTAGCCTTCAAATGCAGAAAGAATTTGAGATGTCCATGATGGGAGAGCTCAACTTATTCCTTGGTCTACAAATCAAAAAAGTATAGATGGGATTTTCATAAATCAATCAAAACACACTAAGGAGTTCCTGAAAAAGTTTGAAATGTACAGCAGCAAACCAATGTCTACTCCAATGAGTTCAGATACAATCTTATCCAATGATTGTGGAGGAGAAGATGTTGACCAAAAGCTGTATAGAGGAATGATTGGCTCAATCCTATACTTAACAGCCAGCAGACCTAACATTCACTATGCAGTATGCTATTGTGCAAGATATCAAGCTAATCCCAAGGATTCTCATCTCAAGGCTGTTAAAAGAATACTGACATATCTCCTAGGAACCACACATCTGGATTCCCAGTAATGGAGACTTTACTCTCCAAGGGTTCACAGATGCAGACTATGGAAGAGATACTTTTGAGAGAAAAAGTACATCCGGAGGATGTCATTTTCTTGGAGACTACTTAGTCTCATGGTATAGCAAGAAACAACCTTCAGTTGCCTTATCCACCACAGAAGCCGAATATATGGCAGCTGAAAGTTGTGTTGGTCAACTCCTATAGATCAAACAACAACTTAAAGATTATGGAGTACAATCCAGATGTGTGGATGTATTGTGTAACAATAAAAGTGCTATTGATGTGTCAAAGAATCCGGTGCTTCATAGCTGGATGAAGCATGTCAACATAAGGCATCACTTCATCCGGGATTATGTGATGAAAAAGGATGTTGCACTGGCATATATCCTAACAAACGAATAAAGAGCTGATATCTTTACCAAACCCTTAAGTAAAGATCAATTTGGGAAATTGAGGACATCGATTGGAATGTCAAATCCAATCTAGAAAAACTCCAGAAGATAGCATTTAATTAAGCCAGATCTTGAGATAAAATTCTCACTCCGGAAGAAAAGAGTTGGAAAAGTACACTCCGGAAGATTGCCACGTCAGCCGACAAACTGTGACGTATGGCAGTAAAAGCCCATCAAGGTAACTATTGACTTTTTGAATTTCAAAAGTCCAATAGCTGTTACACACGCCGTAAATACAACAGTTAATTCAAAAATAAGCCGTTCCCATTCTCTGGTTAAACTGAATTCACCTCTCTCCTAAAAATTTGACTACCATGTCATCAATCTAGTTAAAAATACCGGAGTCTGGATTTCAGTTATCCCCTCACTTTAAAAATTCTATATAAACCCCCTCAAAATCCCTTCTCTTCTTCACGCGAGCAACGATCTCACTATTACTCTGCAAAAATTCAAACCTAAAACACCATCTCTCAAATACTTAAAAATGGCAGCCAAAAACACCTCAAATACGCTTGAAATCCTACCCAACAAAAACATCTTTCAAGTATTAGACTTGAAAGAAGAAGATTTTGAACCCTTAAATCTCAAAACCTCCGATTTTGTCATCCCTACTGATCATTTAGGAGATGACTGTCTATTCAAAACTCCACCCTTCTTCACCCTAATTAAAGATCAAAATTTGGGTGATCTTCTCGAAATAAACTGCCCAACCTATCCCAAACTGGTGAAAGAGTTCTACTCCAATTTAAGTGTGCATAATCACTTTGATGCCCTATGCACTGAGGTATAAGGAAAGATTATCCTTCTAACACCAGAATTCTTTGAGAAGAATCTAAAATGAAAAGTTCTGGAGTACTGTTGAGAAAAGACGGGGATGAGACTAGAATTGAGTATGACTCCAAGCTGTGGCTCCACCAGAACTACTTCGGGGACAAATTTTCAACATACTTCCCCAGAATGCCCAGATTCCTACAGCATGCTCTAGCAAAACTCATTCTAATAAGGAAAGGATCATTGACTATAGTCTTTTCCCTCCAGCACTACATTCTACAGCACTAGGTTAGCAATGTGGAAGTAAACTATCCAGTTTTGATCATCCATTACCTGAAGACCTATGTCAACTCATATGGCGCCTTGATTACGAGGATCCTTCAAGCAGAAGGAGTGGATCTTACTGGATTTAAAGGGATTTATGGAAACCCATCCTTGAGAAGAATTTCCTGAACCACCGCTTTAATGAAGAATGGGATGAAGAAAAGGCGAAGCTAAGAAGCGACGAATGAAAAGTTAAATCCAGAAAGGTAGCTGATCTGGAAGCAGAAGCCCCAGTTCCCAAAAGGCCTAGAACCATAAAAGCCAAAGCCAAAAGGCAAATGGAACTAGTTCCGGAAGAAATTAATGAGGATACTCTGCCTCTCACTCAAGTCCTAAGCTCTAAACAGCCAAGATCCAGAGGAAGATTAATAAAAGCCACAGCCAAGAAGGGACTGCATGGGCTTATTGCTGGTCTACCAAAAATCTCTACATAGGCGATTAAAGCTGGAAGAAAGAAACCCAAGAGAACTTTGGCTGAGATGAAGGAAGAAGCTGATGATGAGGAAACAGAGGATGAGGCTCCTCCTCAACAACAGCTTCAAAGAAAAGGGCTAACATTTGATGAAGCTCTTGCTGCTCAATAAAAGAGAGCTAATGAGGGCAGAAGGCTTACTGGGATAGTGTTAAATGAAGAGGCCAAGCAGTATAGAGAGAAGGCTGCATTGGAAAAGGCTAAGTCTAGCAAAGGGAAGAATATTCCTGGAGCAATAGAAATTGTAGGTCAAGATGACAATCAATTTGATATCATTCAAGCAGTAATCAAGGAAAACACAAAAATCAACAGAGAAAGAACTGAAGGTCCTAGAGATTCCTCATAGATTCCTCCTATTCTTGTTGATTCACAAGCCCTGGATGCCATCTCAAAAATTCTAGAAGCAGCTGAGTTTATCTTTGCTGAAAGAACAGATTCACTTTCGAAAAATCTGCTTGGGTCCAACAATAAAGTCATCATTCTTAAAAGTCCTGAAAAGGCATTAGAGAAGGATGTTGAGGAAAATACCAACATGCCAGGGGAAGAAAGTCCTAAAAAGGCATCTACTAAAATGGTTGAGGACAATTCAAGCCATCCAGAGGAAGGGCCGGAAGAAGAAAGAAGGGACGAGGATCAGACATAATAAACCACTAAGGTAACCCCTAATCTTCTTCATCCCTCTTCTGATACTAAAAAGCAAAACTTAGATACAATCTCTCAAAATGTAGCTAAGGACATAGTGCCAAACCCTGATGCAACAGCTCTGGAGGAGGGAGAAAGTCTGAGTTCCAACGGACACACTTCTAAAGTGGATCCTGCGGGCGAGGCTAATCCAGAGGAAAGGGAAATAAGCAAAAGTGAAGCAAAAACAATAGTTGGAGGCTCACAATCACCAAATAATAGCCCCTCGAGAAGTAGTTGAAGTTGCGAAAGTGAATTAAGCTCATCCGGTAGTAAATCATCTGGACCCTCCAATAAACACTTCCCTCCTCACACCAAATCAGTAACTCTTCCTGATGAGAACTCCAAAGAATCGAAAGTCAGTGCAGCTGTTAAACTCCTTCAAGAGGCAACTCTTGAACATCATGAAGAAGGCTTTATAAAAAAGAGCCTCCTAACCATCTGCACCCATCTCAAGGCTGTGGAGAAGGAACTTCTTAAGTAGACGTCGAATCAAGAGGTCCGCAAGGACTTAGGTGAAATCAAAGAAAAGCTGAACTGTCTCCCCAGAATTGAGCAACAAGTCATGAACTTCCCAATACCTGGAGCTATGGCGGCAGCTTCCCTCTCTGAGATTAAGCCTCTCTTGAATGAAATAAGGGAAACGACCTCTGAATCAAACCGTAATGCCAGTCAAGCCAATAACTTAGCCTCTGATAACTGCACAATCATGCTAGAAAAGGTGTCCTCCGCCACAGACCTATCCACAGAACTCAAGGACTACATCAATAACAAGTTTGAAAACTTGTCAAAATTCATGGAGGATAGAGATTTGAAACCAACTCTGCTCAGCATGGAGACTGATCAGCAAGTCTCTCAGGGGTTGCTTGCAAATTTTATAGACAAAATCCTCCCCCAACTAAAAGAAAAGATTCTCGATGATATAGGAGATGAAATGCAAGCAAGAAACTCCAGCATTGAACAATCAATAAATGAGTGGAAGAAAACTGTCTTCAAAGAGATTAAAGATCAGATGGAATCTGTCCACAATATCCGGAAGGGTTTTTGTCATTAAATCACTCTTCTTCAAACTGGAATAAACAAATTGTCTATCTTTGAACCCTCATCTTCTTCGGATACTCCAGAGTGCTAGCTCATTCCAATCCTGTACGATCTAGTTCAGTCTATAGGCGATTTAGGGTTTATGAGCCAAAAGGGATTAACTATCCTCACCAAGGCCATGTTCCCTTACTTTGATATGAAGGACTAAGAACAAATTCTGTGCATCCTCCCTCAAGTCTCACAATCATATGATCAACTCTAGAGGGCCCTTCATCCTTACTACCTGACTCCGACTATTGTAAATAGAACTATTGATGATCGAGCCAAAGGTAACAAAGACTATTCTGTCTACTCCTTTGGATGGCATAAATCTTGGGATAAACACACTTATATGATCATTGACCCCCTTGATGGAAGCAAAAAGGGGGAGGAAGAAGATAGTCAGTAAGGAGACGGAAGGGGGAAAGGAAAAACATTGCGAGTCCGGAAGAGTGGTCCGTCTGGAGAGATAGTTAAGCTAGCTAGCTAAAATTGTAATAGCTAGATTCTCTTTATATGTATCTCTGTATCTTGTAAACACTGAACTTCATGATGTTAACTATTGTTAACAGCAGAAGTATATATAAAGGGAAAAATTCTTAACTATCAAAACAAACGCTTCTAAAGTACAATCTATAATTGTACTACAACAAACTTAGAAGTAGAAGACATAAAATTATGGGGGAGCCTAGATACTAAAATCATGGGGGAGTATCTTAAAAGCTAAAAATCTTAAAGTTTTTATCTCCATCAAATGGGAGAGATTGTTGGAAAACAGTGATCCGGATAAATAAATCTATATACTTCTGAATCAAGTTTGAAAGAAATAAAAATGAATGTAAGTGATTCTCTTAAAATCCAAATGGAAGCATCCGGACAAAGCTAAGCTCGCTTGTTGAACAAAATTGAAAACCTAAGCAATGGAGGAAAATTATTCGGACAAAGTCTGGAAAGAAGACAAACTTCCATCTTCAAGACTTGCAATCGGAAGAACTGATTGAAGCTATATCTAGAAGGAAGATCTGGAACAAATAAATCCAAAGGCCATCCGGATAACCCATCCAGAAGACCTATATCTAAAAGCTAAGGAAAGTATAAAACATATCTTTCCTTCTACCTTTTTGATCTATTAAAGTCGAAGATTACTTCTCCCAAGAAACAAGTACAAAAAGACAGCTTGCACAAATCAGGGAAAAGTCAAAAGATTCTGACATTAGACAGAGAAAGTGTAACTACTTTTCTATTAGACAAATAAAGACATACGTGGAGCCTAGAGTATATGACAATTTGTATGAAAGTTGGTCTATCACAAAATGACAAACAAAACGATCATTGACAACTATCCAGCATCAATCCTAAGAATTTAAATGGATCAAAACACAGTCTAACGGACTGATCAACGGATCCGAAAGCTCCACATCACAAACTAATCAAGGGTGAAGATTGAATGTAAGCTTACCAACCACAAACGGCTGTATTTATGATCAAAGCCTATAAAGAGAGCTCTTCATCAACTGAGAAGTGCAACTGATTAACTTACAAAAAGCAAGTAACAAAGTAACAAACATTCAACTAGTCAAGATAATCTCTTCAAGAACCTTAGTTCCAAATCTATTTGTAAGGATTCCCAAGTGAAACTATAAACTTGAGGAACTCCAAAAACCAACCTTTGTTGCAAACCAAAAGTGTAAGAATCTCCAACTTGGGTGAGTTAGGAGATTGGGATATAGCTTGAAGTAGGTGCTTTTAGTGAGATCTCCCTATAGGACTCAGCTTAGATTCGATGTAGAAGGCTAAGTGGTATATCCTACTAAAGACGAGAGGACTCAGCTAGGAGTTGGTGCTTCTAGTGGTATATCGTACTTTCGGAAGAAGTCATCATCCGGATACAAATCTGTAAGGCATGATTCCTGCCAGTTGAAAAGGAATCCATTGGTGGACAAGCTCGAAAGAAGGAAATTCTGAGGACTGGACGTAGGTAGGGCCGAACCAGTATAAAATACTTGTGTTTGATTTTTGTTTACCTTTACTATATTACATTCATATTCCATCATCCAGATCTATCCTTCGAATCACATCTATAATCCGGATACATCTTCCGTATCATAATCAAACACGCTACACATAGACTTTCTCTAAGTCTATAAATTCCGTGAAAAAGGGGCATTCACCCCCCTCTACCCTTATAAATACTCTAACAGGGACCAATAATATTCAAATAAAAAACCCAATTAAATCCTACACAAATATTCAATCTTCATTGTCAATCTGTTTCCTCTTCCTCTGTTCCATTCTACGGGCCACCATTGTAATGGTTTCTTTAGAGACCTTGAAGAACATGTACGACGCTTCTCTGAAGCCCCCATGCTCCTTACATTGTTAAAGGAAGATATCCGAGATGACAAAAAGCCTTTCTCTGACTGCTCCAAGTTGTCAACGATTGTCTCCAATGTTCAAACTTCAACCTTTTATCTGAATCCCTTTTTGCTTCTATGAACGCTAAGCCGATTGAAAGGTGGAAGTCAGTTGTCAATGATTGATTTCATAGATTATTATCACTGGTCATAAATACTTCTATAGTACCTATTTAAATTCATAATTTTAATTTTGTTTCGAGAAAATTTCCTTAGAGTATTGTCTGTGTTATTTGGGGATTTTGTAGGTGATTCATTTTTTTGAATGTGTGAATCTCTTCTATAGCTAGATAAATGTTGGATGGGAATCTATTTGTTGGGGTTAAGTTGTCAAGAATGTAGCCCTGATTGCTTCTTGTCATCATATGTTGTTTGGTTTGACAAGCTCTTATGGCATATTCAGGTGCAAAGTGTATTTCCGTGTTTGGAGACTTTGTTTTTTTAGTAGCACTTAATTGTTTTTATTCCTAAAAATTCTATGTTCTTTTGATGCTAAATTGCTATTTTTTCATGAAAGTTCCATTGAGTGTAGTAATGAATAAATGCCATTTTGATATTCTAAAGGTGAAGCTATAGATTTAGGGCCAGTTTGGTTGTGCTTTTTCTAGATGCTTTTCTGAAAAGCTCTATTTTCAAGCCTTTCCTTGAAGCATCATATTTGTTTTCGGAAATCAAATCAGAGAGTTCGTAATTAGTTAGTATATATGAAGGATCAAAATGTGTTGTTCAAAGCCAAAAGATATAGTTCTATCAAAAGTTTATGAGAATAGCTTATTAGGATAGCAACTTGAAAAGCAATACCAAATAGGCCCTTAGAAGGGCAAACCTGTCGAATCCTGTGTTTTGTCTATGTAGCTGTTACAGCAGTTTATCAAGCTTCTTGTAGTCAGTTTTGATGATAGAAAAGCATCCCAATGATTAAGATGTATGTCTTGATCATGTTGCAACAAAGCGTTTGTGATATATAGAATATTTGTTGTCTCACTTGAGAAGATTTGAAAATTCCGTAACTTGAGATTAGAGAAGAAAGTTTCTTTGTTCTCTTCTCTCTTTGCAACTCTTAAAAGGAAAATTTTTTGTTTGGAGTATGGACTTTTATTATCTGATTTAGGCAAAATTCTCTGATGCAGTATCTTTCTCTTTAATATTCTGACTTCTTTGGAACTACCTTTAAGTGTAGATCAGATGTTTGATCTTTTTATGTAATATCATCATTTTTAATATTAATATCAATATGTTTATCTAATTTCTTATTCTTTTACTTAGCTATTTTCATATAGAATGCCCTCTATTGTGTTTTCAGTAGTCATCATTGGATTCTAAGTTAGTGAAGGTGGCTTCTTTGGCTTCGTTGTCAAATCTAATCATGAGGTGATGTACAGATCCTCACTAACATGTCATTTACATTAAGCTTTTGGTATGTTTTGTTTAGTACAAAGCTAATATCTTTTTTCCTAAAATAAGATTGGCTAGATTGCCTAATACGAAGAAAGATGGAACTTCCCATACTTCAAAGCTCATTCAGCCTGTTATAAATCTGTTGCAAGAGGATTATAAAGGGCCTCTTTAGGTAAGTTGACTTTAATATATTCAATCATTCTTGTTATTTTTTTATTACCATATGCTCACTCTTCTTCTCCATTATTATCAATTTGCTTCAGTATTCAATTTCTTTTTGAATATTGTCCTTTGAATGTATTGTTATATTGTTTCATATTTATAAAGGATACCCTGAAAACATTTTCTGTTAATATTTAAGCTTTTATGAATTCAATCATCAAAAGATTTTTATGCAAAATGTAAGAATGACATATTAGTGGTGAAATTGTGGAATTGGAATGTATGACAGTTACTGTATTGTACTAAATGCATGTTAAAGACATAATGGACTTTAGTTAACGATAGGCATTGCTTTAAGTATCCAAATCCAAATACTCTCATGAATATCATCCCCTTCTGTATCCTAAAACTTCTTTGGCTCAATGAGTGAGATAAAAGCAACAAGGCTCATCATTCGTTTGAGTTATCCTCTGATTCTTACTAGATCTTGAGCATTGTCTAAGGTGGCTGTGACTGGATGATTTTTGTGAGTCTGGGTTTCCCTTGGAAGTCCCCCATATTAGGGTTGAGCATGTTCTAAGGTGGCTTCAGCTTCAGCTTCTTGGCCATAATTGAAATCAATCTCATAGTTGTTGAGATTCTCTTGAAGTGGCTCTATATTGAAGTTGATTCCTTCTTCTTCTATGTACTTCTTGATTTGGAAAGAATCCGAAATTTGCACTTCCTTTGCTATAGTATTCTCAACTTCTGGGGTTAAATCTTTTGGATTGGAATTTTTTCTTCCTGTGTGGTGAGTCTCATTGAAATCCACATGTTTTGACTCTACCACAATTTGGGTTCTTTTGTTATAGACTTTATAAGCTCTACTATGTAGTGAGTAGTCAAGAAATACTGCTTCATCAGATTTAGGATCAAATTTTCCTAATTGCTCTCTATCATTCAGGATGTAACATTTGCATCTGAATTCTTTAAAGTACCCAATTTTGGGTTTTCCTCCCTTCTAGATTTCATAGGGGGTCTTCTCTAAGATCTTTATGATGAGATCTCTATTGAGAATGTAACATGTAGTATTAATGGTTTCTCCCCAAAAATATTTAGGCAAACTATTCTCAGTTAGCATTGTGCGAGCCATCTCAACTATTGTTCTATTTTTCCTTTTAATAACCCCATTTTATTGAGGTGTGTGAGGAGTAGAAAAGTTGTGCTCAATGCCCTTGGATTCACATAATTTAGCAAAATGTTTATTTTTGAATTCTCCTCCATTATCACTCTCGATGCGTGCAATGCTTATGCCTTATTCTACTTTTATTCTAATGAGTATCTTTGGAAAATGTTGAAAGGCCTCATCTTTGCTTGCAAGCAAGGCAACCTAGGTATAGCGAGAACAATCATCCATAGCTACCATTGTGTATTCTCTACCACCTAAGCTAAGTGGTTTGATTGGACCAAAGAGGTCAATGTGAAGTAGTTCAAGAACTCTTCTAGATGGTTTGTACTGAATGGAAAGGAAACTTTTCCTATGTTGTTTACCTAATTGACATGTAGTGCATATGTGATCCTTATCAAAAGCAACCTTAGGCAAACCCACAACCAATTCCTTTTTGGTTAGTTTGGATAAGAGGTTCATGCTTACATTTCCCAACCTCAGGTGCCATAGCCATGATTCTTCTTCTCTAGACACCAAACATATATTCTTTTTCTCATTTTTAATATATATAGAATAGACATTGTTTACTCTAGGTGCATAAAGAATAAGTTAATTTAACTTACTATCAATGATTGAATAGCCTCCGGAGTCAAAGGTGACTATTCTCCCTTTGTCACAGAGTTGTTCAACATTTAGTAGATTGAATTTCAGTCCATCAACTAATGAGACATCTTCTATCTTTAGGTCGGATCCAATGGTTCCATGTCCAACGATCTTTCCCTTTTGATTTCCTCCAAAGCTTACATTTCCACCTTTCTTTTAGGTTAAAGTGATGAAGGCTTTTTCATCCCCAGTCATGTGCCTTGAGCATTATTTTTCAATGTACCACATTTGTTGATCTTTTATGGATTGAAGGCATACCTGCAAAGCAGACCAAGTGGTTTGGTTCCCTAATTAGACTTAGATCCTCTCAGGTTATTACCCTATTTTGGCCATGGATGACTGTGATAATAACCATTTTTAAATCTACACATCCTTGTTACATGGTTATTTCTACCACAAATCCTACATCCGAAAGGTGGTATGTTTTGCCTGATCTTTGTTTAAATCTTTCGAAGATTCTCTTTTCCATATCCTCCAAAATATCCGGCTTTAGCGAGTGATGTCTCTTCCAGTTTCTTTTGATTCCGGTAGTTAGCAGGAGGAGCAACTTCTACTCTATAATTCTTCTTTTATTGGCCTATAGGATGGTGGTAGAATCTTGTTCCTATTCCATTTGGATCAGGCAGGGTTTGTTCTACTTAAGGTGGTTCCCTCAACATTCCTTTCCCTGTTTCTGCTCTTATAAATGTTCATCCTTGAGGCTTCTCTTTTTAAGGAGCTAGAACCTTCTGTGCTTGAGGTTGTTTGGTCACATTTCTGTATTTGGGATTGAAGGTCTTTTGGTGTCCTTTTTAAGCAAAGGTGTGATGATCTTTACTTGGAGCTTTTGCTTCTGCTCTCTTTCTGGCATCTTCCTTCATCAACGTTATCTCTCTGTCTAATCCAATCATATTGGCATTGAGGATCTGGACTTGATTCCTTAGGAAGTTTGTTTTAACAACATTAATGTGCTTTGTTGTTCTTATCAGATTGATGTCTTGAGCCATTGCCTCAGCATCTTCATTCAGATCTATCACTTGCCTATTAAGGGATTTGATAGCATTTGTGTTCTTCATCACATTTTTGATCACAATCCCTAGAGCTCTAGCAAGATCAAAGTCAGATAAAGAATTAGAGTGAGAGTTTACCTTAGTTTTTACTATTTTTGACTCTGATTCTTCAACTTGTTCGGTGATTTATACAGATGGCTTTCTTTGGGATTGTTCTGCTTCCAGACCGGTTGTTGCCATAAATGCACAATGTGCAACTTCTTCCTCTTCTATGGAAGATGAGCTATAGCTTCCTTCACTGTCACTCTAGGTGGCCACCATAGCTTTCTTATTGTATTTCTTTTCCTTCTTGAGCTTAGGACATTTAGATTTGAAGTGCCCTTTATCACCATATTCAAAGCATCCTGTATCCTTTTCTAGATCCTTCTTTTCTTCCGGAGCTTTTCTGAATTTCTCCTTCTTGGAGGAGTTTTCCTCCTTTCTTCTAGAGTCATATATTTTAGATCCTCTCCTAGTTTCCTTTTTCATGAATCTGTTTAACTACTTGGCTAACATAGCCATGTCTTCTTTGGAGTAGGAGTATTTTTTTAGCATTTCTGTCATCCAGAGGATTCCAATCTGGATGACTCTGCTTTGAGAGCGATAACCTTCTTCTTTTCTTCAGACTTTTTCTCTTATTGGCTGTATCTCTCCAAGGATAGCTCTTGAGTGAGAAGATTACCAATGAGCTCATAATAACTATAGAGGTTTAATTCATGAGATTCTTCTATGGCTGTCTTCTTGCTATCCCACTCTTTGGTGAGACTCTGGAGCACTTTCTTATCCATATCCACCTTAGAAATCTCCTTTCCAAGCCTTTCATCTCATTCACTAGATTGGTGTTTCTAGTGTTCATGCTACTAATGGATTCTTTGGGCTCCATCTTAAAGGATTCTAGCTTTTGCTGAAGAAGATCTATCTTGGCTTCTTTGACCTTGCTTGTTCCTTCATAGGTCACTTCCAGTTTCTATCAGATCTTTTATGCAATTTCACATTCGAATATCATGTTGAATTCAGCTGCACTAAGAGCACAATGAAGCATATTAATAGCATTTGCATTTTCACGCAATTTTTTGTAATCATTCTCATCCCATGCAGTTGAGGGCTTACGGGTTGTTATACCCTCTACTTCGTAAGTAGGATTATATGGGCCATTTTCAATGGCCATCCATTCCATCATGCTATATGCCTGAATGAAGTTCTTCATCCGATTATTCCAGTATGTGTAGTGTTCTCCGGTGAAGAGTGGAGGATAGTAATGGACATAACCTCGGGAAGAAGCTGTGAGTTATTGAAACACATTTTGATTTACGAATCAAAATATAGACCTTTAACTCGAGATTGTTAGATCTCTAGTTATGAGCACTGGCTCTGATACCAATTGTTGGTCCTTGTGCGTATGTTAATAAGGTCAATGGGAGGTGAATGACCTCTTGTGCAGAATTTGTGGACTTATAAAAAGTCTATGTAGCTTGTTTGAATGTTCCGAATAAATTGTATCTAGATTATAAAAATATTAAATAAAGTGCAACAAAGCAAAAGCAAAGTAATAGAAATTCAAACACAAAAGATTTATCCTAGTTCAGCCACGCTTACTCCAGTCCCTTGAGTTTCCTTCCTCTGAGCTTTTCCACTAGTGTAATTTCTTTCCAACTGGTAGAAATCAAGCCTTATAGTTTGTCTTCGGATGGTAACCCCGATTCTGGATGTAGGGTATACCACTAGAAGCACCAACTCCTAGCTGAGTCCTTTTTCTTTAGTAGGATATACCACTTAAGATCTACCCAATCCTAAGTAGAGTCCTATAGGGATATACAACTAAAAGCGCCAACTTCTAGCTAAGTCCCAATCTTAATACTCACCCAAGTATGAGATGTTTACACTTTGTTTTTCTCAAAGGTTTTTGGTTTTGAACACTTTAAGTTTATATTTTCACTTTGAAGTTTATTACAACAAATTTGAATTTGTTTGATTCGTAGAGGGATTTATTTACTGATTGGATTGATAAATTCTTTGTTACTTGCTATTATGAATCAACCAGCACCTTCTCAAGGAGTGAAGCTTCCTATTTATAGGATTTGTATTTTAAGTGTAGCCATTGGAATAGTCTTGAATCTTCACCGTTGATAAGGTAATATGTGGAGCATCCGAAGCCATTGATCAATCCTGGGATTGAGTAATTAACCCGTTTGATTCCTTGGGATTGAGGCTGAAAATTTATTAGTGATCGTTTTCCTTGTATTTTAGTGATTCACCAACTTTTGTACCAGTAATCCGGTGTGTGTGCCCTATGCGCCTTTCCCATTGGTCTATGTTAAAAGGTAGTTACCTTTTTCTCTTTCCTGTGTCGATTCTTTTGTCCTTTTACTAAAACAGCATGCCAACTATTATTTGGTCTTTATAGAGGGGAAAGGATCTTTTCAGCTGGACCAAATGGAGGGAAGTGAGTGTTTCAAATCATTCCCTTTGTCTTGTGAATTAAATCTTCAGGATGTCTTCAGATTTAATATTTCCGGATGCTTCTTCAATCAGTCTTCCTTCGGATGTTGTTGTAGAAGGAGTTAGCAGTTTATTTCCTTTCCTTAAACTAACCGAATTCTATCCTTATATGCTGAATTGTTGTCTTGACTTTGTCTCATGCATTCTTCTTAGACATAGGTATTTTATTTACTTATCCGAATGCAATCGATTTGGACTTAGGTGTTTTATTTACTTCAAACCTGATTCATATGCTTTTTGAATTTATCATTGTTTCCCAACATACCAGAGTGAAGGGAAAGTCTATAAATTGAAGAAAGCCTTGTAAAGTCTAAAGCGGTCTCCAAGTTCATGGTTTGATAGATTGAGTAAAGCTATTATTTCTTTGGTTACAAATAGAGCCAGGAAGATCATACTCTCTTCATAAAACATGAATGAGGTAAGGTCATATTACTCATAGTGTATGTTGATAATATAGTGATGACAGGAGATGACAACGAGGAGATGGCTCAATAGGAAAAGTTGTTGGCTCGTGAATTTGAGATCAAAGCTCTAGGATAGCTCCAATATTTCTTGGGAAATGAGGTTGCTAGATCAAGTAAAGGGAACTACATTTCTCAGAGAAAATACATCCTAGACTTGTTGACAGAAACTGGGATGCAAGGTTGCAAACCCATGGATTTACCTATTAAAAGCAATCAAAAGCTTCAGTCTGGGATCAGAAAGTCAGTAGACAAGGAGTGATATCAGAACCTCATGGGTAAGATCATATATCTTTTAGACATGAGACTAGATATAGCCTATGCAGTTAGCTTGGTGAGTCAATTTATGCATGTCCCACGAGATCCATATATGCAAGCTGTCTTTTGTATCTTGAGGTACTTAAAGTCTGCACCTGGAAAAGGCCTTCTTTTGTCGAATTATGGTCATCTTCAAGTTAAAGCCTTTACAGATGCTAATTAGGCAGGATCTCTTCATTATAGAAGATCAACTTACGGCTATTGTACCCTAGTAGGAGGAAATCTTGTCACTTAGAGGAGTAAAAAGCTAAGTGTTGTTGCTAGATCTGGTGCAGAAGCAGAATATAGAGCCATGGCCTAAGGCATATGCGAGGTTCTCTAGTTAAAGACACTACTTGAAGATTTGAAATTAGCAGATAAAGGAAAACACTGCTAGTATTGTGACAATAAAGCTACTATCAGCATTGCTCATAACCCAGTTCAGCATGACCGAACAAAGCATGTTGAAATTGATCAACATTTCATCAAAGAAAAGATAGAGAAAACAAACTTGATCTAATTCATGTTTCTTCCAAAGAACAGTTAGCAGATGTCCTCACAAAAGGCCTCGACAAATAGACATTTCATACACTGATTTGCAAGTTAGGCATGTGTAACATCTTTGCACCAACTTGAGGGAGTGTGTTGACTGGATTCTTCCCCAGTCATGCTAATTAGCCCAATTAGGAAGATTACAATTAATTGCATTTATTTGTATTCATTTTATTACCTTTCATATAGGATTCATTCATGTATAAATACTCACATTGTAATATGTTTGAATATCAAGAGAAATACAATTATCTTTCTTAAAATTATTCAAAAAACATGCTCGAAAAAAGGTTTTACTATTTTTGGTTTCAATTTTGTTGCGCCATTGGCCTGGAAACTTTTCATGTTGTCTATGTGTTGGATACAAAATATTATATTTGGTTGGCTTACATATTGTTACCTGATGACAGACTGAAACTGCTATAACATCTCGGTTTTTTTTCTGGAAAATGTAGTATTAACATGCTTAAGGCAACATTTTATTAATTTTGACAATATTATTATTATTAGTATGAAAGCATATGAAAGAATTAATAGTGAAGAAATGATAATGAATTACTTTGGGTTATTTTTTATTGTCATAATTCAGAAGCTTGCTTATTCTCGAGCGTTACTTCCTAAATTAAGAAGGGATGCAGATAGCTACATTCAATGTTGCAGAAGATTTCATTATTGGTTAATGGTTACTTGACTGATATACCAATAATAAAATCTTCCGCAACATTGAATTCTAGCTATCTACATCCCTTCTTGATTTAGGAAGCAACGCTGGAGAATAAGCAAGCTTTTGAATTATGACAATAAAAAATAACATAAAGTAATTCATTATCATTTCTTCACTGTTAATTCTTTCATATGCTTTCATACTAATAATAATAATATTGTCAAACATAAGCATGTTAATACTACATTTTTTAGAAAAAAAACTGTGATGTTATAGCAGCTTCAGTCTGTCATCAGGTAACAATATGTAAGCCAACCAAATATAATATTTTATATCCAATACATAGACAACACGAAAAGTTTCCAAGCCAATTGCACCATTGGCTTGGAAACTTTTCGTGTTGCCTATGTATTGGATATAAAATATTATATTTGGTTGGCTTACATATTGTTACCTGATGACAGACTGAAGCTGCTATAACATCACAGTTTTTTCTCTCTAAAAAATGTAGTATTAACATGCTTCAGGTAACATTTTATTATGTTTGACAATATTATTATTATTTAAAATGAAAGCATATGAAAGAATTAATAGTGAAGAAATGATAATGAATTACTTTATGTTATTTTTTATTGTCATAATTCAAAAGCTTGCTTATTCTCCAGCATTGCTTCCTAAATCAAGAAGGGATGTAGATAGCTAGAATTCAATGTTGCGGAAGATTTTATTATTGGTATATCAGTCAAGTAACCATTAACCAATAATGAAATCTTCTGCAACATTGAATTGTAGCTATCTGCATCCCTTCTTAATTTAGGAAGTAACGCTCGAGAATAAGCAAGCTTCGGAATTATGACAATAAAAAATAACACAAAGTAATACATTATCATTTCTTCACTATTAATCCTTTCATATGCTTTCATACTAATAATAATAATATTGTCAAAATTAATAAACATTTTCTAGAAAAAAAACCGTGATGTTATAGCAGCTTCAGTCTGTCATCAGGTAACAATATGTAAGCCAACCAAATATAATATTTTGTATCCAACAATAGACAACATGAAAAGTTTCCAGGCCAATGCCGCAACAAAATTGAAACCAAAAAAAGTAAAACCTTTTTTTCCAGCATGATTTTTGAAGAATTTTAAGAAAGATAATTGTATTTCTCTTGATATTCAAACATATTACAATATGTGTATTTATACATGAATGAATCCTATATGAAAGGTAATAAAATGAATACAAATAAATGCAATTAATTGTAATCTTCCTAATTGGGCTAATTAGCATGACTGGGGAAGAATCCAGTCAACACACTCCCTCAAGTTGGTGCAAAGATGTTACACATGCCTAACTTGCAAATCAGTGTATGAAACGTCTGTTTGTCGAGGCCTTTTGTGAGGACATCTGCTAACTATTCTTTGGAATAAACATGAATTGGATCAAGTTTGTTTTCCTCTATCTTTTCTTTGATGAAATGTTGATCAATTTCAACATGCTTTGTTCGGTCATGCTGAACTGGGTTATGAGCAATGCTGATAGTAGCTTTATTGTCACAATACTAGCAGAGTTTTCCTTTATCTGCTAATTTCAAATCTTCAAGCAGTGTCTTCAACTAGAGAACCTCACATATGCCTTAGGCCATGGCTCTGTATTCTGCTTCTGCACTAGATCTAGCAACAACACTTAGCTTTTTACTCCTCTAAGTGACAAGATTTCCTCCTACCAGGGTACAATAGCCGTAAGTTGATCTTCTATAATGAAGAGATCCTGCCTAATTAGCGTCTGTAAAGGCTTTAACTTGAAGATGACCATAATTCGACAAAAGAAGGCCTTTTCCTGGTGCAGACTTTAAGTACCTCAAGATATAAAAGACAGCTTGCATATATGGATCTCGCGGGTCATGCATAAATTGACTCACCAAGCTAACTGCATAGGCTATATCTAGTCTCATGTCTGAAAGATATATGATCTTACCCATGAGGTTCTGATATCACTCCTTGTCCACTGACTTTCCGATCCCAGACTGAAGCTTTTGATTGCTTTTAATAGGTAAATCCATGGGTTTGCAACCTTGCATCCCAGTTTCTGTCAACAAGTCTAGGACGTATTTTCTCTGAGAAATGTAGTTCCCTTTACTTGATCTAGCAACCTCATTTCCTAAAAAATATTGGAGCTTTCCTAGAGCTTTGATCTCAAATTCACGAGCCAACAACTTTTCCTACTGAGCCATCTCCTCGTTGTCATCTCCTGCCATCACTATATTATCAATATACACTATGAGTAATATGACCTTACCTCATTGATGTTTTATGAAGAGAGTATGATCTTCCTGGCTCTATTTGTAACCAAAAGAAATAATAGCTTTGCTGAATCTATCAAACCATGATCTTGGAGACTGCTTTAGACTTTAAAAGCCTTTCTTCAATTTATAGACTTTCCCTTCACTCTGAGGTTTGAAGTAAATAAAACACCTAAGTCTAAATCGATTGCATTCGGATAAGTAAATAAAATACCTATGTCCAAGAAGAATGCCTGAGACAAAGTCAAGACAACAATTAAGCATATAAGGATAGAATCCGGTTAGAGTAAGGAAAGGAAATAAACTGCTAACTCCTTCTACAACAACATCCGAAGGAAGACTGATTGAAGAAGCATCCGGATATATTAAATCTGAAGACATCCCAAAGATTTAATTCATAAGACAAAGGGAATGATTTGAAACACTCACTTCCCTCCATTTGGTCCAGCTGTAAAAGATCCTTTCCCCTCTATAAAGACCAAATAATAGTTGGCATGCTATTTTAGTAAAAGCATAAAAGAACCGACACAGGAAAGGGAAAAAGGTAACTACCTTTTAACATAGACTAATGGGAAAGGCGCATAGGGCACACACACCGGATTACTGGTACAAAAGTTAGTGAATCACTAAAATACAAGGAAAACGATCACTAATAAATTTTCAGCCTCAATCCCATGGAATCAAATGGGTTAATTACTCAATCCAAGGATTGATCAACGGCTCCGGCTGCTCCACATATTACCTTATCAACGGTGAAGATTCAAGACTATTCCAATGGCTACATTTATAATACAAATCCTATAAATAGGAAGCTTCACTCCTTGAGAAGGTGCTGGTTGATTCACAATAGTAAGTAACAAAGAATTTAGCAATCCAATCAGTAAACAAATCCCTCCAAGAATCAAACAAATTCAAATTTGTTGTAATAAACTTCAAAGTGAAAATATAAACTTGAAGTGTTCAAAACCAAAAACCTTTGAGAAAAACAAAGTGTAAACATATCATACTTGGGTGAGTATTAAGATTGGGACTTAGCTAGAAGTTGGCACTTTTAGTGGTATATCCCTATAGGACTCTGCTTAGGATTGGGTAGATCTTAAGTGGTATATCCTACTAAAGAAAAAGGATTCAGCTAGGAGTTGGTGCTTCTAGTGGTATACCCTACATCTAGAATCGGGATTACCATCCAAAGACAAACTATAAGGCTTGATTTCTACCAGTTGGAAAGAAATTATACTAGTGGAAAAGCTCAGAGGAAGGAAACTCTAGGGACTGGAGTAGGCGTGGCTGAACTAGGATAAATCTCTTATGTTTGAATTTCTATTACTTTGCTTTTACTTTGTTGCACTTTATTTAATATTTTTATAATCTAGATCCAATTTATTCGGAACATTCAAACAAGCTACATAGACTTTTTATAAGTTTACAAATTCTGCGCAAGAGGTTATTCACCTCCCTTTGACCTTATTAACATACGCACAAGGACCAACAATTGGTATCAGAGCCAGTGCTCATAACTAGAGATCTAACAATCTCGATTTAAAGGTCTATATTTTGATTCGTAAATCAAAATGTGTTTCAATAACTCACAGCTTCTTCCCGAGGTTATGTCCATTACTATCCTCCACTCTTCACCGGAGAACACTGCACATACTGGAATAACCGGATGAAGAACTTCATTCAGGCATAAAGCATGATGGAATGGATGGCCATTGAAAATGGCCTATATAATCCTACTTACGAAGTAGAGGGTATAACAACTCATACGCCCTCAACTGCCTGGGATGAGAATGATTACAAAAAGTTGCATGAAAATGCAAATGCTATTAATATGCTTCATTGCGCTCTTAGTGCAGCTGAATTCAACATGATATTCGAATGTGAAATTGCACAAGAGATCTGATAGAAACTGGAAATGACCTACGAATGAACAAGCAAGGTCAAAGAAGCCAAGATAGATCTTCTTCAGCAAAAGCTAGAATCCTTTAAGATGGAGCCCAAAGAATCAATTAGTAGCATGAACACTAGAAACACCAATCTAGTGAATGAGATGAAAGGCTTGGAAAGGAGATTTCTAAAGTGGATATGGATAAGAAAGTGCTCTAGAGTCTCACCAAAGAGTGGGATAGCAAGAAGACAGCCATAGAAGAATCTCATGACTTAAACCTCTATAGTTATTATGAGCTCATTGGTAATCTTCTCACTCAAGAGCTGTCCTTGGAGAGATACAGCCAATAAGAGAAAAAGTCTGAAGAAAAGAAGAAGGTTATCGCTCTCAAAGCAGAGTCATCCAGATTAGAATCCTCTGGACGACAGAAATGCTAAAAAAAAACCTCCTACTCCAAAGAAGACATGGCTATGTTAGCCAAGTAGTTAAACAGATTCATGGAAAAGGAAACTAGGAGAGGATCTAAAAAATATGACTCTAGAAGAAAGGAGGAAAACTTCTCCAAGAAGGAGAAATTCAGAAAAGCTCCGGAAGAAAAGAAGGATCCAGAAAAGGATATAGGATGCTTTGAATATGGTGATAAAGGGCACTTCAAATCTAAATGTCCTAAGCTCAAGAAGGAAAAGAAATACAAGAAGAAAGCTATGGTGGCCACCTAGAGTGACAGTGAAGGAAGCTATAGCTCATCTTCCATAGAAGAGGAAGAATTGTACATTGTGCATTTATGACAACAACCGGTCTAGAAGCAGAACAATCCAAAAGAAAGCCATCTGTATAAATCACCAAAAAATTTGAAGAATCAGAGTCAGAAATAGCAAAAACTAAGGTAAACTCTCACTCTAATTCTTTATCTGACTTTGATCTTGCTAGAGCTCTAGGGATTGTGATCAACAATGTGATGAAGAACACAAATGCTATCAAATCCCTCAATAGGCAAGTGATAGAGCTGAATGAAGATGTTGAGGCAATGGCTCAAGACATCAATCTGATAAGAACAACAAAGCACATTAATGTTGTTAAAACAAACTTCCTAAGGAATCAAGTCCAGATCCTCAATGCTAATATGATTGGATTGGACAGAGAGATTATGTTGATGAAGGAAGATGCCAGAAAGAGAGCAGAAGCAAAAGCTCCAAGTAAAGATCATCAGACCTTTGCTTAAAAAGGACACCAAAAGACCTTCAATCCTAAATACAGAAATGTGACCAAACAACCTCAAGCATAGAAGGTTCCAGCTCCTTAAAAAGAGAAGCCTCAAGGATGAACATTTACAAGAGCAGAAAAAGGGAAAGGAGTGATGAGGGAACCATCTTAAGTAGAACAAACCCTGCCTGATCCAAATGGAATAGGAACAAGATTCTACCACCATCCTATAGGCCAACAAAAGAAGAATTATAGAGTAGAAGTCGCTCCTCTTGCTAACTACTGGAATCAAAAGAAACAGGAAGAGACATCCCTCGCTAAAGCTGGATATTTTGGAGGATATGGAAAAGAGAATCTCCGAAAGATTTAAGCAAAGATCAGGCAAAACATACCACCTTTCGGATGCAGGTTTTGTGGTAGAAATAACCATGTAACTAGGATGTGTAGATTTAAAAATGGTTATTATCACAATCATCCATGGCCAAAATAGGGTAATAACCTGAGAGGATCTAAGTCTAATTAGGGAACCAAACCACTTGGTCTACTTTGCAGGTATGCCTCCAATCCACAAAAGATCAACAAATGTGGTACATTGATAATTAATGCTCAAGGCATATGACTTGGGATGAAAAAGCCTTCATCACTTTAACCTAAAAGAAAGGTGGAAATGTAAGCTTTGGAGGAAATCAAAAGGGAAAGATCGTTGGACATGGAACCATTGGATCCGACCTAAAGATAGAAGATGTCTCATTAGTTGATGGACTGAAATTCAATCTACTAAATGTTGAACAACTCTGTGACAAAGGGAGAATAGTCACCTTTGACTCCAGAGGCTATTCAATCATTGATAGTATGTTAAATTAACTTATTCTTTATGCACCTAGAGTAAACAATGTCTATTCTATATATATTAAAAATGAGAAAAAGAATATATGTTTGGTGTCTAGAGAAGAAGAATCATGGCTATGGCACCTGAGGTTAGGAAATGTAAGCATGAACCTCTTATCCAAACTAACCAAAAAGGAATTGGTTGTGGATTTGCCTAAGGTTGCTTTTGATAAGGATCACATATGCACTACATGTCAATTAGGTACACAACAAAGGAAAAGTTTCCTTTCCATTCAGTACAAACCATCTGGAAGAGTTCTTGAACTACTTCACATTGACCTCTTTGGTCCAATCAAACCACTTAGCTTAGGTGGCAGAGAATACACAATGGTAGCTATGGATGATTGTTCTCTCTATACCTAGGTAGCCTTGCTTGCAAGCAAAGATGAGGCCTTTCAACATTTTCCAAAGATACTCATTAGAATAAAAGTAGAATAAGGCATAAGCATTGCACGCATCGAGAGTGATAATGGAGGAGAATTCAAAAATAAACATTTTGCTAAATTATGTAAATCCAAGGGCATTGAGCACAACTTTTCTACTCCTCACACACCTCAATAAAATGGGGTTATTAAAAGGAAAAATAGAACAATAGTTGAGATGGCTCGCACAATGCTAACTGAGAATAGTTTGCCTAAATATTTTTGGGGAGAAACCGTTAATACTGCATGTTACATTCTCAAAAGAGATCTCATCATAAAGATCTTAGAGAAGACCCCCTATGAAATCTGAAAGGGAGGAAAACCTAAAATTGGGTACTTTAAAGAATTCAGATGCAAATGTTACATTCTGAATGATAGGGAGCAATTAGGAAAATTTGATCCTAAATCTAATGAAGCAGTATTTCTTGACTACTCACTACATAGTAGAGCTTATAAAGTCTATAACAAAAGAACCCAAATTGTGGTAGAGTCAAAACATGTGGATTTCAATGAGACTAACAACACAGGAATAAAAAATTCCAATCCGAAAGATTTAACCCCAGAAGTTGAGAATACTGTAGCAAAGGAAGTGCAAATTTCGGATTCTTTCCAAATCAAGAAGTACAAAGAAGAAGAAGGAATCAACTTCAATATAGAGCCACTTCAAGAGAATCTCAACAACTATGAGATTGATTTCAATTATGGTCAAGAAGCTGAAGCTGAAGCCACCTTAGAACATGCTCAACCCTAATATGGGGGATTTCCAAGGGAAACCCAGACTCACAAAAATCATCCATTCATAGCCACCTTAGACAATGCTCAAGATCCAGTAAGAATCAGAGGATAACTCAACCGGATGATGAGCCATGTTGCTTTTATCTTACACATTGAGCCAAAGAAGTTTTAGGATACAGAAGGGGATGAAAGCTGGATGATGGCCATGCAAGAAGAACTAGATTAATTCACCAGGAATGATGTCTGGGATTTAGTTCAACTTCTTAAGGGTAAGTCAATCATTGGCAAAAAAATGGGTATTCCGGAATAGGCTTGATGAATTTGGAGTAGTAGGAAACAAGGCAAGATTGGTTGCTCAAGGCTATAATCAGCAAGAAGGCATTGACTTTTAAGAAACTTTCGCACCAGTAGCAATGTTGAAGGCAATCTGGATCTTATGTTCTTTTGTATCCTTCATAGCATTCACCCTATTTCAAATGGATGTCAAAAGTGCCTTTCTAAATAGAGTCATTCAAGAAGAAGTCTTTGTCAAGCAACCATCTGGTTTTGAAGACTCAAAGCACCCAGATCATGTGTACAAGTTGAAGAAGGCCCTCTATGGATTAAAGTAAGCTCCTAGAGCCTGGTATGAGAGACTCACCTCATTTCTCATATCCAAAGGATACATCCGGGGCAAGACAGATACTACACTGTTTATCAAGAAGAAAAAGGGTGATGTCAGTCTAGTCCAAATCTATATAGATGACATCATCTTTAGAATAATTGATGATAAGATGTGTAATAAATTCAGAACTTAAATGTAGAAGGAATTTGAGATGTCCATGATGGGAGAACTTAACTTCTTTCTTGGTCTTCAAATTAAGCAAAGTCCAGATGAAATTTTCATTAATCAATCCAAATATACCAAGGAGATTTTAAAGAAGTTAGAGATGGACAAAAGCAAGCCTATGTCCACTCCCATGGGGACTGATATAATTCTCGCAAAGGAATGTGAAGGAGAAGATGTTGATCAAAAGCTCTACAGAGGAATGATTAGATCCTTGCTATATCTAACAGCTAGTAGACATGACATACACTATACAGTCTGTTATTGTGCATGGTATCAAGCCAATCCAAAGGATTCTCATCTCAAGGCAGTCAAGAGAATCCTCATATACTTGCTAGGGACAACTGAGGTTAGGCCATAGTATCCTAGTAATGGGAATTATGCATTACAAGGGTACACTGATGCAGACTATGGAAGAGATACCCTTGAGAGGAAAAGTACATCCAAAAGTTGTCACTTCCTTAGAGATTGTCTAGTGTCCTAGTATAGCAAGAAGCAAACTTCAGCAGCATTATCAACCATTGAAGCAGAATACATGGCTATAGGAAGCTATGTTGCTCAACTCCTATGGATCAAATAGCAACTAGAAGATTATGGAGTTAAATCTAGATGTGTAGATGTAAAGTGTGACAATAAGAGTGCTATTAATGTGTCTAAAAATCTAGTGCTACATAGCAGGATGAGGCATGTTGATATCAGGCACCATTTTATCAGAGATTATGTTATGAAGAAGGATATGACTCTTGTCTACATTTCAACAAATGAGCAAAGAGCAGGCATCCTTACTAAACCAGTAAATAAAGATCAATTCAACAAGTTTAGGGAGTCAATTGGAATGTCAAATCCAATTTAAAGGAAGATCCGGAAGATAAGCATCTGTTATCTTTATCTTGCACAAGTCAAGAAATCCAGAAAATGAAGAAATATCATTTAAATCTAGATCCGGAAGAAAAGTGCCAGCTCAGCAGACAAGAATGACAAACGACAGTAAAAATGTGAAAAACTAACTGTACATGTTTTGAATTTCAAACATTTATTGGCTATTACACGCATGGGTAAAAACACAGCTGTTACAAAATTTAAACCATTCCACTTCTCTGGTTTAAATGCCATTTACCTCTTACATCAAAAGTTAACTGCCATGTCATCAATCCAGTTAACTTTAACTACATCCAAATTACCATTTTACCCTCACTCTAGAAATCCTATAAAAACCCCGTCCAAAATCCCTCTTCTTCCTTACGCGAGCAACTTAATCACTATTACTATGCAATCTTTGATTTTAAAACCCTAAATCTCTCAAAACTCTCAAATGGCAGCCATAATGAAAAGCACCCAAGCCCAAGTCGCAACCCCACAATACATGTTTGTAGAATTCGATCTTAAAGATGAAGATTTTTCTACTCTAAAGCTCAAGACAATTGACTCTATTATTCCAACAGATTATTTAGGAGATAATTTCCTATTTTAAATCGACCCCTACTCTCAATTGATAAAGGATAAACACCTTTGGGATTTCCCCAAAATCAATTATCCCACTGATCCGAATCTGGTCAAAGAGTTCTACAATAACCTGAAGGTACACTCCTACTATGATGCCCTTAGAACCAAGGTTCAGGGAAAAGAAATCACCCTCACACTAGAATTCTTTGTAGAGCATCTCAACATAAAGAATGATGGAGTCCAGTTGAGGAATAATGGCGATGAACTGCTGGTCATGTATCATCCAAATATGTGGCTTCCAACCCACTACTATAGAGACAAATTCTCCACCTACTAGCCATAAGCACCGAGAATTCTTCCACATGTTCTTGCCAAGCTGGTCCTGACCCGGAAGGGCTCTTTAACCATAGTGTCCTCTTTCCAACACCGTGTGTTATAGTACTAGGCATAATGCAAAGTTATGAACATACAAGTCCTAATCATCCATTACATGAGGTAGCACAGAAACTCCCACGGCGCTCTTATAACCAAAAGTCTTCTAGCAAATAAAATTAATCTATCCGGATTTCAATATGTTTAAGGGAAGGAAATTCTTAAAAAGAACTTCAAGAAACTAAGTTTTGGCAAAATTTAGAACGAGGAGAAAGCCATCATGCAGATGGAGGAGAAGAAGGAGAAAAGCTGGGTCCGGAAAGTAGTTGATCCGGTTGAAAATGCCCCTATTCCTAAGAAAGCCAGAAATAGTAAAACATTTTTTTCCAGCTTGATTTTTGAAGACTTTTAAGAAAGATAATTGTATTTCTCTTGATATTGAAACATATTACAATGTGGGTCTTTATACATAATCAAATCCTATATGAAAGGTAACAAAATAAATACAATTAAATGCAATTAATTGTAATCTTCCTAATTGGGCTAATTAGCATGACTTTGGGAAGAATCTAGTCAACACTCTCCCTCAAGTTGGTGCAAAGATATTACACATGCTCAACTTGCAAAGCAGTGTATGAAACGTCCGTTTGTCAAGGCCTTTTGTGAGGACATTTGATAATTGTTCTTTGGAAGAAACATGAATTAGATCAAGGTTGTTGTCCTCTATCTTTTCTTTGATGAAATGCTGCTCAATTTCAACATGCTTTGTTTGGTCATGTTGAACTGGGTTATGAGCAATGCTGATAGCAGCTTTATTGTCACAATACAAGGATAGTTTTCCATTCTCCGCTAATTTCAAATCTTTAAGTAGTTTCTTCAACCAGAGAACCTCGCAGATGCGTTTGGCCATGGCTCTATATTCTGGTTCTACACTAGATCTAGCAATAGCACTTTATTTCTTACTCCTCCAAGTGACAAGATTTCCTTCTACTATGGTGAAATAATCCAAAGTTGATCTTCTATCATCAAGAGATCCTGCCCAATCAGCGTCCGTAAAGGCTTCAACTCAAAGATGACCATGGTTCAACAAAAGAAGGCCAAACGGATGTTTCATACACTACTTTGCAAGTTGGTCATAAGTAACATCTTTGCAACGACTTGAGGGAGAGTGTTGACTGGATTATTCTCCAAGTCACGCTAATTAGCCCAATTAGGAAGATTACAATTAATTGCATTTATTTGTATTTATTTTGTTACCTTTCATATAGGTTTCATTCATATATAAATACCCACATTATAAATACCCATATGGTTTGACAAAAGAAGGCCTTTTCCAGGTGCATAATTTAAGTACCTCAAGATACGAAAGACAGCTTGCATATGTAGATCTCATGGGTCATGCTTAAATTGACTCACCATGCTAACTGCATAGGCTATATATGGTCGCGTGTGAAAGATATGTGAGCTTACCAACGAGCTTCTAATATCTCTCCTTTTCCACTGATTTTCGGAGCCCAGACTGAAGCTTGTGATTTCTTTCAATAGACGAATCCATGGGTTTGCAACCCAACATCCCAGTTTCTATCAATAAGTCTAGGATGTATTTTCTCTGAGAAATGTAGATCTCTTTACTTGATCTAGAAACCTCTATCCCCAAAAAATATAGGAGCTTTCCTAGAGCTTTGATCTCAAATTCACGAGCCAATAACTTTTCCAGCTGAGCCATCTCATCGTTGTCATCTCCTGTTATCACTATATCATCAACATACACTATAAGTAAGGTGACCTTACCCCATTGATGTTTTATAAAGAGAGTATGATCTGCTTGGCTCTATTTGTAACCGAAAGAAATCATAGCTTTGCTAAATCTGTTAAACCATGCTCTTAGAGACTGCTTTAGACCATACAAGGCTTTCTTCAATTTACAGACTTTCCCTTCACTCTGGTGGTTCTCAAATCCAGGAGTAATTTTCATGTAAACTTCTTCTTCCACGTCTCCATGAAGAAATGCATGTTTAACATTGAATTTGTGTATATCCCAATCAAGATTAGTAGCACATGATAATATGACTATGACGGTGTTCATCTTTGCAACCGGAGCGAATGTTTCTTGGTAGTCTACTCCATAAGTTTGAGTAAAAACTTTTGCAACCAACTGAGCCTTGTATCTTTCAATCAAGCCACCCACTTTATGTTTGACAGTTGTTGAACCAAGCATAAGTTTGACTGACTCAGTGGATGACTCAGTAGTGCTTTAAGTTTTGATCATAATAATTAAGCTTAGTTGAGATAATTAAATTAATAATGATGTTAAAATTATAGTCTATGGTTATGGGGGAGTTAATAAATTCAAGGGTAGAATCTTAAGTCTTCACTGTCCTAGATAGTTTCTTTGAACTTTGAGTTGTCTATGAGCTGAACGCTTAGATTACTGACTTAGTACTATTCACTTAGCAATTTGGTATTTAGATTATGTTTCAGCTATGCATTTATTCCATATCATTCATTGAGTTACTTTATTAAAGTCAATGGCTCTGACCTTTCTATTTAAGGAAAAATGGTATCTTTGCTTTTAGTGTTGCTTTTGCAGAACATTAATGAGACAAAGATAAAGAGAATCAATACCTTGACAAGACGTTGGTTTATAAAGAAAAAGACAAAGTCTTCCAGAATTAAGCTATAAAAAGTCATTTGCCAAATTAGGCAATTCTGCAGATCCACCAACCTTGTATCACACACTCTGCACATATGTTAGATTACCAGAAGCAATAGGAAGTTGACACATAGCAGTCCATGCAAGTTTCTCTTTAATGGAAGACTGGCTTCAAACGATAAAAGATTTCAAATTAAAGCTCGAATTTCAATCTGTCTCTAATGAATTGAAATGTATTTCACAATGGTGTGATTCTATCTCCAAACCAATCGATTTGAAGAAGCAACGGGCGAATTGTTGAGCTATCAATTTTGCAGAAAATGCCAAGACAAGGTCAACAGTTACTTTCCTAATTCTAACTATAAAAGGAGCTAGAAGGAAAGCATTAGATCTTGGTGATTACACTTGACTTTCCAAGAAGCTAAACTCTGTCAAATTATAAGCTTTAAAGAAGTTCAATCAAGAAAGCAACTACTCAGCGAGAATCTGCTTTAGAATAAGAGAGATAGAATAGATCAATAGAACTATTACTTCAGATCATTGTAACTAGATTAACGTTTTTGTAAGTTGAATCTAGCTCTTGTTTAGACTCTGTTGAGTTTCTAGTAGAAGAGGGTATTCTACTCAGCGGGTGATTGATTACAGTTTGGAGGGTACTTTCTGTAATTGGAGAATTTTGTGAAAGGCTTCTCTGCCTAGGGTAAAGAAGTTAAGATTAGTGAATTAAAGCCAAGACACTCTCTTGGGACTAGATGTAACCACAGGTTGCTGAGCCAGTATAAATCTCTGTGTTCTTTACTTTTAGTTGAAGTTTTTCCAAGTTTTACTCAGCCAGCTGACCTACTTAGCGGATCATTTTATTATCGCAAAAAAGTATCTATTTTTATCTTAGTGAGTCATTCACCCCCCTCTGACTCACTGATTGTACGCATAGGGACCAACAAGTGGTATCAGAGCAGTTCTCAATCTAAAGATCTTACAATCTTGATATAAAGACCATAGCGTACAAAGGAGGAGAATCTAGTGGAAGGGCCCAATTCTATATCCTAACTGAAGGCATGTATGTCACCAGGCCTCCTATCTTCAATGGCGAGCACTACACTTACTGGAAGAACAGGATGAAGAATTTCATCCATTCTCAAAGTATACACACTTGGATGGCTATTATCGAAGGGCCATATACTCCTACAACTCTGAAAAATGGAGTACGTATTGATATGTACTCTGATGAATGGGATAATCAGGTCTTGGCCAAACTTAAGGAAAATGCAGCTGCTATCAACTATCTTCACTGTGCTCTTGATGCAATAAAATTTAATCAAGTATCTGGATGTGAAACTACAAAAGAGATTTGAAAGAAGGTGGAAGTTACCTATGAGGGTACTCACAAGGTCAAGGAATCAAAAATTAACATTCTCATAAAAGATTGTGAGATGTTTCATATGCAACCCAAAGAATACATTTCTAATATGAGCACCAGGTTCATGAACATTGTCAATGACCTCAAAGACTTGGCAAGAACTTTACAGAAGAAGAGACTGTCAAGAAAATTTTGAGAAGTTTGACTCAAGACTGGGATGCTAAGAAGAGTGACATAGAAGAAGCTTATGATTTGAAAACTTACAAGTTTGATGAGCATATAGGAACCTTGTTGACTCATGAGATATCACTCAAGCACTATGACGATGAGTCCAAGAAGTTCAAGCATAAGGAGAAAGAAAGCTCTAGTAGAGCTGTGAGCACTGGATTTTAACGATCCTTCTCACGAAATGATGATGAGAGCTATATAATGCAATATCTTACAGGTATTAGCCATCAGAGGTGTTTCTACTACTGCAGAGTAGAGTTTGGCCAATATTAAAAGACCTAGTCTGCCCTTAAGGACCCGTCCTGGCACTGCTTGGTGGTACAGATCCACTGGCAATACCCATACGGGTATGGCCTTCCATACAGCTGGAGGGGACCCGTACGGGTCCCCAATATCCGTATGAGTAGGGCCCCACCCGTACGTGTCCAGTCATTTCTATTCAGGCTCGCTTAGAAGGTAAGCATTGCCTATTTCGGGAAAGCTATGATATGAATGCTGGTTAATGTGTTCAGACCCCCTTTCCCGTATGAATAGGGACTTTCCCCTTCATTTCACAACACACACAACTCTTAAGTACAAAAACTATACATAAATTATAGTTCTAAAGGTATAGAAAAGCTATAGTGGGGGTATAGGAAGTATAAAATAGGGAGAAAACCCATTCCTTGAGGTTTTGTCCACATTGTATCCATTCTTGACTTCATTCCGTTCACTATGGCTAAGCTCTCCCAATAGTAAATGGTTCGCCTTAAAGTGGATTCATGCCATAAAGGTAATGCTCCTGAGTTTCAAAGACACTCACATCTCCTTTATTTTATTATTGTTCTCCACTTCTGTTATTTCTATTTTCGCTATTATTTTGGGTCTGGTCCTAACCCTTATAAATATTGTTGGTACCATACATCCCTAGGGATATTACATCGGTGCGCCAAACTTATAAAGGAGGGAAATCTCGCTTTATTATACTCTTCTTTCTATTATTTGTATTATTATCCATTTTATTCATCTTCTTATTCTTTTGGGTTTGATCCCAATTAATATGAGCATTGTTCGTACCTAATATGCCATTTTAGTGGTTATCTTGGTACACCATACTCATATAAAGGGAACTCCCATTTCTTCCTCTTTTGTCTGACAGCTGATTCTGTCTTAGCCTTCCTAAACCCATACGAGTCCCCCATACTTGTACAGGTCCCCCCTATACCCTTATGGGTACCCCATTGGCCGTACAGGTATAGGCCCCATAGACAGAATCCATGTTTTCTTTATTTCCCTATTTTCTTTATAGAATGAACCTGAAATCACCATTTGCCATGCAGTCATTTTCACTAATAATTTGGTAAATAAACTCACAGAAATAAATCAAGTTTTCTCCAATAAGATGATTGTTTATAAAGTGTCGTATCTGTGCTAACCTTTGTGGATGCAGGCGAATTTATTTATTTTGTTTTATAACTTAGAACAAATGTATAGGTTCCCTTGCAATTCCCCACATTTCCCCCTGGTTGTAATAATTTTTATTCCCCTATTTACTTATTTGTGCTTTATTATGAACTATTGTAATGCTTGAATCAAGTGTGAAAGAGAGTAGAATAATAGGTTTTCTGTGATAATTCCCCAAATGATGATAATAATATGGTTTTACGTAATGAATGTAATTTTGAATTAACTAAATGAGAAATAAGTAACTCATCCAATGCTGGAATCTCTGATCTAAAAGGTTTAGTCTCTCGCCCATGGGAACCATACCACCACTCTTTCCCAAGTAGACAACTTGGGTGGCGGCTCTATTATTTGTATCAAGATTTGGGTCTCGATTCTTTTATTCATTAAAATTAGTTATTTGTGCAAACTTGAAATAAATAGTTTTGTCACGCCTAAATATAACCAAGCCCCAATAGGCCCCGCCTTTCAGAAAAGGCGCCAAGGGAGACCCATATGTCATCGACACCTCACAGTGGCGACTCTGTTGGGGATATAATCTTTTAACTTGCAAAATTTTGGTTCCTATTTTAAAAGCTTAAAAGATTAAGATGAGCACCGAAAATCATTTACTTAATTTAACCCATCTTATTCATCATCATTTGGGAAAATTATCACTCTTTATCTTCTCATCTCCTTCTCTCTAACAATAGATGCGCTCTTTTGCTAGCGCTAGGAAAGGATGCCCTGATTTTTCCGCGACACTCTTGAAAGATGTTACCCCGTTTTACCAGGAATTAGGTGCATCCTAAGGGTGGAGCACTCACTGTTACCTCCCTCTAAAGAGGCTTGGTATGGTGGGAACCTTCTACATCAACTTTTGATTACACCCCCAAGCCATTCTTATTAAAGCCATAGAATTTTACCTTCTAGTTACCAAATTCTGTGTGAGATTAGATTAGGTCGCCCTTTATTATCCTTATGGTAATTAAAGGAAAATACCTTCAGAATTGATGGGAGGAATAAGGTTGGAGCACAAGTTTCGCATGTGATGTGTTATATTTTGTTATGTTTAACCTCACCATGCATTGCTATAACCATGCATAAAACATATCTCATGCATGTACTGATCTTTTGGTTACTATCTTAGCTCGAGTCAAAGGATGGCAACGTTCTCAAGTTCATTTGGTTCGCATCTCTGCTTAGCCTCCACCCTCTCTGGTTCAGTTAAGGGTTGAGAAACAGTCTCCACCTTAGAATAGTTCATCGGGGAGGTCAGTTTGGTTTATCCCTTTCCAACATCAACCATCAGCTGGAGGAGATGTCTTGTTTCCCAACTTTAGAGGGTTTGGTCGATGTTGAGGTTGGAAATGCTCACCATAATGGGGAGGAAAACGCATCGAGGGCCTCTATTGGGTCAAAGATCAAGAATGCTGTCTCATAGTATTTTGGAAGTGATCAATTTCTCGACCATGTGAGTGACATAATGATGACATCTATCAGGACAATCTTCACCGAAGATAGGGTTGCCCAAGTCTCTCAAGGCACACCTATTAGAGTTCAACCTACTAGGATAGTGGTTAGTGGGTAACCTACTCCTCCCAGGGTTGCCCATAACCCATTGTTCAATGACCTTCCAGGGGGTTCTTCTAGCTAGTTTGGTCTGTTTGGTTCAATTGGTCCCTTTGGTTTTTCTAGTCAGCCATTTCAATTAGTGGATACCACTTTGCCGCCAGTCGCCAGTCAGTTTGCTCAGTCTAGTCAGGGGTTTGTTCTGCCAGTATTTCAGTTTGGGGCATCTGGGCCCACCCTTAATTTTGTAGTCACTCCTAGGGGAACAACCTTTCCTCATCAACAGGTTTACCCCTAGGTGGGACTACTCAGCCAAAGGGGTCATCTTTGTCTGTAGAGTTACCTAATTTGCTAAAGTAACTACTCACCACCAATTTGATTGGTCAACCACTAGCACTTTCAGTTCAGGCCACTAGAGAGGAAGACTGGGTCCCCAAAAACTTTAGTATGCCTAGCATAGCAAAGTATATGGGAACTAGTCCACCTCAGTCTCACATCACCACCTATCAGAGATTAATGAGGATAAGGAAGCTAAGTGACAAGAACCTAATCGACATGTTTCCTTGCACTTTGGAGGGTTCTGCTATTGAATGGTATAATACCTTATCTGATGAAGTAACCATAGATTGGAAGGCTTTATCTGAAGCTTTCATTGAGCAATATGATTTCAATGCCACCATTAAAACCACCATTCAAAACTTGGAGGCCATTAAGCAAGTCCCTAACGAGAAATTGAATCCTATTTTGGAAGGTGGATTGCCACCCAAGTCTTATTAAAAGATCGCCTGAGTCTTCCTGAGATGATAGTAAAGCTCAAAGATGAGGCCCTGCTAGTATATCGTAAAATCCTTGGAATGGATAACTTCCCAAGTTATGTGGCGGTCTTTAAGAAGGAGAAGAAATGGGAGAGAATTGAGGAATTGGAAAAAGCAAGTGTACTAGCCAAGCCTTGGTTTAAGAAAAATAATCCATCAGCCCCTACATTGGCTTGCAAGCCAAGATCTGGTTCAGCCCCTGTGATTGCCGTAACCTAAGAGGATGTAGTCACTATTCGTGCCTACGAGGATGGCATTTCTCCTTGGAAGGCTTCATTGCCCCCCATCTTAACTAAGTTAAGTGCATTGGGTCTTCTTTAAAGTGTTAAACTTTATATCCCACCTAAGCCCGAAGATAGGGATAACTTTTACGCCTACCATGTTAGTAAGGGATATCGCACAGGAACTTGCAGAGATTTATTGGAGGTTATCTGTGGTCTTATCAAGGAAAAGAAAATGCAAGAGCCTGAACTAAAACCCAGTGTCTTGAAAAACCCCTTACCAGTCTTTGAAACACAAGTCATAGTTATTGGGATGGGGCTACCACCCAGCCATATTTTTAGCTTGATCTCTCAGGCCAATCCTGTGGTTCATTCAGTGGCAGCTATACCCAATGAACACACCCCCATTGACATTGATGCTTATGATTTGAAAGGAACTTATGATGATGGGACCATGATAGTTGAATCTGAACCAATGGATATCGACGCATATGAGTTAAAGAGGGGGAACATTAGAGGATCAACCTTGTTAGTAGAAACCCCCACAGAAAGAAGTTATGTGCAAGATGGAGTGCTACATGTCACCCCTAGTGGAAGGGTATCTCCACCCTCCCTCTTGAAGAAGAGAAGAGGCAGGGACGTTGACATCCACATCATCCCAGCTAGTGACCGAGGTCCAACATTTGTACCCGTAGCCAAAACCTAGGTCTTATTCAATAGTGAAAATGTGAGTTCAAAAATTGCTCTTTTGATCTAGTAGCTACAAACTACTCAGGCTAAGTACAGTATCTAGTAGCTTTTTATCGACTCTGAGGAGCATCGCAAAGATTCGATTGAGAAATTAGTAAGCATAGAGGCAACACTGTCTACTTCATTAGTTGTTGTGTTCTTAGTCATTGGGGGAACCTCTCCCCTCCATAACAAATCCATCATGTTCGGCCCATCCAATCTCCCAACTGAAGGAAATAAACATAATAAGGCACTTTTCATTAAGGTGCAAATATTTGACCGTTTGATCCCATGTGTCATGGTGGATGATGGTTCCGCCCTTAATATTTGTACTTCCAAGATCCTTCCTCACCTGGAGTTAGATGAATCCTTATTAGAGAAGTTCAATACCGCTATAAGGGCATATGATGACACCAAGCGAAGTGTGATTAGAATTTTTTAGATAGAAGTAGCAATTCGGGAAGTGAAGTCCAAGGTTTTGTTCACTGTTCTGGATATCCCGGTCATTTACTCATTGCTGCTAGGCCGCCCTTGGCTCCATGCGCTAGGGTAGTTCCTTCTATGGTTCATTAGAAAATCAGGCTAATTCATTATGGCAAGCTCATGACCATTGAGGCTGGCAAACCATCTATTGTAGCAACTATGGAAGCTGAAGAAAAAGAATTAAGGGTGGCTGTAGCTCACCTAGAGTCAAAGGATGTGGTCAGGAAATACATACCCCTTAAAGTAGAAAGGATTATGGCAAAACATTGCTATATAAAAGGAAAAGGGCTTAGAAAGAATCTTCAGGGCATACTAGACCCCCTCATACCCGTGCCTTGGCCATATAAGCTTGGTTTGGGAAATCATTCCAACGCTGCGAAGTCCAAGCCTTAAGTATGTCTAATGATAGAGGCTGGAGTTAAGAAGAAGACCTTTATAGGGGAGGAAGAACCTATTAGGTTAAGAGGAAAGATTGTTCCTAGTTTCAAGATCTTCAATGATGTATATGATTTCAAGAATGGTTGTGTGATCGAGACCGCAGTTTCTATGGAAGTATGTAAGAATGTGAAAGATGAGAAAATGAATGAGGCAGTCGACTCTATAACCAAAGCTTTGTCCACGCTCATGAGGCAAAATTGAAAGGAAAACAAGAAAGGTAATCTTGTCGGCAAGGCTATAAAGAATCTGGCAAGGGTCGTGACTGAAGAAGTTCGCAAGAAGTAGAAAGCCACAAGTGACCAAGAAGGCCCTCCGCCTGTGGAGGATGATTCAAATGATGTAATTTTTTGATATTGCAAACATTTTTTATCCAAACAATGTCGCCTATAAGGCATATCATGCATAATTGATGCATAATATCATGAATAAAAGCTAATACATTTCATATACTTGTCTGAGCATTTCATTCTTAAAAACATGCACGCAATCATAATAGCAACATTCTTTAGTTAACATCATCATATTTGTTGGGAGAATAAGCTTGAGTATATCGCAATGGCATTAAAATCCAATGGTTAAAACCTATCACTAAAAAAGAGAGATGATAAAAGTGCTTAGCAAACATGATAGCAATAAAGTCTTGGTTGGTCTTTCTTCACGAGGGGGAGAAAGTGGTCACATCACCAAGAAAGAGACCAAGAAAACTCATAAGAACAACAAACGATGGGCTGACCATCAATAATGATTCAAAAACTCTAAAATGGCCAAGTTCATTGAGGGGCACATTTTTGCTTGATATGGGGTTCCGCACCATGTAGTCTCAGACAATAGGGTACAATTTCAAGGGGCCACTGTTGAATTACTAGAAAATCTCAACACAGAACATCATAGGCACTCTCCGTACAGACCATAAGCCAATAGGGCAATTGAAGCAGCCAATAAGTCAATTAAAAAGATCTTATCTAAGACAGTGGCTACCTACAGAGATTGGACTGATAAACTTCCGTTTGTAATTTGGGGGTACAGGACCAGTGTATGGACCCCCACTGATCAGACACCTTTCACTTTGGTATATGGGATGGAAGCTATATTGTCTATAGAAATAGAAGTGAGATCTCTGCGAGTAGCATTTAAAGCCAGGTTCAAAGAATCAGATTGGGCAAAGGCTAGATATGAACAGTTGAACATGATAGATGAAAAGTGGGTCATAGCACTTGACAACCTGCGGATGTACCAATAGTGCATGGCTCATGCTTACAATAATAGAGTTAGATACCTGAAACAACCTCTCAAGGTGAGTGATCTAGTTCTCAAACAGTTGCGCCAGGTCCACACTGATGCTAAGGGCAAGTTTAGGCCTAATTTGAAAGGACCATTTGTGATCAAGAAAGTCCTTGGCAAAGGAGGAATCAAGCTTATGGATATGGATAGAAATGAGTTCGTGAATCCAATCAATCAAGACAGGCTTAAGTGCTATCATGTCTAGGTTAAAAAGAAATAAATCATAAAAAGCGGCATAGTGAATAAAAAAAGAAATATAATAAATCACCCATTGAGTGGTCATCTACTGCTCTGGCAAAAATTTGGGTGCAGCCCGTTGATTGGTATTCTGCAAACTAGTAAGACAAAAATTAGGGCACTCCATAATAAAGCCCGCTGAGTTCAAAACCCAAAAAGGGCAACTTAGGTAAAAGTTAGGGCATCGAGAGAAAATGTCAGTTGATTTCTGGAAAATCTGTATAAAGACCAGTAGGTAATAGGGGTTAACCATTGGAAATTGTTACCATTGCCTATGTACTCAAATTAATCTCATCAATGAACATTTTATGATTTTGCTAAGAATCTTGGTCTTATGAATGCATGCATGTCTTCAGGTGAAATAATTGCAAGTATGTGAACATCGGTTTCTTTTTCTACATATTATGCATCTTTGTGGTTACCTTTGTTAATTGTGCATAAGCATTATTCAACAAAAGACAAACATACCGATGGGTCACAAAAGAAATTAAACCCATGCAAAAGTTGAAAAAGCCTGCTAGGTTGAAAACCTGAAAAGGCAACCCAGGCAAAAGTTAAGGTAAAAATCATGTTGGATTGAAAACTCGAAAGGGCGGTCTAAGCAAAAATTAAGGCAAAAGAAAAAGTCCACTCGGGTAAGCCGTCAAGGATAGCAGAGGCAAAAATTAGGAAAAATTTAAAAAAATAAAAAAAATGTTCGGTAGGTCATCTCACATCGAATGGCCTAGGCAAAAATTCGAACACCGCCTGATCCCTTCGCTATGAAATCATCGGAAAAGTAGTGACTTTGGTTCGCAAAGCAGCAATATTCATTGGTCTTGGTTCAGAAATGAAATTCATGTGCATAAAAGTCAAAAGTAGCAGTTCAAAGTTCACATTCAAAACAAGCCACGCAGGGCCCAAAAGTACCAAATGTCTATCAGAATAATCAAATCTAAGACGTTGGGGGATCATGGCCTCGGCCACCCTCCTGAGTCTATTCCTGGGTATCTGCTAGCAGATTATCCATATCTATAGTCATGTGCTCCTCGGCCACATCGGGATCAGTAGCTGGCTGAATAGGGGCCATAACCTCTAAGGTCCCCATAATGGTAGCATCCTCCCCCTCAATAGGCTGACCTCCTCCCCTTTGGGTTACTCGCTATGTAGAAACATCCTCCTAAGACTCCTCATTAGAAGGCTCCGCTGTCTGCCTATCCTCGGTCATCATCGCCAGATGGCCCCTTAGCACCTTAATCTCAGCCCTCGCCCGAGTAGTCTCAGCTCTAGCCTAATCAGCCTTAGCAGTAGCCGCCCTCAGCTGATCCTTCAAGAATCTAGCTCTATCCTCTAAAGCATCCAGGTCCAGGGTGGACTTACTATACTCCATGGCCAACATGCTCTGCATTAGAATCATAAGAAAAGTACACATATATGTCATAGCATGCATGCATAGTTTGTTGAATTTTGCAGGTAAAACTTACCGAGGCTATCCTCTCTACCTTAGCAACAGTCACCTAAAAACAAAAGGCCATATCATGATAGAACATTCAAAGCAATCACTATAAGGGACAAGGTTAATAGCAAGAAACTCCTTACGTGGGTAAAACTAGAAGGAGTGAAACCGATAGGCTGGACCGACTCCTCGAGCTCCTTGACAGCTCACTTCCCCGAAGAATCGAGGAGTCAGAAGAAGGTGTCTAGCTCAACGCAAAGGACCCCCTCTCTCACAGATCTAGAAGCACGAGACAGCTTCACTGACGGCTCAGGGGCAAAAGCAGCAGTAGTAGTAGATCCCTTCCATGTAAGGACGGGAGGCTGTAGCAATAAGACATCATACTTGTTAGGAAACAATGATGCAGATAACAATCTAAAAACAAATCTGGATCAAGTTTAAAAGAAACGAAAATAATGTATGTAATTCTCCCAAATCTAAATGGAAATATCCGGACAAAGATTAAGATATAAGTCATCCATTGAAGAAATTAAATACCTAAGCACTAGAGAAAATCATTCGGACATAGTTTGGAAAGGGAACAAACTTCTGTCCTGCAAGACTAGCATCCGGAAGAACTCATTAAAGTTATCTCCGAAAGAAGATAGATCCGGAGCATATAGGTCTAAAAGACATTCGGAAGACCTATATTTCAAACATAGATCCTTTTGGTCTATGAAGTCAAAGATCCTTTCCCTAAGACAAAGATAAAATGACAGCTTGCATATTTCAGAGAAAGGATAAAAGGACTAACACAGGACAGAAAAAACTAACTACCTTTTTCTCCTAGACCAATAAGGAGACGCGTGGAGCTCTCATCAAAAAGTAATTGGTATGCAAGTTAGTGCATCACAAAATGACAAGCAAAACGATCACTGACAACTTTCTAACCTCAATCCCACGATTTAAAATGGGTTGAAATATAGTTTAATAGATTGATCAACGGATCCGAAAGCTCCAAATCATTGACCTGATCAAGGGTAAAGATTGAATGAAAGCTCACCAACCACAATGGCTACATTTACGATCAAAGCCTATAAAAGGAGCTCTTCACCAAATGAGAAGTTTAACTGGTTGATTTACAAAAGCAAGTAATAAAGCAATACTCATTCAATCAGTTGATACAATCCCTCCAAGAACCTTTTAATTCGAATCTATTTTGTAAAGATTGCCAAGTGAAACTATAAACTTGAGGAACTTCCTTTGCTGAAAACCAAAGAGTAAGAATCTCCAACTTGGGTGAGTTGAGAGATTGGGATATAGCTTAAAGTAGGTGCTTTGAGTGATATCTCCCTGTAGGACACAACTTAGATTTATGGTAGAAGCCTAAGGGGTATATCCTACTAAAGATAAGAGGACTCGGCTAGGAGTTAGTGCTTTTAGTGGTATATCCTACTTTCGGAAGGGATTACCATCCAGAGATAAATTTGTAAGGCTTGATTCCTACCAGTTGGAAAGGAATCAACTAGTTGATAAGCTCGGAGGAAGGAAACTCTGGGGACAGGACAAAGGCAGGGCCGAACTAGTATAAAATGCTTGTGTTTGATTTTCTCTCTATTTTACTTTATTGCATATTATTGTTATATTTTCATCATTCGGATCCATCTTCCGGATCATAATCAAACACGCTACACTAAGACTTTTCTAAGTCTGTAAATTCTACGAGAAAGGGCCATTCACCCCCCTCTGCCCTTATAAATACTCTCACAGGGACACATAAGTGGTATTAGAGTGAGTGCTCAAACTAGGGATCTAATAATCTCGAGCTAAAGGTCCATATATTTTGATTCATATATCAAAATGAGTTTCCAAAACTCACAACTCCTTCCCGAGGGTATGTCTGTTACCCGTCCTCCACTCTTCACCGGTGAACAGTACATGTTCTGGAAAAACCGGATGAAGAATTTCATCCAGTCTCAAAGAATGCAAGCATGGTTAGTTATAAAAGATGGTCCATATGAGCCTACTTATGAAGTAGAGGGTATGACTACCCGAAAGCCATCAAGCAAGTGGGATGAGAATGACTTTAAAAAGTTGCGTGAAAACGCAAATGCTATTAACATGCTTCATTGAGCTCTTAGTGTAGCTGAATTCAATAGGATATCCAAATGCGAGATTGCAAAAGAGATTTGGAAGAAGTTGGAGTTAACCAATGAAGGAACCACCAAAGTAAGAGAGGCTAAGCTTGATCTACTCCAAAAAAAAAGTTTGAATCCTTTAAGATGGAGCCTAAAGAATCAATTAGTAGCATGAATAGTAGATACACAAATCTAGTGAATGAAATGAAAAAGGCTGGGGAAGGAGATTCTAGAAGTAGAAATGGTCAAGAAAGTGCTCCTGAGTCTCATCAAGGAATGGGACATTAAAAAACTACCATTGAGGAAGCTTATAACTTAAATTTTTATAGTTATGATGAACTCACTGGTAATCTTTTGACCCAAGAATTGTCCTTGGAGAGGTATAACCAACAAGAAAAGAAGCCTGAGAAGAAAAAGAAGGCCATTGCTCTTAAGGCAGAATCCACCGGATACGCTTCATTTGGAAAGGAAGAGCAAATCAATTAATCAATGAGCACCAAAGATCAACTTGCTCTACTAACCAGAAGGCTGAATCGATTCATATAAAAGAAAGATAGAAGGAAATAAAAAAGGTATGAATCCCAGAAACCAATAGAAGCCACCTTAATAGGAGATAAGCCTAGAAGGAATCCGAAAGAAAAGAAGGATCTGGAGAAAGAGACTGCTTATTTTCAATGTGGTGAGAAAGGCCACTTCAGAACAAAGTGCCTCAAGCTCAAGAGAACCAGGAATTTCAAAAAGAAGGCAATGGTTACTACTTGGAGAAACAGTGAAGAAAGTAGCAGCTCATCTTTAACAGAAGAAGAGGAGACTGCAAACTGTGCGTTCATGGCTCTAATTCACCCCGTAAGTAGAGCAATCTAGAAGGAACACCTCCAAGCAAGAAACAGTGCAAATCAAAGAATCAAAATCAGATACAGCAAACACTGAGGTAAATTCTTGCGCTAATTCTGCTTCTAACCTTGACCTTGCAAAAGCTCTTTCTATTATTATCAAGTGTGTGAAAAAGAATGCAAAAGCCATCAAGTCTCTTAAAAGAGCAGTACTGGAGTTGCAGAAGATGCTGAAGTGATGGTACAAGACATCAATCTGGTTAGAGCACCCAAGTATATTGATGTTGTAGAGGAAAACTTCCTGAGGAATCAAGTCCATATCCTAAATGCAAATGTAATCGGAATGGATAGAGAAATCAATCTATTAAAGGAAGCATCCAGGAAGAGGCCCAAAACAAAGACTCCAAGAATAGATAATCCTCCTCCTGCTCAGAATAGATTTCAAAGGACTCCCAATCAAAAGATGAAGGAACCGAGCAGGCAGATACGAGCTCAAAGATATACTGCCGCTCAAAAGGGAAAGGCTAAGGTAGCCTACAACCAACAGCCTATCAAACAAAGAAGAAATTATAGAGCTAAAGTTGCACCCCCAACCAACTTCTGGATTTATACCGCACCATCCACTAGTGTGCAAAAAGTTGGGTATAAAGGCAACTATGCAAGGAAGGATCTAGAGAAGATCAGCAAAAAGCAAAACATGCCTATTTTAGGTTACAGGTTTTATGGGAAAAATAATCATATTACTAAATCATGTAGATTAAAAAATGGTTATTATGATGTTTATCCTTGGCCTGAGATGGTTATTAACCTAAGAGGACCCAAATCTGATTGGGTACCAAAACCCACTTGATCTATTTTGCAGGTACGCCTCAGATCCACAGTAGATCAACACACCTGGTATATTGATAGTGGATGCTCAAGGTACATCACAGGTGATGAGAAGGCCTTCATCATATTAACCCAAAAGAAGGGAGGTAAAGTGAGCTTTGGAGACAATCAAAAGGGACAGATCATTGGAAATGGAACCATTGGATCAGAATTAAAGATTGAAGATGTCTCTCTAGTTGATGGATTGAAGTTCAACCTATTGAGTGTAGCCCAACTCTGTGATAGAGGAAAAAAGGTCACTTTCAATTCTGGAGGCTGCTCAATATATGATAGTAAGTCCAACCAACTAATTCTTTATGCACCTAGAGTAAATAATGTATATTCAGTAAACATTAAAAATGAAAAGAATAACATCTGCTTGGTGTCTAAAGAAGAAGAATCACGTCTATGGCACCGAAGGTTAGGACATGTTAGCATGAACCTCTTGTCCAAGTTAGCCAAAAAGGAATTAGTAGTGGGTTTGCCTAAGGTTGCTTTTGATAAGGACCATCTATGCACTGCATGTCAATTAGGTAAACAACATAAGAAAAGCTTCCCTTCCATATCCTACATTCCTTCCAAAAGAGTACTTGATCTCTTACATATTGATCTCTTCGGTCCAATCAAGCAATTAAGCTTAGGTAGAAGAGAATACACTATGGTCATTGTGGATGACTATTCTCGATATACCTGGGTTCTCCTGCTATCAAACAAGGATGAAGCTTTTGACAATTCTCTAAAACATTCATCCGGATAGAAGTAGAATAGGGCATAAGCATTGCATGCATCTAGAGTGATAATGGTGGAGAATTCAAAAATAAGCATTTTGCTAATTTTTATGACTCCAAGGGCATTGAACACAACTTCTCTGCCCCTCACACTCCTCAACAGAATGGAGTTGTTGAGAGAAAGAGCAGGACCATAGTTGAGATGGCTAGAACAATGCTTAGTGAAAATTATTTGCCAAAATATTTTTGGGGTGAGGCCGTAAATACAGCATGCTATATATTGAATAGAGATCTCATTAGAAAGACCATCAAAAAGACCCTATATGAAATCTAGAAGGGGAGAAAACCCAAAATTGGGTATTTCAAAGCATTCGGATGTAAATACTACATCCTTAATGATAGAGAGCAATTAGGAAAAATTTGATCCTAAATCTAATGATGTAATTTTCCTTGGCTACTCAACATATAGTAAGGCTTACAGAGTCTTCAATAAATGAACCCAAATTGTGGTAGAGTCTATACACTTAGATTTCGATGAGACTAACACTACAGGGAAGAAAAGCTACACTCTGAAAGATCAAGTTCCGGAAGCAGAAAAATTTGGAGAAAAGGAGGAAGCAAGAATTCCTAATTCATTTCAAATCAAGAAGTACAAAGAGGAAGATGAAGGAATATCCTTTGACCCAGAGGTACAACAAGTTAATCTCAACCCATAGGAGATTGACTTTAATGAAGGCTAAGAAGGAATGGTTAAAGCTAAAATGGAGCAAGTCCCGGTTCAACATGAAGGCCTATAAAGAGAAATCTGGACCCACAGAGAGCATTCTATCAAAAATATCTTGGATGATGTTTAGAATCCAGTTAGAACTAGAGGTCAGATCAACTGGATAATGAGCCATGCTGCCTTTATCTCTCTCATAGAGCCAAAGAAATTTCAAGATGTTGTAGGCGATGAAAGCTGGATGATGGTAATACAGGAAGAGCTAGATCAATTCACCAGGAATGATGTATGGGATCTAGTGCCCTCTCCTAAAGGGAAATCAATCATTGGCACCAAATGGGTGTTCTGGAACAAGCTTGATGAATCCAGAGTAGTGGTGAGAAATAAGGCAAGACTAGTTGCCCAAGGCTACAACCAGCAGGAAGGAATTGATTTCGAAGAAACTTTTGCTCCTGTAGCAAGGCTGGAAGCAATCCGGATTCTATGTGCTTTCTCATCATTCATGGGATTCATATTATACCAAATGAATGTCAAAAGTACATTTCTGAATGGTGTCATCCAAGAAGAATTCTATAATAGCAACCTCCCGGATTTGAAGATCCAAAGCATCTGGATCATGTCTATAGGTTGAAGAAAGATCTCTATGGATTAAAGCAAGCACCAAGAGCCTGGTATGAAAGATTAACTTCATTTCTTATATCCAAGGGATATACTAGAGGCAAGGCAGATACCACTCTCTTCATTAAGAAAAAGAAGAATGATATTATTCTAGTCCAGATCTGTATGGATGATATCATTTTTGGAGCCACTAATGAAAAGATGTGTAAAGAATTTAGCTCCCAAATGTAGAAGGAATTTGAGGTATCCATGATGGGAGAACTCAACTTCTTCCTTAGTCTACAGATCAAGTAAAGTCCGGATGGGATTTTCATTAACCAATCAAAGTACACCAAGAAGATCCTAAAGAAGTTTGAAATGGATTAAAGCAAACCTATATCCACTTTAATGGGCTCAGACACAATATTATCTAGGGATTGTGAAGGAGAAGATGTGGATCAGAAGCTCTATAGAGGAATAATTGGTTCATTATTATACTTGGTAGCTAGTAGACCTGACATACACTATGCAGTTTACTACTGTGCAAGATATCAAGACAATCCTAAGGATTCCCATCTCAAGACAGTTAAAAGAATCCTTAGATACCTTCTAGGAAGCACTGAGGTTAGGTTATAGTATCCTAGTAATGGAGATTTCACACTCCAAGGGTTCACTGATGCAGATTATGGTAGAGATACTCTTGAGAGAAAGAGTACATCCGGAGGCTGCCATTTCCTTAGAGATTGCATAGTATCATGGTATAGCAAGAAGTAAACTTCAGTTGCATTATCCACTACAGAAGCAGAGTATATGGTAGCTGGAAGTTGCGTTGCTTAATTCCCATGGATCAAACAATAACTTGAAGATTATGGAGTGCAATTCAGATGTGTGGATGTTATGTGTGACAGTAAAAGTGCTATTGATGTATCAAAGAATCTGGTGCTCCATAGTAGGATGAACCATGTCAACATAAGGCATCACTTTATCCGGGATCATATGATGAAAAAGGATGTTGCATTGCTATACATTCCAACCAATGAGCAAAGAACAAATATCTTTACTAAGTCCTTAAGTAAAGATCAATTTGGGAAGTTAAGGGAGGGCATCGGTATGTCAAATCCAATTTGATCCGAAAGCGAATCCATGGTAAATTAAGACTCCTGTCAACTGGATCATTCGAGGTAATTACCAATATAAGCCTAATCTAGAGGAAAGTATACCACGTCAGTAGACAAGAAGGACAAATGGCAGAAAAAGCACTTTAAAGTCAACTGTTACTTTTGAATTTCAAAAGTCTATTGGTGGTTACACGCGCAGTAAATTGGATAGTTATTTTCAAAATAAACCATCCACATTCTCCGGTTAAACTGAAATTACCTCTCTCCTAAAAATCTGACTGCCATGTCATCAATCCAGCCAAAATAGCCGGAGTCTGGATTACCAAAATACCCTTACCTTGAAAAATCTATAAATACCCCCCAAAATTCATCCTACTACTCACGCGAGCAACATACTCTTACTATTACTCTAAAAAATTCAAATCCATAACCCTAGCTTTCAAAATCTCTCTCAAATGGCAGCCACAAACACCTCAAACACCCTCAAAATCTTACCTAGCAAAAATTTCTTTCAAGTTTCTAACTTGAAGGATACATATTTTGAACCCCTGAATCTCAAAACCTCCGAATTCGTTATTCCCATTGATCACTTAGGTGATGATTACTTATTCAAAACCCCTCCTTTCTTCACCCTAATCAAAGATCAGAATCTAGATGACTTCCTAAAGATAAACCGCCCTACCTACCCAAAGCTGGTGAAGGAATTTTTCAAAAATCTCAGAACTTATAACCATTTCAATACTTTACGCACTGAAGTATAGGGAAAGGTCATAACTATCACTCCAGAGTTCTTTGAGAAGTATCTAAACATGAAGAACTCTGGTCTATTGATGAGAAAAGATGGTGATAAAGCTGGAGTTGACTACAATTCCAAATTATGGCTGTACAAGAATTACTTCGGAGATAAATTCTCTACATACTTCCCCAGAACGCAAGGATTCCTGTAGCACGCTCTAGCAAAACACATCCTGATAAGGAAGTGATCATTGACTATAGTTTCTTCCCTCCAACACTGCATCTTGTAGCACTGGTTGGAAGTGTGGAAGTAAACTGGCCATTCTTGATCATTCACTATCTCAAGAAGCATGTGAACTCCCACAGCGCTTTAATCATAAGAATTCTGCAAGCAGCAGAAGTAGATTTGACCGGATTTGAAGTCATCTATGGCAAGCCCATTATGGAGAAGAATTTCCTCAATCTTTGATATGATGAAGAGTGGGACAAAGAAAAGGCAAAACTAAAAAGGGATGAGAAAAGAGTTAAGTCTCGGAAGATGGTGGATTCGGAAGAGCAAACGCCTATCCCCAAGAAGGCCAGAACCGTTAAAAGCAAGGCACAAAAGAAGCCGGAAGTAATTCCGGAAAAAGAAGTTGATGAAGACACCCTTCCAATCAGCCAAATCATAAAATCCAGCCCTAAGAAACCCAAAGTCAGGGGTAAGCTCATCAAGGCCGTAGCTAAGAAGGGTTGGAAGGTGATTGATGAAATTGCTGCCAAAGCAGCTGAGGCTGGAAAAAGCAAAGCTAAGATAAGCTTAGCTAAAATAGAAGAGGAGGAAGATGATGAGAAGATGGAGAATGAGGCTCCTCCTCAAGAGAAACTACGAAGAAAGGGGCTCAGTTATGATGAAGCCATTGCTATCCAAGAGAAGAAGGCTAGTGAAGGGTGAAGACTAGCTGGGATAGTGCTGAATGAAGAAGCAAAGCTGTACATGGAGAAATCTGCTTTAGAAAAAGCAAAATCAGCAAAGGGAAACATGTGCCCAGAGCAACAGAGATAGTAGGGGAAGATGATGAATAGTATGCTATAATACAAGCTACCATCAAGGAAAATAATAAAATAAACCAAGAAAGAATAGAAGGTCCAGGTGCTTCATCCGGAGTAAATCCAGCCCTGGTACCTCGAATTTTGGTAAATCCTGATGAGATGGGCACATTGTCCGAAATCCCTGGAGCTGGTTCATTTATTGTTGCCTCTCAATAAGAAGATCTACCAGAGAATCTTCTTGGATCCGGCACTCCAATTATTAATCTTGAAAGTCTTGAAAAGGCATTGGAGATGGGTGTTGAGGAAAATGCCAACACATCTAGGGGAGAAAAATAAGTCCTATAAAGGTACCTATAGGGGTGGTTGAGGACAGTTCCAACCATTCGGAGGCTAGGTTGGAGGAAGAAAAGTAGGAAGTTGAGCAAAATCAGAATCAGACACTACAAACCACTGAGGTAACCCCTGCTCTACTTTGTCTTAATTCTGATCTTGATAAGCGTAACTTGGCTATAGACTCTCATAATGTAGCTAATACATAGTGCCAAACCTGAATGATATAACTCTAAAGGAAGGAGTGAGTCTGAGTTCCAAAGGGCACACTTCTGAAGTGGACCCCATGGGCAAGGCTCATCCGAAGGAATGGGTGGCGAGGGAAGAAGAAGAAGAGAGCTCTAGCTCAGAAGGAACTGAAAAGGAAGAGGAACATCAGTCCTCTGAAAGCAGCTCAAGCTCCGAAGATGAATCCACCTCATCCAAAGAAAAGACACCTCCCATCACCAATCCAATCAACATTCCCACTGCTAACACTAAGAGTGCCAAAGTTACGGCTGCACTCAAGCTTCTTCAAGAAGCATCACGGGAGGAACAAGAGGAAGGGTATGCCAATCAGATCCTTCAAAGCATCTGCTCACACTTAAAATCCATTGAAGTAGTGCTTCATGAAGAGTTCCGGCCCTTGACCATTCAGAAGGAGTTTGGAGAAATTAAGGAGAGTTTGAAAAGCCTTCCTTGCATTGAGAAGCAAGTTATGGAATTTCCCACTCCTGGAGCTATAGCTAATGCCTCTCTATCTCAAATCCAGCCAATTATGAATGAGCTTAAAGAAAGCGCCACTATAGTAAATTGGACTGCCAGTCAAGCCAATACCTTGGCCTCTGATAACTATGCAACTATCCTTGAAAGAATGTCCTCATCTGCCACTAATCTATCTATAGAAATAAAGGACTACATTGATTCCAAGTTTCAAAACTTGACAAAATTCATGTAAGATAGAGACCTAAAACCTGCTCTTCTTAACTTGGAAACTAATCAGCAAGTAAACTAGGACATGCTTGCTCACTTCATTAATAAAACCATTCCCAAACTTAAAGACAAGATACTAGATGATATGGGTGATGAGATGCAGGCTAGAAACTCTGGTATTGAACAATTAATAAATGAATGGAATAAGTTAGTCTCCAAAGAAATAAAGGATCAAACAGAGTCACTCCACAATATTCGGAAGGGGATCTCAGAGGAAATAACATTAATCCAAACCAAAATCAATAACTTGTCTATCTCCGGACCCTCTCATCCTCCAGCTATTCCAGAAAGTCAGGTCATTCCGGTATCGCATAACCTTGTTCAAGCCATTGGGGACTCCGGATTTATGAGCTAAAAAGGTACAACTACTCTTATCAAGGCTTTGTTCCCCTATTTTGATCCCAAGGACTAAGAACACATCCTGTGGATTCTTCCTCAAGTCTCACAATCTTATAATCAACTCCGGAGGTCTCCTCGTGCTTATTATTTGACTCCGCCTATAGTTGATCACATTATTGATGAGCGAGCTAAAGGCAATAAAGACTACTCTATCTACTCCTCTGCTTGGCAATAGTCTTGGGACAAGTGAACCTACATGGTTATTGATCCCCTTGATGGAAGCAAAAGGGGGGAGGAAGATCCAAGTCATCAAAGTGAAGAAAGTGGCAAGGGAAAAACTCTTGAAGTCAGCAATAGCGGTCCTTCCGGAGAGATAGTTATGCTAGCTAGATGATATTGTAATACTTATGTAATAGCTAGATTCACTTTATATGTATTTCTGTAATTTGCAACTCTGAACTTCATGATGTTAACCATTGTTAACAACAGAAGTATAAATGAAGTGAAGTTCTTAACTATCAAAATAAATGCTTCTAAAGTACAATCTTAAATTCTACTTAAACAAACTTAGAAGCTACAATCATAAAATTATGGGGGAGTTATGATGCTAAAATTATGGGGGAGCATTGTAAATGACTAAGTATCAAGAATCATACTTAGTTTATATACCTATGTCCTATGCTTAGTTGACTTAGGTTTTTATTTCCATCAAATGGGGTAAATTGTTGGGAAACAATGATCCGAATAACAATCTAAAAACAAATCCGGATCAAGTTTGAAAGAAACAAAAATAATGTATGTAATTCTCTCAAATCTAAATGGAAATATCCGGACAAAGATCAAGATACAAGTCATTCATTGAAGAAATTAAATACCTAAGCACTAGAGGAAATCATCCGGACAAAGTTTGGAAAGGAAACAAACTTCTGTCCTTCAAGACTAGAATTCGAAAGAACTGATTGAATTTATCTTCGAAAGAAGACAGATCCGGAGCATACAGGTTTAAAAGACATCTGGACGAACTATATTTCAAACATAGGGAAAGACACAAAATATCACTTTCCCTCCATCCTTTTGGTCTATGAATTCAAAGATCCTTTCCCCAAGATAAAGACAAAATGACAGCTTGCATATTCCAGAGAAAGGACAAAAGTACTAATATAGGATAAAAAAAGCTAACTACCTTTTTCTCCTAGACCAATAAGGAGGGGCATGGAGCTCTCATTAAAAAGAAAATGGTATAAAAGTTGGTGCATCACAAAATGACAAGCAAAATGATCACTGACAACTTTCTAACCTCAATCCCAAGATTCAAAATAGCTCAAAATACAGTCTAACGGATTGATCAATGGATCCGAAAGCTCCAAATCATCGACCTGATCAAGGGTGAAGATTGAATGAAAGCTCACCAACCATAACTGCTACATTTATGATCAAAGCATATAAAAGGAGCTCTTGACCAAATGAGAAGGTTAACTAGTTGATTTACAAAAGCAAGTAACAAAGCAATACTCATTCAATCAGTTGATACAATTCCTCAAAGAACCTTTTTATTTCAAAATCTGTTTTGTAAGGATTGCTAAGTGAAACTATAAACTTGAGGAACTCCAAAAAACCAACTATTTATTAAAAACTAAAGAGTAAGAATCTCTAACTTGGGTGAATAGAGAGATTGGGATATAGCTTGAAGTAGGTGCTTTGAGTGAGATCTCCCTGTAGGACTCAGCCTAGATTTGGGGTAGAAGGCTAAGTGGTATATCCTACTAAGGATAAGAGGACTCAGCTAGGAGTTGGTGCTTCTAGTGGTATATCCTACTTCTGGAAGGGTTACCATCAAAAGATAAATTTGCAAGGCTTGATTCCTACCAGTTAGAAAGGAATCCACTAGTGGATAAGCTCGGAGAAAGGAAACTCTGGGGACTAGACGTAGGCGGGGCCGAACAAGTATAAAATACTTGTGTTTGATTTTCTCTCTATTTCACTTTATTGCATTTGATTGTTATATTTGCATCATCTGGATCCATCTTCTGGATCATAATCAAACACGCTACACTAAGACTTTTCTAAGTCTGTAAATTCCGCAAAAAAGGACCATTCACCCCCCTCTGCCCTTATAAATACTCTCACAGGGACCAATAATACTCAGAATACCAGCAATTATAGGAAATCATAGAAGGGCTTAAGTTGAGAAAATACCTGAGAAGAAGGGGTAGCAGACCTAGCCAAGCCCCCAATACCCCGAGCCACGGACGGACCCCTATGGTCACCCCCCAATGAATCATCATCATCATCATCATCATCATCATCATCATTGTCCTCATCATCACTCCAATGAAACTTGATAGGGACATCCTCATGGTGAATCCTCTCATAGGGAGGGAGAAGCGAAGAATCAATAAAATCTCTGTAAGATACCTCCTCAAACAGCACTCAAGCCCACTCGCCTAGCAGATAGAGCCCCTAGTCAGTTCCTGGTATGAGGTAAGGCCAAAATATACCTGCTGGGATCGGGGGAGGGACCGATCTCTCCACCACTGTGCTGGTCCTCCACTCTCAGACCCGCTCGCTAAAGTACCACTCATAGGAGAGTGAGGGCTCCAAGACAAAGCGGCGGTCATCAACGCCGACCCGCATCAGCTCAATGGCCCCATACATGTCCAATATCTCCCATGGGTCTTGAATGACCTGCACAAAGTCAATGCATTGTGAGTATCTCTACCTAGTGAATATAGTTTCTACTAATGGTATGTTGAAATGTAAAATGCAGGTTCAGTAGGGAAAAAGTTTACCCAATGTGAGCGCAGCTGGTGTAAGAATATCTGTACCATGCCGTGCTTAGAGGCCGATCCTACCAAAATCCCATCCACTAGGAGATGATATGCAGTGTCTCGGGCTACATGGGTAAACTCGGCCTAGGGATGAACCGATGCTTAAATGCCCAAATATGAAAAGCAAAACAAAGGATTAGTCATAACATAGTTCAAATAAAAAGTTAAAGCACTAAAGATGAGCTTTTAGAGTTACCAGCAAGATCAGGTGGCAGATCTTGAGCTCGGACTGCCAGCCCCGAACTCTGACATCCAACCCATAGTACAACTGCGCTAGGATGGCCTGGCACTAGTTCTTGCCGGGCAAAATGGCAAGATCCTCTACAGCACCGAGCAAACCATAGTTGAGGTTGCCCGAGTAAACTAGGAAGAAGACGATAGTGAGGAACATTAGTAGGAAGGACCTAGTATACTGATCCCTCCTATAAGGTACAATAGGGCTCGGCTGCCCTATCTAGTAAGAGTGCAGATCTCCGTAATTGAGCTTATTCATCCCGTCCTAACAAAGCCCAAGTAATCTAGCTATGTAGGCCTTGACCTCAGGCCGGGAGTAACACCTATCAGCAAACACGTCAAAGTGGATGATCTCCTCGCTCCACTCCAACCCCGTAATAACATAAATATCAGTGATAGTGACCCACCTGATTAGCAGATGGAAGGTATGAGTCATCTCTAACCACCTCTCAGTTAGAGTAGAAACAGTCCCCAAGGCTAGAGTCTTTAGCGCCTGCGGTATGCCCTAATGATGTCACTAAAGCCGAAGGAGTCGATGCGGGCTAGTAGCTTGGTATCCCCTGTAGTCTATATCTCCTCGTACCACTTTCTACAGAAGCTCAAGGCTCCCATAGTCCTATACTAAAACTGCAAAGATAGAATTACAGTTCAACAGGGTTAGAATACAACAAACAAATCAAAAATCAGAAAAGCATGGCTGAAAACAAGGAAATGGACATTCTGTCCTTGGGATCAGGACCTGTACAAGAAATCCCCACCCGTACGGGTACAGCATTCATACCCGTATCAAGATTGGGACCCATAGGGGTACCCCCTCACCCGTACGGGTCCCCTACAAACAATTTCATCAAAGCGATTTCTCTCAAAAATCCAAATCATCCGAACATCAATCAAAACTCATCCAAAGCTATCCTAAAAGCATCTTAGGCTTAAGTTACATGCATAGGCTCTATCTCAAGGTCTAAAATGCCCTAGATCATGCCAAATTTTGAAGAATTTCCGAAAGTTCAAAAATGGAAAATGGGGAATTAAGTGAAATTACCTAGGCTCTAGAAGTGTGAGTATTAGGAGAAGGAATTAGAGGCACTTCAGAAGCTAGTGTGAGCCTCAGAAAGGAATCCCCTTTATGGAAAGCATACCGGACGGAAATCGGGCATTCTCGGAGCCTAAAATCACCCACTGAGGGGCAAATCTTCAAGCTTAAGGGAGAAACGGCAGGATTATGGGATCTTTTTATACATTTTGGTTGGATTATGGACAAGAATCACTTAGAATTGAAAAAAGGGAGGTTTTTATGTAAGACGGGATGTGAGGGGTTTGATCAGCTTTTGAAACCCCCCAACTGGGACCCTTACAGGCCCAACCCCACCCATACATGTGCTAGTCCCCTAAAATCCCACCCATACAGGTCCCACCCACGCATACGGGTTCTCTATTGCCATTTAGGGGTAGATCTCTATCTCAGCAAGTACCAGCGACTCATCTAGTCTGAGTCCGGGACTAACCCCACTCTCTCTCCACTTTATCTTAAATTAATGAGGGGCAAAGACCCTTAGTCAGTTTTGAATGATTATTAACGAAAATGGTTCTTTTTCAGAGGTTTACACAAGTAAAGAGAAACACTTTCCCCAACATGTGGTAATTTTTTAAAAGACATTGCCCCATCCCGCAGCAGTGTAGCCAGACAAAGGGGCATTACTTGAGTATCTTAAAGGCATTCCCCCAAAGGTACTCCTTAGCAGTAGGGCCAGTTTAGGGGCACCCCCACCTCCAAGCACCCTAGGGGCATCCAGCCTAGGGACATTTCCCCGACAGGGAATTAATCTAGGGGCAACCCCCCATCATTCATCACCCTAGGGGCATCCACCCTAGGGGCATTCTTCATAGGGCTTTCAGTCAAAGCAATTAGGCCAAACCCAACATCTCTCAAACTCATTTTTCAGTTTATTCGGGGATCATTCCCCACCCATACATCTTTATTCTTGATTGAAGGGGCAAAAATATTTTTATTTACCAACAAAGTCAATCAAGAATTAAGATGTATCATCTAAAGCAGTAACTAATTCGGTGTTTTTTTATTGCCTTTTGACAGGTGTGAGCACTGGATTTCAATAGTCTATCTCGTAAAATGATGATGAGAGTTGGATAATGTATTCTTTTACATGTGTTATCCATCAGAGGTGTTCTCGCTGCTATGGAGTTAAGTTTGGCTATAACATGGAGACCTAGACTAACCATCGGTACTTGTACGGATGCTGCCTAGTGGTACGGATCCACTGGCAGACCCATATGGTGATATCTTCTATATGTCTAGGGCGGGGCCCGTATGGGTCCTCTAGTACCGGTACAAGTGGGGCCCTACCCTTACAGGTATGCTTGTTGCCTAAACAGGCTGTTTTAGAAGCCATATCTTGCTTTTTTTGGGAAAAGGTAGGTTATGAATGTGTTTATTGCATTCAAACCTAAATTTTACCCTATAAATAGGGCCTTTTCCCCACCATTTTGAACACGCACAATTCCTAAGCAAAATTACTATGGACAAGTTATAGTTCTAGAAATCTCCATAGGTATAGTTGAGGTATAGGAGGTATAAAATAGGGAGAAAACCCATTTATTGAGGTTTTGTCCACATTTTATTCATTCCTAGCTTCATTTATTAGGTTTTATGGGTGATTCTTTCTACTCAAATACTCTCCTAAATAGTCCTAACTAAGCACATACTTTGGCTGGACTCTCTCTACCGTAAAGGGATCTCCTTAAAGTGGATTCACGTCGTAAAGGTAACACTCCTGAGTTTCAAAGAGACTCACATCTCCATTATATTATTATTGTCAGTTTATTCTATATTGACTATTCTTTCAATTCTCATTTTGGGTTAGATCCTAACTAATACGGGTTTTGTTAGTACCTAATGTATCATTTCGGTGATTGTACCGGTACGCTAGACACGTATAAAGGGAATTCTTGCTTCTGTTTTATCTCTTTTATAATCAAATTATTGATATAAACTGAACACTAGTTCTATCGGATCTAATAAGACCCATACGGGCCCCCATACCCATACAGGTCCTCCCCGATAGCCGTATGGGTCCCACCCACCTTGTACGGATACCAGTCTCCAAACAAAACCCAGACTTCATTTTGTTAAATAAAAATCAGCCAACTCATCATTTGCCATGCAGTCATTTTCACTAATAATCTGGTGAATCAACCCATAAAAGCTAAAATATGGTTTTACGATATAAATCACATTTTCCTCTCTAAAATGTTGATTTATGGCGTGCTATAGATATTGCTAACGTTTGTAGATGCAGAGGAATTTACTTACATTTTGTTTTATAACTTAGAACAAATGTATAGGATCACTTTGCAATTTCCCCCATTTCCACCTGGTTGTAATTTTTATTCCTCTATTTATTGCTTGTGCTTTATTATAATATGTAAACGCATGTAATGAGTGTGAAAGAGTGTAGAAATAGGATTTCTGTGGTAATTCCCTTAATGATGAAAACTAAAACGGTTTTACGTGATGAATGTAATTTTGAATCAACTAAATGGGAAATAAGTGACTCATCCGATACCCGAACCTTTGATCCACTAGGTACGAGTCTCTCGCCCAGAGGGAACTGTACCAAAACTCTTTCCCAAGTAGACAACTTGGGTGGTGACTCTATCAATTGTATCGAGATTTGGGTCTCGATTTTTTTATTCATTAAAATTGCTTATTGTGCGAACTTGAAATAAATATGTTTTGGCATGCCTAACTACAACCAAACTCCAGTGGGCCCCGCCTCTCTCATAAAGGTGCCAAGGGTGACCCATACGTCATTGACACCTCACAATGGCGACTCTGCTGGGGATTATAATCTTTTAACTTGCAAAATGTTGGTCTATTTTAAAAGCTTAAAAGATTAAGATGAGCGCCAAAAATCATTTACTTGATTCAACCACTTTTGTTTTCATCATCTGGGAAAATTATCACACTTTATCTTCTCACCTCCTTCTCTCTAGCTAGATACGCTCTTCTTCTAGCGCTAGGATAGGGTGCCCTATTATTTCCACGACACTCACAAAAGTGTTACCCATGCCAGCTAGGAATTGGGGACACTCTAGTGGGTGGAGCACTCATTGCTATCTCCCTCTAAAAAAGGCTTGATATGATAAGAACCTTCTACATTAACTTCCAGTTACATCCCCAAGCCATTCTTATCAAAATCCATAGAATTTTATCCTCTAGGGTAACTTTTTTTCTGGTGAGATTAGACTAGGTCGCCCTTTGTTATCCTTATGGTAATCAAAGGAAAATACCTTTACAACTATCGGGAGAAATAAGGTTGGACGCGCTTTGCATGTGTTGTGATTAACCCATCATGCATTATTTTTCGCGCATGCATATCACACCCCATGCATGTACTGATCTCTTAGTTATGTCTTAGCCAGAAACAAGCCTCAAAGGGAAAAATCTTGGCAATGATCTCAAGCCTATTTGACTCACATTTCAATTTCTCCAGTACAGCTAAGGGTTGATCCACCTCAGTCCTCGAGTATTTTGTCTAGTAATTAGTGTTATCCGATTGATCTTTGTGCTTATCATCCTGAGTAGATATCGTAATCTAACTCCAGATGGCCAGATTTATGTTGAGTTTGAGGATGTTACTACTAGAGAGGAGGCAAATGCATCGAGGATCCAGATTAGGTCAGAGATCGTAAATGCCGTCTATCACTACTTGGGAAGTGATCAGTTCTTGGACCGAATGAAGGATAAGATGCTAACCACCATTGGGGAAATCATGACTAAGGAAAGAAGGGCAAATGCTCCTATGAGCAGGCGAGCATTTTGTGGAAGGGATGCACGCAGGGTGCAGTGCGAGGGGAGCGATTCGGTGCAATTTGAGAAAACCCGCGGTGTTTGGTTTGGTTTGAAAAAATCCAGTTTGCTTAGATGTGGTGGCTTTATAGGCCAAAAATGTGATTATATTAAGAAATATATTTACACATTTTATTAAGAAAAGATATTTTAAAATGAAGCATTTTAACTTCATTTAAAAATAAAATAGAGTCGCCAATTGGTTTAGCTCCATCGGGAATTGTGGTATATTGATCGAAAATGGGATTTTTATACCGAAAAGAAAATGAGATTTTGAGTTCAATCATGATAGTTACTCATATTGTTCAAATTGCTTGGGTTAATTTTAGAAACTTTGGAATTTGTGGTGATTTTAGCATTACAACGGCTTTATTTAAGAATAAAATTCAAGAAATAAAATGGGCATTATAACGGCTTAATAAATTGACATTTTGCTACCATAATTTCGGCAGAGTAATGGCAACGCTTGGGTCTGGGCTGGTAAACTCAGCTAGAGTTTCCTCGCATTCTGGATGTTTGTCCGTACCTGCGATCTTATTTACACATTTTATAGTTTAAGTGGCTCTAATGGCTCACTGAACTAGCAAATGGAATGCAAAGCGCAATAATAAAAATAATAGAAATGAATTTTAAAGTTAGGCTTAGAGCCGATTACCCTCAGTTTACCTTTTCGTCTGTCTAGGATGGCTTGAGAGCTGGTGCGGGACCGAAATTGTTGGGTATTGTGATTTGGTTGGAAAAAAGATTTATCCCAAGTTATGACTATAATCTTGGATTATTTCTGTGGGCAATGTGTGGGATTTGATCATTTTTTGGACCCAAGATCACTGTAAGATCTTGATCTAAAAAAAATAGAGAAGTGAGCTTATACCGGATGCCAGTGATAAGACTCTGATATGAAATTATTTTGGCAGAGTTTTAGGGCTTTTGGGAGTCCCGGAACTGAAAAAGGACATAAAGGGAATTTCTGGATTTTTCCAATTTTTTTCGTCTTCTCTGAAATGAGGGGGTGCTCCCCTATTTATAGTGGGATGGTAATTAGACGGTGGACTAATTACATAGGTAATTAGTCGATGGGCTAATTACCACTTTGACAGATTTGATTTATGGATCCCGTAAATCCTGGCCAAATCTCGGTAAGATTTGATTTTTTTACTATTGATCGGTAATTAGCTGGTAGGCTCATTACCCAGTTTGACCAATCTTTGACTTTTTTATTTTTCAGTAGGAAATGCTGAATTAGAGCTTCCCCAAAATGTGGATTTTTGAATTTTGGATTTCAGATAACAATTTGGTACCTTTTGGCGCATTTGCCTGATCGCTGGATGAAATAGGCATAATTCCTCATCTGGCCAGAACGGACCTATGCTAACAGTTTGCCCATCGCATACATAAATTTCGTGCTAGAAATTTTGCCGTATGCGAAACAAACGAAACAGGGTGTGTGGAATGCAATGAGTTAAAATATTTTTAATCGACAAATTTTGAAACAAAATATATTTTGCCCCTTCGATTAAAAATTTATTAATGAGTTCAAGACGTTAAAGGATTAACTGGGGGTCGAAATATTTTTGGATGCTTGATGCATGTGTGACTGTGTAAAAACAGCTTTAAGTCCGCTCATTTTGAAAAACAATGAAGAAAGTGGATGAAAAGTGCAAAGATTGCAAAATTTTTTGAAAAACATGTAATTAGCCGACGGGCTAATTACCGAATTTAACGGTAACTTTTATAGCCGTTATGCGTAAACGTGTGGAACCCATAAATGCGTGACAGCTGGATAGGTAATTAGCCGGCAGGCTAGTTACCACTCGCCTATAAAAACAACTTGGCTCCCATTTTCTTCACACCAACAATTCCTTCTTTCTCTCTTTTGCGATTTCTACTCCCTTTCTTCGAGATTTCCTACTTTTGAGCTATTTCTAACGATGATTTCTTTCATCTTCTTCCCTCTTTTGCCCTTGCTTTTCAGATTTTTTGGGGTCTCAATATGGTTTAAGCTTTACAATATTCGCTTGGACCTGTCAGCTATTCAAGTGACTACTAGGAACGTGTCGATCGATGGCGAACAAGTGGAGCTTTCCCAGGTTCCCGCCGATGCTTTGTACTAGCTTCTGCCAAACTGGATGTATCATAGGATTGCTCCGGGGAATTTTATTCTGCCTACTTTAAAGCCTTCCGACCATCTTTCTCGGATCCTGCTAAGTGTCAATGCCATTTTTTATTTTGTACAAAGCTTGTCCATTTTATTGTTTATTTATTTTATGCAAAGATTCACTTTATGCCAAAATTTTCTAATGCAATGATTTATTATTTCTGATAACTGTGTGGTTTGTTGAAAACCTGTATGATACATGTGTGTGCATTATTCAGGTCACCAAGTAGGGAGGCGCCAGCATTACCCACTTCTGTAAGTGGTACAAGGTGCTATGACCTAGTGCCAAGGCTATCGTTGATTGGACGTCTTTGGGGAGAATGGTCAAGGATTACAAGTATGTTACGCATCGCAAGTAACTCCACATTCCTGTGGATACATCAATCTACGTCTTGAGTAGGTACTTTCCACTTCCACTATGGGGAATATACCATCACTCCGCTAGATTACTGTGCTATCACAGGTCTACCCTTCCATGGTAATGTGATCCATTTCAATGCTTACTTTACCTACGATAATTCTAATGTGGAGATTACCGAGGCTTTGATTGGATATTCTGGGGATAAGCCGGGGCAAGTTTCTTGAGAGAAACTCGTGACTTTTGGACCTCTGAGGATAGAAGGTATTTGACTACTGCCTGTGAGGCAAGCGCTTTCATGGCTGCCACCCTGTCGTGGCTGTGCTTTCCTATCGGGGATTCGACTATGAATCTCCATATTCTACCAGTCTTGATAGATCCATCCAACTTTGACGAGTATGAATGGGATCGAGCTACATTGGGCCACATGTACTGGGCTCTTGACTAGTGCATGAGGAATAGGATTGATAAGTTTAAATCTTGTCTCTAGATTGTTTATGTAAGAGTCTAATCCTTTTCTCTTTTATTCCATGAGCATTTATTTCCCTCCGATGTTCTGATCTTTTTTCTCTTACAGATTTGGTTTTTCAAGATGGGGATCCTTTAGGGGACTAAGCTCGTGCCAAAGAATAATTTTCTGTTCTGTCCTCGACTGCCACACTACTTCCGCGGTAGGGAAATGGAGTCTTGCCCTGCTATTTCTACCCATTTTCGTGCCCTTTCTCTAAAGCAGGTATACTTCGTGATTGCTCAATTTCTTTTAATTACTATATCTACCACAATCATTGTATCATTGTTTAGTATTTCTTTTTATATTAAGACACGGCCTTGAGGACATGCTCTTTATTGGCCGGGGTTATGAGGCGAATTGGGGACTTCATAAATACCCGACAAATCATAGAGACTACTTTCTCTGTGGAGTGGTATTTAGGAGATCACATTCAGGGTTGGCATCTCCCTCCCAGGTGATGCTCTATTCCTCTAGAGGTGCCTCGGTGGTACTTTTGGCCTCGCAGCTCACCTGACTTCACCCGATTGGCCGTCGAGGGTATCTCTAGTGCTTTTTTGGAGTGGATCAGGGGATATGAGAAGTTCTGCCACTCATAGCTGCTTGGCCGGCCAGATACAGATCCGGTTCCCATTGCAACTCAGCGGGATTTCCATAATTCTCCTAAGGATGATGATCCTTTGGCTTCTGTGCCTGAGGCCTCTGCCCCTTTGACTTCTACCTATAGTTGCCAAGGCAGATCAGGTTCTCCTGAGGCTGTTCAGATTATGGTACTTTCTCTTTCACAATCTTGAATCTTTCTTCATAGCTATCATTATATCATGCTTAGTTATACTAACTTATCTTTGCCTTTGTAGGATCATCAGGGCAGGAAAAGGCCTGCAACCACTTCTGCTCACGTGGGGAGTTCCTCGGCATCATATGTCCCGCCTTAGGGTCCCATGATGATGGAAGGGCATCGGGGGTTTGAGTACCAGCCTCCTTTGTCTATGATGTATCGCCTTGATCTGAGCACTTACACTCTGGTGATCTCACCTTATCTGGATGCTGAGCATCCAGTGACCTTCAACCCTACTAGCACCACTCATGTTAGCCTTTTCTGTCTCTCTTCCATTTTTACTTTTGATTTTTGAATTGCGACTGGTCTAACATGCTTTGGTCTTTCATCCTTGTAGGTGCCCATTGCTGATAATATCTTTGATTAGGGATACATGTAGGGACAGCAGCAGTTCATGATGAACATGAACTCTGACATGGCGGTATGTTTGTTATTTTATGTTTAATGATGATTCATGGTATGTTATGAAATGCATATGAATGATTCATTTTGAAACATTGTAGCTGGAGATCTGACGGCTTCAGGGCCTATTGGGGATGCTTCAGGTGGATGACCCGTAGTAGCAGCTATAGCAGGGACAAGGCAATCCTCTCAGATTCTTCCTGTAGGGCGAATAGATAGGCCCCTTTTTTTGTTTCTTTTTCTTTTGGGTCATTTGTAGCACCTATTTTGTATGAACAATTTTTCTTTACATGAATAAGATTTGCTTTATCCCTTTGCCTCGTGTTTTTCTTTTTATTTTTTTTGCATTGTCAATCAGGTTTATCGGGGTAATCTGCCAGATTTTGGCAGATTATCCTATAAACTACGTATAGCAAGCTGCTAAGTCTATAAAATTTCAACATGGAGGGTTATAACCGCTTTCATGCAGACCTGAATGTTTATCTGAAAAACTTTGATGGTTGGGACCGTCTCGGGGTTTATGGTTTGGCACACATGAAGGAGTATTGTCGCGTCTTTGTCAAAGACAATGTGATCCAAGCCACTATCAGGTTTTGGGATCCTATTGATAGCATATTTTAGTTCGGGGATCATGAGTTATACCCCTTTTATGAGGAGTTCTGTGGACTTCTTCGGTCCTCTGTCGATATGCTTCTGGTCATTCAGACACATCGTCCTGAGTTTTCTGATTTATTGATGAATCATTTTTAGCTTCAATGGTCTGACAGGCTCGATTGATTTGTGATGAGGGCCTAAGGCTGGATGTGGCATTTGATATTGTTAGGAGTCTTCATTCTAATGATGCAAGCTGATTGCCGCTTATATGCTTGCTTCTATTGAAGGTTTTTCTTTGTGAAGTCCTGTCTTTAGTTTGTAACTTCGCCTTTTTTAGTATTGTTATCAGATGTTGGAGGGGAAGTCTCCGATTGCAGTGAGCTTAGCTAAAACACTGATTTTCATGCGCTCTTCCTGAAATAGGACTGAAGCTACTACCAGGGGCAGCAGGCTCCTTCTTCAGTTAATCTCTTTTTTTAATTGATTTTTTATTTGAGACTTTCTTTTTGCATGAACTGCCCTTTCGAGTTTTTGATTCATCAGGCTTGCCATAATTTCTTCCTAGACTACCCTTTTGGGTTTTCAGTCCAACAGGCTATTTTTCTTTTTCTTTTTTTTCTTTTTCCCATTTTTTATTGATTTCTTTTTTGTACTTTCTTGTGTAGCTTTGGCTCTAGGATAAGCTTGTTGTGATGTCTGTTCCCATGAGCATGGATTATTATTCGAGGGCCTATTGGGCACGATGCTCCATAGTTCACATCGCTAATCGTTCGCACAGAGATGTCACCGTTGAGGAATGGGTTGAGTTCGTGGGGAGCCTAGCTGCTGAGGATATTCAATGGGTTTGCTCTTGGTGGGGGATCACTCGTGTGACCACTGACGTTACTAGAGATAGTTTGGTCCTCATTGGCCTTTTTGAGCTTATTACTTATTCTCTTAGTCATTTGCGTAGATAATACAGTCAATCTCAGGGGTTTCCTGCATCTCTGTGCACTCTTATTGGCCCGAAGCTTTCCTGCACTCGGCTTTATTGCCATGTCATGAGATAGATCAATTGCAGTCAATTGGAGATGAACTATTTTGCGCCCTTTGATGTCCATCCTACTGAGGCTTATCACATCTGGGCTACGAGCGTTCATAGACTAGCCACTCTCAAGGAGAGGCTTCGCTAGACTAGGAGGCTTCATAGCTTTCTTGGGGCTTAGCGAGCTTGCCAATTTGTGTCTTTTGTTCCCGTGGGAGAATAAAGGCCTGAGGCCTTATCGTTCGTCTTTGTTGTTTCTATTTCCTATTTGTAATGCACTTTTATGTGTAATAAGAATGAAAAGAAGTTTATTTAGATACGTGTTTCATTAAACAATCCGCAGTTTCCATTCAATGCACTCATGCAGTATTTTTAACATGAACATGTCATTACAAAAGATATTATTTATCATGGAAGACAATTGGTATTCTATTCCCAATAAATGCCCACCGTTGCCTAAGGCTACGGACGGATTTTACCCAAGGCTCCACTCTTTTATTTTAGAGTCTTTATTTTTGCTCAAGAGCCCTTTCTAGCTCTCGACAAACTTTATTATTCTTTTTTTATTTTTCTTTTTACACGTGATAGCGTTTCAGCTTATCGCGATTGATTGGATTCATGAATTCGTTGCCATCTAGGTCTGAAATCTTTACTGCCCCTTTACTAAGGGTCTTCTTTACCACATATAGTCCTTCTAAGTTCGGCTGGAATTTGCATCAAGCATTTGTGTGCGTTTTATAAGATTGCTTCAAGACTAAATTGCCCATCTTCAAAGGTTGGTTCTGCCCCCTGACCTTACGGTTGTAAGCCCTGGCCATGCGCTGTTGGTACAACTGCAGATTTTCCAAAGCAGCTAACCGCTTTTCATCGATCAAGGTCAGTTCTTCATACCTTGCTTTTGCCCATTCATCTTTGGGAAGTCTAGCTTTAAGGGCTATGCGTAGAGACTTGATTTCCTTTTCAATGAGCAGTAGCGCCTCCATCCAATAAACAAGTGAAAAAGGAGTTTATCCTGTGGGAGTCTTGACGCTAGTTCTGTATCCCTATAAGGCATAGGGCAGATGATCAGCCCAATCTTGGTAGTTGGAAACCATTTTGGAGAGGATTTTCTTGATCGCCTTATTAGCTGCTTTTATAATACCATTGGCTTGAGGGTAATAAGGTGAAGAGTGGTGATGCTCAATCCTGTGTTTCTCAATAAGATCAGTTGTCTAACCTTGGAATTATACACCGTTGTAACTCACAACATGATGGGGAATGTCATATCTAGCGAAGATGTGTCGCTGAATAAATCGAGCCATTTTCTTAGCTGTGATGCTCATGTATGATTCTGCCTCGACCCACTTGGAAAAGTAATCAACGGCCACTATAATAAAGCGATGGCCATTAGTCAAAGATGGCCTTATCTCACCGATGATGTCGATGCCCCAAGCCAAAAATGGCCAAGGCATCATTAAGCTTTTTAGCGTTATTAGAGCTAAGTGGCTCACATCCCCGTATATTTGACAAGCATGGCAAGCCTTCGTTTCTTGAATACAATCAGCCAGCATGGTTAACCAAAAGTATCCCATTCTTTGGATCTTCTTTGCCATCATGGCGTCGTTCATGTGTGGGCCACATTCTCCTAAATGTACCTCTTTCATTATCCTTTCGGCTTCTTTTCGTGTAAGGCATTTCAGCAATAAGCCATCAGAGGACCTCTTGAATAGATCTCCTTTAATTAGGCAGAATTGGAAGGCGAGCTTTCTCAACGTGTTTCTGTCAGAGTCCGTAGCCTCAGCCAGGAATCCGCCATCTTCAAGGAATTTTATGATGTTAGAATACCATGGGGTTTCTTCCTCTGCAATGTCCCTCATTGTGCAGATGTAGTAAAGAGATCGGGTTGTCTCTATAACAAGGGGTTTGATTGGTTGCTTTTGGGGGCCTTCCTAGATGGAGGCTAGGGTGGCCAACGCGTCTGCCATCTGATTTTCCTCGCTAGGCATGTGATCAAACTCGCATTTGCTGAACGTCATAGCCTTTCTCCAAATAGCTTTTGAGTAGGTCCTGAGGGATTCCTCCTTTAATTCCTAGTGCCCTGTGACATGCTTGATGACCAATGCCGAATCATAGATAATTTTGACTTTGTCTGCCCTAAGAGTGATTAAGGCAGACATTCCGAATAGACAGGCTTCATATTTTGCCCCGTTATTCATGGCGGGAAATTCTAACCATTTTGATAGAGGTATGAGTGCTCCGTCTGACGAGAAGATGATAACCCCCAAGCCGATTCCTCACTTGTTGATAGCACCATCGAAGAACATGATCCATCTTCCAAGGTCTTCTACAGCGGTTGTGAGACATTCGTCAGGGAATTCTAAGTTCTCTTGTCCCCCTTCTTTGAGTGGTTGATTTGCTAGGAATTTAGCCACTGTTCTACCCTTGATGGTATTCTTTATTACAAACTCAATGTCAAATTCTGACAATAACATGAGCCACCTTGCCAGTTTCCCTGTTAGTGAGGGAGCCTGACATAAGTACTTCATTGGATCTACTTTTGCAATTTCTTGGACCCTGTATGATTGGAAGTAATGCATGAGCTTCTTGGTGAGCCAGACTATGGTGGAACAGGTCTTTCCCATGACGGTGTATCGAGTCTCATACTCTAATAACTTCTTGTAGAGGTAATAAACCGCGTGTTCTCTTTTGTCTTCGTGCTCTTGGACTAACATGGCCCCCATAGACGTTTCTTCTAGTGCTAAGTACAAAATAAGTGGCCTTCCTAGAATTGGTGGTTTCAATACCAGAGGGATCCTCAAGTAAGCTTTAATTCTATCAAAGGCTTTTTGGCATTGGTCATTCCACTCTATCGGTTGTTGCTTCCTTAAGAGCTTGAAGATGGGTTCATATGTGGTGGTTAATCGTGCTATAAAGCAACTGACGTATTATATGGATCCTAGGAAACTTCTTACTTCTTTTTCAATTTTTAGTACTGCATTTCACTGATAGCATTGGCCTTATTGAGGTCCATTTCTATGCCTCTTTGGCTAACCACGTGCCCTAGCAATTTGCCTGATGTGACGCCGAATATACACTTTTTTGGGTTCAAGGAGAGGTTGTATTTTTCAATCCTTATAAGGAATAGTTCCAACACTGCCGGGTGTTCTTCTAGTGTATCAAATTTCACAAGCATGTCATCCATATAGACCTCGACTTCCTTATGGATCAAGTCATGTAATAAGGTCATAACTGCTCACTAGTAGGTCGCCCCTGCATTTTTTAGTCTGAAAGGCATTACGCTGAAACAATAAGTGCCCCACTTTGAGATGAAAGCGGTTTTGAACTTATCTATTACGTTCATGAGGGTATAGTGGTATCCCCGAGAATCCTTCCATGAAGGAATACATGACTGCTCTTGCCGCACTATCCACAAGAACATCAATATATGGTAGCGGGAAATCATCCTTAGGGGTAGCCCTATTCAAATCTCTAAAGTCAACGCAGACTCGGACATCACCGTTCTTCTTGGGTACGGGGACTACATTGGATAGCCAAGTGGGATACTCGACGACTTTGACAAAATTTGCCTTGACATGCTTTACCACTTTTGCTTTGACCTTTTCAGCCCATTTCGGATGCGTCCTTCTCATCTTCTGCTTTACAGGCCAGATTTTTGGGTCTGTGGGGATTTTGTGTTCAGCGATGTGCCGATCAAGTCCAAGCATGTCTTCATGAGACCAAGAAAAGGCTAAGATGTGATTTTTCAATATTTTTATCCATTCTCTCTCTTGTTCGATGGGCAGTTGATTGGAAATATATACCACTTTTGGGTTTATCTTCCATGTTTAAGTTAATTTCTTTTGTAATATCATTATTGATGTTAAAAATGCTGGAATAGATGCATGGAATCGTAATCAGAAACACAATCCAAATAAGCAAAGTTCTTTATCTTATTATCATTATAAAGTACGTTATTCATTTCAAACAAACTAGAAATAGAGACAAAAGACTCATCCAGATCAGTAAGGTCTAGCTCAGCCATGGATGATTCTCCTGTGGCAGCTGGCTTTAGCAGGATTTCCTCATCATCTTCCTCATGTACTTTTGCTTTACCTTTTATAGATGTGACCATGTCCATGATGGTTTGGCTCAAGTTTCCCCCCTTGCTCTGTGCTTCCTCCACTATCTTGAGCAGTGCCTGAAGGTGCTTGGTTAGGGCGTCAATGATTTCTTCTTCTTTGCTCAGCTTCTTAGCCTTCGTCAAGTGTACCTATTCGTCATTCTTGCTCTGATTTGAGGTTGCCCTTACATATGGTTGGCGACTGGCCTTCTTTAGACAGGTTATGAAGCTTTTGCCACTTTTGCCATACCTGACTACATCTGAGAAAATCTTAAATCCCGGGACAGTCTTCCCTTGATGAGTAACAGGCTCGAGGGTTCCTTCATAGGATTGTTGCAACTTCTTCTAAAAGATTATCTTGTGAACAACTCTTCGAGAGCCTGTATAACCGAGTCCTATGGGCTTTCACTCTCCTGCCTCTATTTTGAAGGTCGGCATTCCTTGTTCATAGGCACCTAGCCCTTTCCCAGGAGTGTGGTGCTTCTGCATATACCCCTAATTCCATAGGCCCCAATACACTTCTGGTTGCTTGTCTGATTCTTGACCAATCGTGGTCGTGGTAAACCCTTTCATGTTGCTTTCTTCCATCTTCAGTGCTGCCACTACTAAGGCTTCATCGGCTACTAGGGTGACAAACTTTCCACGGAACATTATTTTGATCTTCTGGTGTTGGGTGGATGGACTCCTCCCAAATCATAGAAATATGGCCTCCCAAGCAACATGGAGAAAGTTACTAGGATGTCTACGACTATGAAGAGCACTATAGATGAGATTTCGTCGACAGTGACTTCATCCTCGAATGTGCCAATGACAGTCCTTTTGGAGTTATTATAAGCTTTGATGACTATTGTGGACTTCTTTAGGTCCTTCTCGGTTAGTCCTAGGATCGGTAGAATGTGTTTAGGGTAGACATTCAGTGATGAGCCATCATCAACCATTATCCACGGCATGATGCATCCGAAGACACTAGCTTTCAAGTAGAGCATTATTATGGCGAATACCTTCATTGGGGAGGTCCAAGCTCAAGAAGACAAAGTCGGGGATGACAGTGCTAGTCTCATTGTTGAGCAGCACACAGACCTGTTCTGGGGATCCTAGGGGAAAAGTTTTGATTTCTATCAACTTCTTAACGATGGTGAGTCTGTGATCTTAAGATCCTTTGAGTAGGTCCTAGATACTCATCTTAGTTGTAGTGGCTTTCAGTTGGTCCATAATTAGGCTTTCTACCTATTCTGAAGACTTGACAAAAGTAGGAGGTACCAGGAGCTTAGTTCTCGGTGCAACTGGGGCTACCGATCAAGTGACTTTCCCTCCTTTGGTGATAGGGCTAACTACCTGGGTTGGCAAGCTTGTTGTTTCAAAGACTTTAAACTCATCGAAATCTTCATTGAGGGGGATATCCCTCAAGTCAATGGGTTTATGTTCAGGGTTCGGTGCCTTGGCGGTGAAGGGCCACTGCATGAAGGGAACCTTTTTTGGCTGCTTTTCTAGAATGACAAGGCTCTCTTGTAAGATTTGGCATAAGACAGGGTTGGATTCCTACTTGATCATATGGATGGTCGAGGAGGTTCCGTTGGATGGTTCTCCTTCATCAAATAACCCTGGCGTATCATCATAGGGGATTTGTTTGTCCTTGTTCATGTACCATGGGTATTCCCAAGCCGATTCCATTGATGTTGGACAAACGACGTTGGTTGCTAAATATTCCTAGTAGCTCAAGGGGTTTTTATGTTTGTCTAACTCAGGAGTTGAGTTTTCCGGTGGGTCGACCCATGTGAAGTAGTCGATGAATTGTTTGGCCAGAACGTTCTAGAATGATTTTTTATAGAGCATCAACCCTTTATACCAAATGACTGCCTTTTCTCGGAGAGTCCAGCGGAACCTCTCGGTAAGTGGGCATAATGAATGTACCCATTGTTCATCATTTGCATGAATTCATAAATGTGAGGGCGTGGCCTCGTGCTTCCATCATAGAATATGGGGTAAACTTTGCCCAAATTCGGGTTCCGAATGCGATAACTAGCCCAGGCTAACTCATTCTCTGCACAAATTCTTTCCATAATATATTCCCGAGAAGGTTCCTGCCCTTCATCTCAAATCATATTAATGATATGTTCGCTGTCTGAGTTAAAGTCTATAAAGTCTCCAGAATCATCGCTTGTTGTGAACCATAAGGCGCCCGAGGACTCATGCTCTAGAGAAGAGGCGTAGCTCTCAGCACCGTCATAGTCAACCATCATGCCGTTTGGGAAGGGAGCCTCATACTTGAAATCCCCTGGTAAGTTTCATACCCCAATTTATCTACCTTGCTTTCATTTTCGTGATTGGATTCACTTGAGTCCATGAATTCTTCCACCTCTTCATCTGAATCTTCGAAAGGTTGTGCCTCAAAGATCCAGTTTGGCCCATGATGAGCCGGGTTATCATCATCAGAGTTTTCTTCTGGGTCCTCCTTGAGGCCTTCCTCAGGATCTTCCTCAGGATCTTCTTCTGCCATATTTGGCTCGACTTTGACTTCCTCTATGGCGAGACAAAATTCAAATTGCATGGTTTGTATGCTAGCGAATGTCTCCTCCATATAAGCACCATATGCTATAATGTCGGTACAAATTTCTCTAAATGGGTCTTGTGTACCTTCATCTAGATTCAGGCCGAGATACCTCTATTGGTTTGAGTGGTTACTCCATGCCTATTTAGGGTCATATAGTTCATGGATTTCTGATTGAGCGGTCCCATAAGAACACCCGAATTCGAACAGACTTGTTCCGACATAGTTAGGACTCATGTAGTCTAGATGAGTGTAAATGGGAGGTTATGGAGGAGGGATATCTTGCCAGTCAATATTATACCCATCCACCTGAGGAGCCAACCCCCAGCAAAGTTCATCCGGGTATGGCTGAGAAGCCCTAAAGTAGTGGAGGAAAGAACTCTCCATAAAGTACCAGTTCCAGCGTCCTTCAAGTGGCATCGTGACATACCAGTCTATGGTCGGGCCTTCTAAGAATCGAGGGAACAATGGTGCAAAACCCATCATAGCTATTCCTTGCTTGTGCATAAACTAGAGGAATTCTTCTATATGTTCATTTGGGTCAGAATCTTCTCGTATATATAAGGTACGGCGGCACTTGGTACTGATCCAGCCCTTCTATCCTCATCCTTAGGACGTATTAGTCTACCATGTGGATGATGTCCATGTTATCAAAGATCATGTTATCCCCCCATCCTGGGTCATGCCAAAAATTATCAGTCCCGTCAATACTATATTCGTCGGATTCCACCTGAACATCAATGGTATTTACGATAGCTTGGAAGTTTCGCAGTGGATTAGTTTGATCATGGCTTCTTCTTAGGTTCTTTCATTCTCCCATCAGCTATCATCTGCTTAGATCTTTTAGTAGTCGGGCGCATTCATTAGTGTAGTGCCCCTTAGTCACATTATAAGTACAGAAGTTGTCCCTGTCTACCACTAGAGGTAGAGTGAATGGCTTAATGCTCTGGAGGTGTACTTCCATAGTTTGGTGAATATCTGAGATAGTGATTCCACCCATTGAGAGATGGACTGGGGAGTCTACACTTGGGTAACCACTGCCACCTTAGGAGTGGGTTTTGAGGATTCAGAGGAGCCTTGCTTGGAAGAACCGCCTTTCTCCCAATATTGAGGTTTAATGTAAGCTTATTGTTCTTGTTTCTTGGCCCGTTCTTCTTCTTCATACTTTTCAAGCCTCTTGGCGTAATCTAGCACATCGTTGAAGGTGTCGAATCTCTTTATCTTCATTTCATCTCAATATTTCGGGCTAGAGCCTTCGACAAGCTTTACTACTAGAGCATCTTGGTCAAGTTACCTAGTTACAAGCACACGAATAGCCATCCATCTCAGATATAATTCTTCAAAAGACTCATTCGATCGCTGTTTAATTCTCTTAAGATCCTATTGGGTGGTCTTGACCTTCAGGTTGAAGGCATAATTTTTTAGAAATACAGAGCACAGTTTCCTCCAATTAGACTTCACATCAGTAGGCATTCTCATGTACCTTTCAGAGACGGGTCCATGAAGAGTTGCTTGGAATAGATTGACTATATGAACCTTAGGGATGTTCATACTCATCATGATTCGGAGATAACTCTCCACGTGTGCATGAGGAGATCTAATGCCAGCATAAGGGGCCATGTAAGGCATCACAAAGTTGGCCGGGAGGGCCTCAGATTCTTTAGGTAAGAACCGATCAATATCCATGTACTGCTCTATAGAGGGAGTGACAAATTTGTCCTTCGCTGGAGATAGCTTCTCCATGTTCGCCATCTTTGCTTTGAGCGTGGTTATTTTGGCTTCTTGTTCTTGGGTTTTCTGAGCGTTGGCAGCACTCAGTCTTTCCCAAATGCCATAAAATTGTAGGGCATCAAGAATTCTCCTAAGGGACTGCCCAACTGCATCGTCGTCTGCCATTTGTGGTTTCTAGCTCTAGATCAGAGAAGAATCCAGCTAAAGATTTGACTAGTGGTGGTGGTGTGACTTTCAAACTTCCCGTAATGCACCTTAACCTGCTTCTCTCTCTCTCTTTCAACCTGAAAAGGCAAGAGATCAAGTGTTAGTAAGTGTATCGGGTGTGGCTCTGAGCCTTCCTTACCTTGTTCATGGATGAATGAATGAATGTATGGGTGATCAAATGCATGGATGAATGATGGAGATGTACAATCAAAATAAACAAAGAAGGTCAAGGCATGTGCCAATAGCTCAGAGAGCAATTGACAACTTGCGATATTCATGGAATGTCGTAAGTACATGGGTCAAAGGATAAGAGCTCGAGTCGGATCAGGCTCAAAAGCCCAAGGGCGGATTGACTCGTGGGTCGACTCATTGATCCAAGGATTGAGTTGACACTAGGGTCACTCAAAGGGGTTTTGACTCTTTGGTCTAAGGGGTGAGCTGACATGAGGGATCACTCAAAGGGTTTTGACTCATTGGTCCAAGGCGAGAGCTGACACTATGATCACTTAAAGGTTTTGACTCATTGGTCCAATGGGAGAGCTGACACTAGGGTCACTCTAAGGTTTTGACTCATTGGTCCAAGGGGTGAGCTGACACTAGGGTCACTCAAAGTTTTGACTCATTGGTCCAAGGGGTGAGCTGACACTAGGGTCACTCAAAGGTTTTGATTCATTGTCCAAGGGGTGAGCTGACACTAAGGTCACTCAAAGGTTTTGACTCTTTGGTCCAAGGGGTGAGCTGACACTAGGGTCACTCAAAGGTTTTGACTCATTCAGCTCACGGCTGAGCCTAAATGGACTCACTTGTCTAGGTTAATTTTGGCTCATAGGCTGAGCTTAGATGGACTCACTGGTCTCGGCTTTTAAAATGGCATGGCACACGTTAATGTCATGGCTACACAAAAATGTGGTTAGTTTACACACAATCGTGATGCTTATGATGTCTATTTTTAGTTTATTTATATTTAATAAACCTGCACATGCAGCAAATGGTTAGATCATGCCTACCGCCCTTTTAACTCCATTGGGTTTCTTCGCTTTAAAGTCAACGGGGGACTCAGCGAAGTCTGCTCACGTGCACTCAAGGTTTTTCGGGTAAACCTATGGGGAAGTATCTATGGTTCATCTATATATGGGTTTCAGTCTCAGGATTAGGTGTGATTTGGGGTACCCTGCGCCTTTATGTACCGAGTCCTAGTGGCCCTAAGCGAACAAAAGGAAGCTTTTCCACATATAATATATATAGGTAGTCTTACCCTTAAGCGAACAAGGTCCTCATACGTTATGCAAGGGGTTTAATTGGATCCATACCCCTCAAGCCCTAAGCAAACTTGGAGATACTTCACCAAAAGACACATAAATTGGTTTAGGGGGGAAGAGTGCAAATGCTATGCAATTCTAAAATTTGTGTAATGTAGAAATTATCACAAATTCCGTAATTACAAAATTTAATTTGAACAATATTTTAATTATCAAGTCAAAAAGATTTTTTATAAAAATCAGGTTTTATAAAAATAAATAAAAATCCCCAACAAAGTCGCCACTGTGAGTGGGCGAGCGTTTTATGGAAGGAATACAAGCGGGGTGCAGCGCGCAGGGTGCGATTCGGTGTAGTTTGAGAAAACCGTGGTGTTTGGTCTGGTTTGAGAAAATCCAGTTTGCTTAGATGCAGTGGCTTTGTAGGCCTGAAATATGATTATATTGAGAAATATGTTTACACATTTTATTAAGAAAAGATATTTTTAAAATAAAGTATTTTAACTTCATTTAAAAATAAAATAGAGTCGCCACCCGGTTCAGCTCCATCAGGAATTGTATACTGATCCAAAATGGGATTTTTGTACCGAAAAGAAAACAAGATTCTAAGTTCGGACATGATAGTTACTCATATTGTTCAAATTATTTGGGTTAATTTTGGAAACTTTGGAATTTGTGGTGATTTCGGCATTAAAACGGCTTTATTTAAGAATAAAATTCAAGAAATAAAATGGGCATTATAACGGCTTAATAAATTGATATTTTGCTACCGTAACTTCGGTAGAGTAATGGCAGCGCTTAGGTCTGGGCCCGGAAACTCGGATAGAGTTTCCTCACATTCTGGATGTATGTCCGTACATGCGAGCTTATTTACACATATTATAGTTTAAGTGGCTCCAGTGGCTTACTTAATCAGCAAATGTAATGCAATGTGTAATAATAAAAATAATAGAAATGAATTTTAAAGTTAGACTTAGAGCCGATTACCCTCAGTTTACCTTTTCATCTATCTAGGATGACTTGAGAGCAGGCGTAGGACCGAAGTTGCTGGGGATTGTGATTTGGTTATGACTATAATCTTGGATTATTTCTGTGGGGAATGTGTGGGATTTGATCATTTTTTAAACCGAAGATCACTGTGAGATCTTGATCCAGGAAGACCGAGAAGTGAGCTTATACCGGATGCCGGTGATAGGACTCAAATCTAGAATTATTTTGACAGAGTTTCAGGGCTTTTGGGAGTCCCGGTACTGAAAAAGGACATAAAGGGAATTTATGGATTTTTCCAATTTTTTTAGTCTTCTCTGAAATGAGGGGATGCTCCCCTATTTATAGTGAGGTGGTAATTAGCCGACGGCCTAATTACCACTCTGACAGATTTGATTTATGGATCCCGTAAATCCTAACCAAATCTCAGTAAGATTTGATGTATTTTACTATAGAACGGTAATTAGCCGGCAGGCTCATTACCCAGTCTGGCCAATGTTTGACTTTTTGATTTTTCAATAGGAAATGCTGAATCGGAGCTTCCCTAGAATGTGGATTTTTGAATTTTGGATTTCGGATAACAATTGGGTACCTTTTGGCTCATTTGTCTTATCGCTGGATGAAATAGGCATAATTCCTCATCGGGCCAGAACGGACCTGTGCTAACAGCTCTTGTCAGTGCTTCAATAGTGAATGTAGTGGCCAGCGAGCCGACATTGGGAACCACTCCTAATCTATTCACTCAGTTTCAATTACCGCCAGTACATACTCAAAGGGATTCTTCTGGTTAGTTTGGTCAATTGGGTTCTATGGGTCCTTTCGGCTCAGCTAGCTTATCATTCCAGTCAGCGGGCACAGTGACCCCTCCAATTGTTAGTCAGTTTGCTCAGCCTAGTCAGGGGTTTATACCACCACCATTGTAGTTTGGGGCATCTGGTCTGATCCTAAATTTTGTGGTCATGCCTAAGGGGACGACCTTTCCTCAATCAGCAGGTCTACCCTTAGGAGCGATTACCCAATTAGAAGGGTCATCTCTATCTGCGAAATTGCGCAACTTACTTTAGAAATTTCTTGCTGCTAATCCTGGATCCTTACCATCCATCCAAGCAGCTAGAGAGGAAGATTAGGTCCCTGAAAACTTTAGTATCCCTAGCATAGCGAAGTATAAGGGAACCGATCCACCTTAATCTCACATCACCACATATCAAAGGGTAAGGTCCTAGCAGAAATGTTCCCCATCACCTTGGAAGGTCCTGCTATCGAATGGTACAACACTCTGTCAGATGAGGTGACCAGAGATTGGAGAGCTTTATCAGAGGCTTTTATCGAGTAGTATGGTTTCAATGCTACCATTAAAACTACCATGTAGAATTTGGAGGCTATCAAGCAGGCCCCCAATGAGAAGTTTAAACCCTACTTCAAAAGGTGAATGGCCACTCAAGTTCTATTGAAGGATAGGCTAAGTCTCCCAGAAATGATTATAAAGTTGATGGATGGTGCCCTACTCGCTTATCGAAAGATCCTCGGCATGGATAAATTCTCTAGCTATGTTGAAGTATTTGAGAAGGCTGAGAAATGGGAAAGAATTGAGGGAATGGATAATGCTAGCATACCAGTCAAACCTTGGCTCTAGAAGGGCGACTCAACCTCTACCCAGGCTTCTAAGCTAAGGTCTAGCTTGGATCCCAAGGCTGTAGTTGTACTAGAAGAAGTTACAGCGGTCCATGTTTTTTAAGACGGTATTTCTCCTTGGAAGGCTTCCTTGCCTACAATCTTTACTAAGATAAGACCACTAGGCCTCCTTCAAAGCATCAAACAATATTTTCCCCCAAAGCTTGAGGATAAGGATCAGTTCTGAGCCTATCATGTTTGTAATAGTCATTACATAGGTGCCTGCCGAGATTTGCTAGTGGCCATCTGTGGCCTAATTAAGGATAAGAAAATCTAAGAACCCGATCTTAAACTGAGTACCCTCAATAACTCCCTACTGAAATTTGAGAAGCAAGTCACGGTTATTGAGTCAGGGCTCTCCTCCCATCATGTCTTTGATATGATCATGCAAGCTAACCCGATGGTTCATGCGGTGGTAGCCATACCCAATGAATCTGTCCCTATTGATATTGATGCACATGAGTTGGGCGATGCTTATGACGAGGAAGCTATGCTAGTCCAACCTGAACCAATTGACATTGATGCTTATGTATTAGAGCATAACAACCTTGAAGAACCAGCACTATTGGTTAAAACTCCTGAAGGGAGAAGCTATATGAAAGATGGGTTCTTGCATATTACCCACAATAGAAGGGTGGCTCCTACCACCCTCCCGAAAAAGAGAAGAGGTAGGGAAGCTGACATCTAAATCCTCCTAAATGCCAGCATGGGACCCACTATTGTACCTACCACTGAGACCCACATTCCAATGGATATGAAGAAAATGGATTCGAAGGTCACTCCCCTCATCCAATAGTTGCAAGTTACCCCGGCCAAATATAGCATTTGGCAACTTCTCATTGATTCCGAGGATCATCGCTGGGGTCGGATAGAAAAGTTCCTAAGCGTAGAAGCTACACCTACCACCTCCATCATGGAAGTATTCTCTGTTATGGGGGGGTTTTCTTCCAACCATGGTTTTCGGAATCGGATCGGCTACCAAACGATGAAGGCAGTGGTTCATGGATTTAAGGTTCAACCGAATTAAATCGGTGGTCGAACCGGATTTTCTTAAAACATGTAAAAATACTAAATATTTTATATAATTTGATATTAAACATGTAATATAAGTTATATTCATATAAAAATTAATAATATTAAATAAAATATTCTATAATTTAAAGTTATACTTCAAATAAAAATAAAATACATGATAATAACTAATATAATCTAATGAAAGAATCCAAACCAAATTTTATATTATATAGATTGGATAAAAAATGTTAATAAATTTGATTTATGATATATAAAAATTACGCAATAAAAGAATTAAAATTTATACACAATATGTAAAATAAAAAAATTATATATCCATTTAATATAAATTTAATCAAAAAACTTAGAGTAACGTTATTTAAAAAATTTATATGTTATTTCGTTATGAAAAACATTCAAAGCTGTTATTGAAAGAAATATTTTAAATTTAATAAAATGTGTAGTATATGAAATAAAAAAAAAATTTATTATGGTTTTTTATAACAAAATATTATTAAAACAATTTAAAAATTTACAGTATATAATATAAAAGTATATAAGGAGAAAATGTTACCACTTGTGTGTGGTAGCTCAGTTGGTAGCATGTATTGAAATATATGTTGGAGGTTTTGTATTCAATTCCCACCACCAACAATTTTTAAAAAAAACATGATTTAAGAGAATCAAAAATCGGTCATCGGTTGAACCGCCCAATTCCCGATCAAATCGGCTGGTTCAACCGATCGTTGACCGATTCTTGACTATGTCAAGAATCCAGTCAAACCGGACCGGACCAGGCACCGGTTCCGGTCAAATCCGGTCCGACCAATCGGTCCGATCCGGTTTTCAAAACCATGCTTCCAACCACATGGAACCCATCTTGTTTTACCCATCAGATCTTCCAGCTGAAAGAAATAAACACAATAAGGCACTCTTTATTAAGGTGCAGATCTTTGATCGTTCTATTTCGTATGTTCTGGTGGATGACGGTTCCGCTCTTAAACTTTGCCCTTCCAAGATTCTCCCTCACTTAGGATTGGATGAGTCAATGCTAGAAAAATCTAATACCATCGTAAGAGCCTATGATGATACGAAGAGAAGTACGGTCGGGGTCTTTGAAGCTGAGGTCGCATTCGGGGAACTGACGTCCAAGGTCTTGTTCACTGTACTGGACATCCATGTCTCCTATTCACTATTGTTAGGTCATCCCTGGCTCCATGCACTAGGGGCAGTTCCTTCTATGGTCCATCAGAAGATGAAACTCATTCACAATGGCAAGTTAGTGACCATTAAAGCTAACAAACCATCAATTATAGCGACTATGGAAATGGAAGAGAAAGAGTCTAGGGTAGCTGCAGCTCACCGAGATAAGATTAAAAGGCTTGTATCTCTAATAGTTGAGAAAATCATGACGAAACAAGGGTATCGAAAGGGAAAAGGAGTCAGGAAAAATCTTCAAGGCATGTCAGAACCTATCATACCTCTCCCTTGGCCGTTCAGATTTGGTTTAGGATATCGTCCAGGTGCTAGGAAATCCAAGATACAGCCGTGTCTCATGGTAGGAGCTGGAATCAAAAGAAAGCATTTTCAGGTGAAGATGAACCCATTGAGGTTAAGGGCAAAAGTGTTCCTGGTTTTGAGATCTTTAATGATGTATTTGATTTTAAAAAAAGATGCATGGTCGAAGCCTCGCTTTCTGTAGAAATATGTAGTAATGCTGAGGGGGATGAGATGGGTAAGGTGATTGAATCCATCACCAAGGCTCTAGTGGTACTCATGAAGAAGAATTGGAAGGCATACGAAAAAGGAAATCCTATAAGTAAGGCTGTCGAGAATTTGGCAAGGGCAGTAGCTGAAGAAACTCAAGCCAACCTGCGTAATGCCTCAGCTGAACTCGGTCAATATGACCCTCCGCCTATGGAGGATGATTCAAATGATGTAATTTTTAATATTGCCAACATTTTTTATGCAAACAATGCCACTTATAAGGCATATCATGAATAAGTTGTAACATCAATATCCTTATTATGTCATGAATAAATTGATGCATTTTCCATTCACATCTCATGAGAGCATTTCATTTTAAAGACATCATACACTCATAATAACAATGTTCTTAGCCAATGATTTTATTGATAAAATTGACTTTGAGTATATCTCAATGGCATAAAGATCCAATGGTTAAAACTTATCATAAAAAGAGAGATAAAAAAAATGCTTAGCAAACATGATAGCAAAAGGCCTTGGTTCATCTTTCTTCATGACGAAAGGGGGGGAGACAAAGGAAAACATCATCAAAGAAAGAAGACCCAGAGGAATTCAACAAAAACAAAATGGCCAAGTTCATAGAGAGGCATATTTTTGCTCGTACAGAGTTCCACATCATGTGGTCTCCAACAATGGGGTTCAGTTCCAAGGGGCAACCAGTGAGTTATTTGAGAAGTTTAATGTTGAACATCACAGATCTTCTCCATACAAGCCACAAGCCAACGGGGCAGTAGAAGCTGCTAGCAAGTCAATTAAGAAAATCTTATCTAAGATAGTATCCACTTACAGGGATTGGGCTGACAAACTTCCATTTGCAGTTTGGGGGTATAGAACTAGTGTGAAGACACCTACTGGCCAAACACCTTTCTCTTTGGTATATGGAATGGAAGCAGTATTACCTATTGAAATAGAATTAAGATCATTATGTGTAGCACTCAAAGCTCAACTGAAAGAGTCCAATTGGACAAAGGCTAGGTATAAACAGTTGAATACAATAGATGAGAAACGACTTAAGGCACTCGACCACTTACAGATGTACCAGCTGCGCATGGCTCGAGCTTACAATAATAGAGTCAAATACCCAAAGCAACCTCTTAAAGCGGGTGATCTAGTTGTCAAACAGCTACGCCAAGTCAACACCGATGTTAGGGGCAAGTTTAGGCCTAACTGGGAAGGACCGTTCGTAGTTATGAAAGTCCTTGGCAAAGGAGGAATCAAGCTTATGGATATGGATGGAAATGAGTTTATAAATCTAGTAAATCAAGATAGGCTTAAGCGCTATCATGTCTAGGACAAAAGAAATAAATCACAAAAAGTAGCACAAAAGAATAAAAATAAAGAATAAAATCACCCTACAAGTGGTCCTCTACTGCTTGGGCAAAAATTAGGGTACAACCCGCTAATTGATATTCTGTAAATCGGCCATGCAAAAGTTAGGGAACTCAAAGTAAAGCCTGCTAAGTTGAAAATCTGAAAACGACGGCTTAGGCAAAAGTTAGGGCATCGAAAGAAAACACATCAATTTTGCTTTCTAGAAAATCTGTAAAAGGATTGGAAAGCGGTAAGGGTTAATCATTGCAAATTTTTACCATTGCCTATGTACTCAAATTAATCTCATCAATAAACATGTTATGGCTTGTTAAGAATATTGGTCTTATGAATGGATGCATGTCTTTAAGTGAAATAATCGCAGGTATGTGAACATCAATTTCTTCTTGATCATGATATACATCTTTATTAAAGTTCTCTGTACTGCGCGCACTATTTAGTAAGAGACAGAAAATACCGATGGGTCACGCAAAAAAATTTAGACCCATGCAAAAGTCGGAAATGCTTGCAAAGCTGAAAATGTGAAAGGGTGGCCCAGGCAAAAGTTAAGGCAAAAAGCTTGTTGGATTGAAACCCCAAAAGGGCGGTCTAAGAAAAAATTGAGGCAAAAGAAAAAGTCTGCTGGGCTAAGCCGTCAAGGATAGCCCAGGCAAAAATTAGGACACAAAAAATAAACATTCATAGGGGGATCCCGTCCCTGGCCACCCTCCTGAGTCTGGTCTTGGGTGTCCGCCAGTAGGTCATCCACATCTATGGTTATATACTCCTCGGCCCCATCAGCACTAGCAGCCGGCGGGATATAGGCCCTAATCTCTAGATCCCCATAGCAGTACCATCCTCTCCCTCAGCATCCTGACCCCCACCCCTCTGAGTCAATCGGTACAAAGAAAGATCCTCTTCAGACTCAGCATTGGAAGGGGTCGGCGTCTGCCTGTGCTTGGTCATCATCACCAGCTGGCCCCTTAGCATCTCTATCTCGGCCCTCGCTTGGGCAGTCTCCACCCTAGCCTGATCAACCTCAGTAGTAGCCGCTCTCAGCTGCTCCTCCAGGAATCTAGCCTTCTCCTTTGAAGCATCCAGGTCCTGGGCATATCCACTCTGCTCCATGACCAGCATTAGAATCACAAGATCAGTGCATTTATATATGTCATAGCATGCATAGTTTGTTAAATTTTATAGGTAAACTTACCGAGGCTAGTGCATCCTGCGCTAGTAGCAGGTCTCTCACTGAAAAGTACCCCCTGGCAATCCTTTCTACATCAGCAATAGTCACTTAGAAATAAAATGTCACATTAAGATGGAACATCTCAGGCAATCACTATGATAAATAAATTTAAAGGCAAGAAAATTCTTACATGGGTGGAACAGGAAGGAGTGAAACCGATGGACTGGACCGACTCCTCGAGCTCCTTGATGGCTTGCTTCCCCGAATGATCGAGGAGTTAGAAGAAGGTGTCTAGCTCAACTTGGAGGATCCCCTCTCTCACTAATCTAGAAGCGCAAGACCGCTTCACCGACGGCCCAAGGGCAACAGCAGCAATCGTAGTAGGTCTCTTCCACGTAGGGGCGGGAGGCTGTGGCAATAAGAAATCATGCTCAGAATAGCAAGCAAGTACAAGAAATCATAAATTATTCACAACATTTCGAGTCAAGAAAATACCTAGGAATAAGGAGTAGTAGACCTAGCCGAGCCACCAGTACCCCGAGCTATGAATGGGCCCCTGTGGTCACCTCTGGGACCATCCTCATCATCATCATCTCCATCGTTGTCCTCATCATCACTCCAGTGAAACTCAAAGGGGATATCCTCATGATGAATCCTATCAGAAGGAGGGAGAAGCGAGGAATCGATGAACTCTCTATAAGAGCCCTCCTCAGACAATACTCGGGCCCCTCGCCTAACAAATGTAACCCCTGGTCCGTCCCCGGTATGAGGTGAGGCTAGAAGATGCCCTTAGGGACCAGGGGAGGAATCGGTCTCTCTACCACTATGCTAGTCCTCCACTCTCGGACCCGCTTGGCGAAGTACCACTCATAGGAGAGTGGTGACTCTAAGACAAAGCGATGGTCATCAACACCGATCTACATCCTCTCAATGGCCCCATACATGGCTAATCTCTTCCAAGGGTCTTGAATGACCAGCACAAAGTCAATGCACTATAAGTATCTCAAACTAATAAATACAGTTTCTACTAATGGTTTGTTGAAATGTAAAGTGCAAGTTTAATAGGGTAGAAGTTTACCCTATCTAGGCATAGCTGACGTAGGCACTCTCTGTACCGCACCGTGGTCAGGGGCTGATCCTGCCAAATTCCCATCCACTGGGAGACAATATGTGGTGTCTCGGGCTGCATGGGCAAACCCAGCCTAGGGATCAATCGGTACTCAAAAGCCTAGATCTAAAAATAAAATCAGGATTAGTCGCAACACAGTTTAATAGAAAGATAAAGCTCTAGAGATGAGCTTTCAATTTTACCAGCAAGATCAGGTGGCAGATATTGAGCTCAAACTGCTCGCCCTGAACTCTAATATCCAGCCCATAATATAACTGTGCCAGGATGGCCGGGCACCAGATTTTGCTAGGCACGACAGCAAGATCCTCTACAGCGACGAGCAAACCATAATTGAGTTTGCCCGAGTAGACTAGGAAGAAGACAGTGGTAAGGAATGTTAGCAGGAAAGACCTGGCATACTAGTCCCTTATATCAACTGCTACAGGCCTCTGCTGCCCGATCCAGTAAGAGTGGAGATCCCCGTACTTGAGCTTATTTGTCCCGCCTGAACAAAGCCCAAGTAATCCAGCTATATAGGCCTTGACCTCAGGCCGAGAGTGCCACCTATTAGCAAACACATCGAAGTGGACTATCTCCTCGCTCCACTCTAGCCCCGTCATAGCACAAACATCGGAAGGAGTAATAGTGACCTCACCGATTGATAAGTGAAAAGTATGGGTCGTCTCCGACCATCACTCTATCAGAGCTGAAACGGCCCCCGGAGCCAGAGTCTTTAGCGCCTGTGGGATGGCCCTAATAATATCACTGAAGCCGAAAGAATCGATGCGTGCCAGTAGCTCGATATCCCCCGCCTCGCAGATCTCCTCATACCATTTCCTACAGAAACACAAGGCACCCACAGTCCTATACTAAAACTGTAAAGATAGAATTATAGTTCAACAGGGTTAGAATACAGCAAATATATTAGAAATCAAAAAAATATGGCAGAAAAAAAGGAAATGGACATTTTGTCCCAAGGATCAGGACCCCATACGAGTAAGCCCCACTCATACGGGTACAGCAATGGCACACTGCAAATAGTTTCATCAAAGGGATTTCTCCTAAAAATCCAAATCATCCCAAATTTTGACCAAAGCATATACAAAGGTATCCTAAGAGCACCCTAGGCTAAAGTTGCATGCATTAGGCTCTATCCTAAGGTCTAAATCGCCCTAATTCACGCTGAAATTTGAAAAATTCTCAAAGAAAGCAAAAATGGAAATGGGGGAATCGGGTGAAATTACCTGGGATTGAGAGGCATGAGTATCAAGAGAAGGGACTATGGGCACTTTAGAGACCGGTGTGAGCCCCAAAAATGAATCCCCTTCACGATACGCATACCTGACGGAAACCGGGCATTTTTTAAGCCCCAAATCACCCACCGGGGGCAAATCTTTGACCCTAAGAGAGAAACGGCCAGCCTTGGGGACCTTTTTATACATCTTAATATGATTTTGGAGAAAAATCACCATAATTTTCAATATAGGAAGATTTAGTGTAAGGCAGGATGTGAGGGGTCTGTTTTAGTTTTAAAACCCCCCCGATAGGGACACGTATAGGTCCCACCCCACCCGTACGGGCCTTCTTTTGCTATTCAAGGGTAGATCTTCGGACTAGTGTTTCAAATAGCACCAAGGACTCAACCAATTCAAATTTGGGACCAACCCTGCTTCTCTTAACCCTTTATTTTGACTAAAATAGGGGCAAAACCCCTAATTCTCTTCAATTCTCAATTAGAAAGGGCAAAGATCCTACTCTTCCTGAGATCTTTTAAGAATTAAAGTGGATTATTCTTAAGTTGGCTACTAACCCATGCAATTTGTATGTGCAGGTCTGTCTCCAACAAATTGGTATTGCAAAGCGGGACTTCTTCGGTAACAACCTACCTAAAGATGTCGATCCATTCCCCATCAGTGGAATAAGCCGAGGGTCACCTTTTGACTCCCTAATAAAATCATCCAGGGGCTCTCCCCCATCTCTCGAGTAATGGAATTAGGTCTAGGGACACCCCCTCCACTTCCAGGTAGCAGAATCATTTAGGGGCATCCCCACACTTCCTAGTAGCGAAATCATCCAGGTGCATCCCCCCTGACGGTTGGGCTCCCCCTGACATTCTCTCACACTTAGTTTACATTTCATTTAGGGACTTATCCCTACTCGTATATCTTCATCCTTGATTGAAAGGGAAAAATATTTTGTTCAAAAACAAGTCAATCAAGAATTAAGATGTGTTATCTCGGGCAATAACTAACTCAGTGTTTTTATTATCTCTTGATAGGTTATTCAAATACACCATCAGGAGAGTCATCTGCCTTAGGAAAGGGATACATCAGCTAGGAAAGTCGATCCTCCTTAGGAAATGGATACATCAGTCAAGAGAAGTCATCCGCCTTAGGAAAGGGATACATCAGATAGGAAAGTTGATCTACCTTAGGAAAGGGATACGAGGAGAAGTCATCCACCTTAAGAAAGGGATACATCAACCAAGAAAGTCAATCTACTGTAGGAAAGGGATACATCAATTAAGAGAAGTCATCCACCTTAGGAAAGGGATATATCAAACAGGAAAGTCGGTCTGCCTTAAGAAAGGGATACGAGGAGAAGTCATCCGCCTTAAGAAAGGGATACATTAGCCAGGATAGTCGATCCGCCTTAGGACAGGGATACATCAGTCAGGAAAGTCATCCGCCTTAGGAAAGGGATACACCATCAGGAAAGTCATCCGCCTTAGGAAAGGGATACACCACCAGGAGAGTCGATCCGCCTTAGGAAATGGATACGAGGAAAAGCCACATGCCTTCAAAGAAAGGCACCACCCAGGAAAGGAGTTCACCATAAGAAAGGAACTCGCCCATGCCATCACCAAATCAGATATAATTCCCAAACCCTCGCTCATATCGTGAGATCATACAGATCTTTATCTACACTGATCCTATGAGGGGTAGTTTATGAGCACTGGATTTCAACAGTCCATCTCATGAAATGATGATGAGAGCTAGATAATTCATTCTTTTATAGGTGTTATCCACCAGAGGTGTTCCCACTGCTGTGGAGTTGAGTTTGGCCATGATACGGAGACCTAGACTGACCTTAGGTACTTATACCGATGCTGCCTAGTGGTATGAATCCACTAACAGACCCTTACGGTGCCTGGGATGGACCTATATGGGTCCCTTAGTACTAGTACGGGGTGAGGCCCCACCTATACGGGTACGCTTGTTGCCTAAATAGACTGTTTCGAAAGCTATATCTAGCCTTTTTTGGGAAAAAGCAGGTTATGAATGCGTTTATTGCATTCAGGCCTCACTTTCACCCTATAAATAGGGCATTTTCCCCACCATTTTGAACACACACAATTTCTAAGCAAAATTACTATAGAAAAGTTATAGCTCTAGCAATCTTCATAGGTATAGTTGAGGTATAGGAGGTATAAAATAGGGAGAACACCCATTCATTGAGGTTTTGTCCACATTTTATTCATTCCTAGCTTCGTTTATTAGGTTTTAGGGGAGATTCTATCCACTCAAATACTCTCCTAAATAGTCCTAACTAAGAACATACTTTGGCCAGACTCTCTCTATAGTAAACGGATCTCCTCAAAGTGCATTCACATCATAAAGGTAATGCTCCTGAGTTTCAAAGAGACTCACATCTCCATTATATTATTATTGTCAGTTTATTCTATATTGATTGTTCTTTCAATTCTCATTTTGGGTCAGATCCTTATTAATATGGGCTTTATTGGTACCTAATATATCATTTCGGTGATTGTACTAGTGCGCCAGACTCGTATAAAGGGAATTCCCGCTTCAATTTTATCTCTCCTATAATCAATCTATTGATATAAACTGAACATTGGTTCTGTCATATCCGATAGAACCCGTACGGGTCCCCCATACTAGTACGAGTCCTCCTCGATAGTCGTATGGGTCCCACCCACCCATAAGGATACCGACCTCTAGACAGAACCCAGACTTCATTTTGTTAAATAAAAATCAACCAACTTACCATTTGCCATGCGGTCATTTTCACTAATAATCTGGTAAATCAACCCACAAAAGCTAAAATATGGTTTTACAACATAAATCACATTTTCCTCTCTAAAATGTTGATTTATAGCGTGTTATAGACTGTGCTAACGTTTGTGGATGCAGGGGAATTTACTTACATTTTGTTTTATAACTTGGAACAAATGTATAGGATCTCTTTGCAATTTCCCCCATTTCCCCTGGTTGTAATTTTTATTCCCCTATTTATTGCTTATGCTTTATTGTAATATATAAATGCATGTAAGGAGTGTGAAAGAGTGTAGAAATAGGATTTCTGTGGTAATTCCCTAAATGATGAAAACTAAAACGGTTTTACGCGGTGAATATAATTTTGAATCAACTAAATAAGAAATAAGTGACTCATCCGATACCTGAATCTCTAATCCAATAGGTATGAGTCTCCCAACCAGAGGGAATCGTACCAAAACTCTTTCCCAAGTAGACAACTTGGGTTGCGACTCTATCAATTGTATCGAGATTTAGGTCTCGATTCTTTTATTCATTAAAACTGGCTTATTGTGCAAACTTGAACTAAAAATGTTTTGTCATGCCTAAATACAACCAAACTCCAGTGGGCCCTACCTCTCTCACAAAGGCGCCAAGGGAGACCCACACATCATCGACACCTCATAATAGGTTATTCAAAATCCTCAACCAGGAGAGTCATCCGCCTTAAGAAAGGGATACACCATTCAGGAAAGTCGATCCACCATGAGAAAGGGATACACGCTTCTCCCCTAGTGAAGTTGCTAGTTATAAGAAAGTCAATCCGCCTTAGGAAAGGGATACAACACACAGGAAGGTTAATCTACCTTAAGAAAGGGATACACACTTCTTCCCTAGTGAAGTTGCTAGTTATAAGAGAGATGTTCGCCTCAGGAAAGGAACACAAATGAATGGAGTTCGCCTCAGGAAAGGAACCCACCTACATTACCACCTCAGGTATTATTTCTAAACCCTTGCTCATATCTTGAGATCATACAGATCTATATCTGTCATGATCCCACAAGGGGCAATCTGTGAGCACTGGATTTTAACAATCCTTATAAAATGATGATGAGAGCTATATAAAATAATATCTTACAAGTATTGTCCATCAGAGGTGTTCCTACTGCTAAAGAGTAGAGTTTGGCCAATATTAGGAGACCTAGTCTACCCTTAGGGACCCATACGGGCAATGCCTAGTGGTACAAATCCATTGGCGGTACCCGTATAGGTATGGCCTTCCATACTGCTAAAGGGGACCTATGGGGGTCCCTAGTACCCATACAGGTGGGGCCTCACCCGTATGGGTCCAGTCATTGCTTATTCAGGCTCGCTTGGAAGGTAAGCATTGCCTATTTTGGGAAAGGCAGGTTATAAATGTTGGTTAATGCATTCAGACCCCTTTTCCCCTATAAATAGGGCATTTCCCCTTCATTTCACAATACACGCTACTCTTAAGTACAAAAACTATAGAGAAATTATAGTTCTAAAGGTATAGAAAAGCTATAGTGGGGGTATAGGAAGTATAAAATAGGGAGAAAACCCATTCCTTGAGGTTTTATCCACATTTTATCCATTCCTGACTTCATTCCGTGCATTTTGGCTAAGCTCTCTTAATTGTAAAAGGATCGCCTAAAAGTGGATTCATGCCATAAAGGTAATGCTCCTGAGTTTCAAAGAGACTCACATCTCCTTTATTTTATTATTGTTCTCTATTTCTGTTATTTCTATTTCTGCTGTTATTTCGGGTCTAGTCCTAACCCTTATAAGTATTGTTGGTACCATACATCTCTAGGGATATTACATCAGTGCGCCAAACTTATAAGGAGGGAAATCCCGCTTTGTTATACTATTCTTTAAATTATTTGTATTATTATATGTTTTATTCATCTTCTTATTCTTTTAGGTCTGGTCCCGATTAATATGAGCCTTGTTGGTACCTAATATGCCATTTTAGTGGTTATCTTGGTACGCCATACTCATATGAAGGGAAATCCCATTTCTTCCTCTTTTGTCTGACGGTTGATTATGTCTCGGCCTTCCCAGACCCATACGGGGTCCCCCATACCCGTACGGGTCCCCCCTATACCCCGTATAGGTACCCCATTAGTCGTACGGGTATATGCCCCAGAGACAGAATCCAGGTTTTCTTTATTTCCCTATTTTCTTTAAAGAATGAACCTAAAATCACCATTTGCCATGCGTTCATTTTCACTAATAATCTGGTAAATCAACTCACATAAATAAATCAAGTTTTGTCTAATAAGATGATTGTTTATGAAGTGCCGTATCTATGCTAACCTTTATGGATGCAAGCAAATTTCTTTATGCTTTATTATTCCCCCATTTACTTATTTGTGCTTTATTATGAACTATTGTAATGCTTGAATCGAGTGTGAAAGAGAGTAGAATAATAGGTTTTCTATGATAATTCCCCAAATGATGATGATAACATGGTTTTATGTAATGAATGTAATTTTGAATTAACTAAATGAGAAATAAGTGACTCATCCAATACCCGAATCTCTGATCCAAAAGGTATAGTCTCTTGCCCATAGGAACCATACCACCACTCTTTCCCAATTAGACAACTTGGGTGGCGACTCTATCATTTGTATCGAGATTTGGTCTCGATTCTTTTATTCATTAAAATTGGTCATTTGTGCAAACTTGAACTAAACAGTTTTATCACGCCTAAATATAACCAACCCCCAGTGGGCCTCACCTTATAGAAAAGGCGCCAAAGGAGACCCATATGTCATCGATACCTTATAGGAGCTGTTATTCTTAAGGGTGATGAGGAAGAATATCCAGAGTACATAAAGGAAGAGATAACACTGATGACCAAGAACTTCAACAGGTTCTTGAAGAAAGTTAAGAACTTCCAAAGATCCAGAAAGTCAAGAAAGTTCAAGAAAGGAGCTTATGAAAAGCCTCGCAAGGAGTACAGCAAAGAGCATAATAAGGAGAACAAGTGCTTTAAATGTGGTGAGAAAGGACACATTCAGTCCAGCTGTCCAAAAGCCAACAAGGACACATTCAAAAAGAAAAGAGATAAGAAGGCTTTTGCTGCCACCTAGAGTGACTCTGAGCAAGAGTCATCATCTTCATCAGATGAGAAAGCACATGACTCTACTAATGTCTGTCTCATGGCTAAGGATGATTAGCCCAGCAAGAACTCAGAGTGAGCTGATCAACCAGGTTCTTCCGATGCTAGTAATGACCAGAGAAAAGACAAAGGAAAGCAACATGAGGTAAATTATGAACCCCCTTTATCAATAGATGAATTTGCTGCAGTAGTTAATGATGTCATTAACATGACTATGAAGTCAACTAAATACATCTAAGTACTCCAGAGGAGGTGTGATGATCTAGAAGATGTTAATGCTTCTACCTAACTTGACATCTTATACGTTATGGAAAAGGCTGAGTACCATGAAGGATATAACAGTAAGTTCATCAAGAAAATGGATGAGTTAACTACTAAATTAACAGCTTTGAAAGAGGTGTGGACCCTCCTCTACTAAACAGTAATACTTAGAGTAACCGCACTCACCACTCTGAGAAGGTTTCTCAAAGGAGTAACGTGAGCAGGCCTTCTCTTAAGGCTGCGTGTGATTTTTGTGGGAAACCAAGACATGCTACAGTAATGTGCAGACACAAAAATGGTTACTATGATGAGTATGACTGGTTAAGGATTAACATCACTAACAAGGGAGGACCCAGCCACAAAAAGGCATGGGTACCTAAGAAAACTTAATTGTTTTGCAGGTGAGCCTGAGATCCACTAATGATAGCAGAACGTGGTATGTAAATAGAGGATGCTCGGCGCGTATGACAGGTGATAAAAGTCAATTCATCACATTAGAGCGAAAAAGGGATGGAAGTGTCAGTTTTAGAGACATCCAAAAAGGGAAAATTGTTGGCACTAGAACTGTCAGAGTGAAGCCTTCAATTGAAAATGTGTCTCTGGTGAAAGGCCTGAAGTTCAAGTTGCTAAGCGTTGCTCAGCTGTGTGACAAAGGCAGGAAAGTGATCTTTGACTTAGCGGGCTGCTCAGTCATCAATGGTAACTCTAACTAAACTATTCTTTTTGCTCTTAGAATTAATAATGTTTATATGATTGATTAATCTCCTGGCTCCATTGATATATGTTTAGTTTCTAAGGAGGAAAACTCTTGGCAATGGCACATAAGGGTAGGACATATAACTATGACCAATCTGTCCAAATTAGCCAAAAATGAACTTATTGAGGATCTACCCAATCTAACCTTTGAAAAAGATAAACTCTGCTTAGCATGCCAACTTGGGAAATAATTTAGGAAGACCTTTAAATCAATAGGTGATATATCCTCTTCTCGTTCCCTTGATCTTCTACACATGGATTTGTTTGGGCCAGTGCTGCCAACAAGTCCAGATGGAATGAGTTGCACCCTCTTGGTTGTAGATAATCTGACCAAGTTCACTTGGATTGTCTTGCTAGCAAGCAAAGATGAAACATTTGAATCATTCTTTAGGTTGGCTACCTGGATCATGAATGAAAAAGGACTTAAAATCAATAGAATCTGCAGTGACCATGGAAGAGAATTCGAAAATAGGAAGTTTGAGGAATTCTGTTCTAAGCATGATATTGACCATAATTTTACTGCCCCTCATACACCTCAGCAGAATGGGGTTGTTGAGAGAAAGAATCGCACTATTGCGGAGATGGGTCATTCTATGCTGAGTGATAACAGTCTGCCAAAGTATTTCTAGGGAGAAGTTGTGAACAAAGCTTGTTATATTCTAAACAGGGTTTTAATTCGCCCAGTTTTGAACAAAACTCCTTATGAACTTTGGAAGGGGTGCAAGCCCAACGTTGGTCATCTCAAGGCCTTTGGTTGTGAATGTTTTATATTAAACACTAAAGGAATGTGTAAATGCTTTATATTAAATATTGTATCATACCATACCACACTTTAGGCTTTGTTTGGGAGTAATGTGTAAAAATATTATAAAGGAAAGGAAGTGAAAGGATTAAAGCAATGGATACTATTTGATGGAAACATAAAGGGTGAAATAATATTGTATTTGGGAGGAAGAGATAAAATTTTAACGTAAAATAAGTATGAAAATTACTTAAATATCCTTTATAATTGAAAGTATTTAAAGATAAATTAAAACTTAAGAGTGAAAGTGTAACGATTAAAGCTCGGTGTATTTAGTTTGAATAAAAAAACCCAACGAATATATTTTATTTTTTTATTAGAATATAATTTCCTGATTATATTAGTTATAATAAATATTCTAAACTAATTAAAAATCAAGAAATCCTAAATACATATAATTTAGCTGTAGTTTCCCGACCGACTCAATCAATTTTAAATTCCCTGGTGAATTTAAACAAGCAATGCATTAGTTGAAATAATTCGTTTAATTTCTCATAAATCCTAGCCAAATTATATTTCCAAATTCCACTACGACTATCATACATACAATTCTATAAATAAACAACAATTAAAACATCAAACCACAATTCACCAATATTATCATCAAGATTTATTATGGCTTTCATTTAGATGAGCACTGCAATAGCGATTTCACTCTTGGCGATGATTTTAATGTGCGAAGTATCAATGGCTGCGGTGCATATAGTTGGTAATACAATTGAATAAACTGACGAAGGCCTCTGTGATTTTAAAAGTTGGGCAGATGAAAAGAATTTTCATGTGGGAGATGATTTGGTATTCCGATACAACAAGCAACATCACAATGTATTGCAAGTGATAAAGGAGGATTTTGAAACTTGCAACCCGACTTCTCCTATTATACTTATACGAATGTATTTAATGTGATTAGACTCAGAAAAGAGGGTTACATGCATTTTATATGTGGGTTCCTTTATGAATGTCTATCAGGCCATAAAGTTAATATGTTTGTCTAGCCACAGAAAGACTCTTGTCCGCCTCCACCTTCCCAAAACTTGGATTTGGGTTTACTTTTATTTGAAATTATGTTTTTTTAGAACTATAATCATTACCTTTTTAATGAGTATGTTTAATTTATTTTAATTTATTAGGTTTTCCTTGTTAATTCTTACTTTTACTTTTCAATTACGACACAATTGATTTTTCTTTCGAGCTTATTATAAATTGAGTTTCATTGTATATTTAATTACTATAATATTGTTATGTTCTTTTCAACTTACTTTGATTCGGTTCTGTCCAAATAAAATCCATTTTAATTCAAATATATTAAGAAGACGTTCGGTTTAATCCAGAAAATGGAAAGAGAATCAATAAAGGGAAAACTAAAAAAAGGAGTGTAATTCTCTTTTATTGGCCTATGTGTTTGGATGCTCAGAAAAGGGAATGACATTGCTCCGATTTCATTTGATAAATAAAATCAATTATTTAATTATTCTTAATTATTAATTATAATAAATAAAAATAATTAAATAATTATTATTACTAATTAATATTAATATTATATTAAAATAATTATAAAAATAATATTATATTAATAATATGTATTATTATAGTTAATATTATTAATATTTATTATTATTATTATTATTAAATATTATAATATTTATAACAATAATAGTATTGTTTTAATTAATTAATTAAGTATGATAAATATTATTTAATAAATTTTTATTATACTTATAATTATAATTAATATTGAATTTTATTATTGATAAGAAAAATTATTATAAGAAAATATATTGTACATAATAATATTAATATTAATAATACTAATTATTATTATTATTATTTTGAATTTTACAATTAATAATAATAATTAAATTTTATTATTTTATATATATTATTCATAGTAGAAGTTTTTTATGTTTAATTTTTATTTTAATGTGTACTTATTATTATATGCAAACTTAATACTATTAAATAATAAATTTTTTTATTTATTACTATTAAATTTAATTTACAATAATATTAATTAATATTTATATTTATATTATTTATTATTATATTTAATAAATATTATTATTACTAAAATTATTATTAAAAATATAAAATATTTATTTATAATTTTAATTATTATTATTACTTATAATTAAAAATGGTATAGAATTAATATTAATATTAATATTAAATATTATTATTATATTTAATAAATATTATTATTATTGTTGATTATTATTTTTTATAATAATAATTAGGGTAAACTTTAAAAAAGTACCTTGTGGTTTTCACTCATTTGCAAAATGGGGTCTGAGAAATTTTTTTTCACAAAAAAGGGTCTGAAGTTTGTAACTGTTAGTAAATCAAGACTTTTCCATCCATTCTGTCAAATAAGCTGACATGGCAAAGGGTAAAATGGGAAACCAACTCTTTTCTCTTCTCCTTCTTCTCTATGCTATTCATTACCGTTCCTACTTTCATATTACTGATTAGAGTACCTTATTTATAAAAATGAACGCTAGTCTTGCATTCATTCCTCAGGTGAAGTTAGTTGGATTAATTTGTAGATATGAACTATAAACTACTTGATTGGTTACCGAGAAATTCATGAGAATCAAATTCAAATTTTGACAGAAATCTAGAATGAAAAGGAGCAATATTAGATTAATTTTTCTCAACACAAACAGATGATTGTATATAAATTCAAAGTAAAAGACTCCGAACAAACCAAATAGATACAAAATGGATGTTGATATCAAAATGATTCTAGGAGTCCAATTAACCGATATTCTTCAATTTCTCTTTTTTTTTTGAAAATTTTCATATCAAAGAAACAGGTCAATAGAAACGAAAAATTGACCGGAGTTCCGGATGCTCGCCTCCCTTCCTAAAAACCAATTCCTCCCTCTCTATCAGAATCTCGCCACCGGCAAAGGTGCTTAGGCAATTAGCCCTAGCAGCATTGGAATGATTGGATCTCAAGTGATAGTAAAGTTGCCGGAGAAAGTGGCGGTGGTGAATAAGTTTGGCAGTTCTGATTTTAGATATTAGGGTTTTAAGGATGAAGGAGATGAAATAATTGGGTTTTCCAAAATTAACCCTTATCACTTAGCTTATTTGACGGAATGGACGGAAAAATCTTGATTTGCTAACGGTTACAAACCTCAGACCCTATTTTGCAAATGAGTGAAACCATAAGGAACTTTTTTTAAGTTTACCCTAATAATTATTAAAAATCAATAGTACTATATTAATAATATTAATTTGAATTATTATTTACTATTATTTTTATTATTAAATATTATTATTTATTAGTAATTATAATAGTTATTATAAAATGGTATATATAATAAAAATAAAGAAAAGGAATAACAATACCTAGGTAGAAGAGGGGATTGACATAGAAGAGTTTGAGATAATCAGATAAAGGATTATGGGTAATAAAAAGTGAAAAGCTGCTAAACAAACAACAACAAAGGGAATCAGAAGTTTTCATTCCCTTTCCCTTTCCTGATTACCAATGTTATCAATACCGGACCGGACGTCATATCGGCGAAGCCAATGCTATGCGGTTCAACCGGTATTACCAGTATGATCGGTGGTTTTACCTTTTTTATTTTTTAAAGAAAATGTATTTTTTTATAGTTTCCAGCAGCTATTGCACTTTGTGTCTGTGGCAACGCTTTGGTGTGTTGCCAGAGGGGCTAAGAAAAGAATACATATTATTTAGTGTTTCCAGTTGCTATTGCAATGCTTTCCTAGGTCTTTATCAACATTTTATAGGTCGTTAGCAATGCTTCCTGACTCTTTAGCAACGCTATTTGAGTCTTTGGCAACACTTTTACCGCTTTTTAGTAAAACCGGTTTTTAAGCATACCGTACCGTAGCCATGACCGGTTTGTGACAATACTAGTCGAACTGACAGGTACTATACATTGTTGATTATCCCAATGCAAATGCCCCCTAAGTTTTGAACAACATTATTTGAAACAAATAATTAATAACAATGATGAATAATATGATATTAAGTATTGTGATTAATAGTATTAATAAAAATTATAATAATTAAAATAAAATAGCAATAAAACATTATTAGGAAGAATATAAGTAATATAATTGATAATAAAGTATTATATAAAAAAGTGGGTCGAGCTTCCATGTATAGTTGTGCTAAGCTAATGAAAGAACCATTCAGTCCATTGCGATTCGCGAACCGTGGTTTGGCCATCAAATCTGAACCATATTCATCAGTGAAACCATAAGGAGAAATGGAGTCTGGATGGGGAATAACAGGAACAAAGGCAGATGCTATGATTTTTGGGTTGACTTCAACGAATGTATGTCTACTTGCAGAGAGCCCAAGGATTGTGGTCTCCTCCGTGAAGACTACCTTGAATGTCTCCACCACTCTAAAGAGGTTTCTTCTTTACTCACCTTCTTCGCTCAATTGCCTCAATCAACAATTTTAACCCCATCGATTTTATTGCTAATTTATTCAGTTTTTGATTTGGCATATCATCAATACAATCCTCATTTTATGCTACGTGATGTTTGATTGCAACGCTCTTTGCTTTAATGATTTTTACTTTGTCATTTTTTGAATCCTGCGTGAAATTTCACCACAATTATTAAACCCTAGTCTTCTGAGTTGAACGAGAGCTATTCCTGTGTGAGTTACGGTCACTTAAGAGCTCCCCTGTCCCATATGACTTCTGTGCCCAAGATTGATATACCGATATGTTAACTAATTATGAACCGATAACTTTGCCCCGTGATATATTAAGAGCATCTTTTGTCTGCTTCAATTAATCTTAAAATTCTCTTCCAATTGTTTATTTAGGTGAGAAGAAAAAATTTGGCTTTACCTTTGGTATTATTGTAGAAGTTATGCTTGAGAATTTTCAGTGGTTCAAGTGTAGTGTAGGGTACTTTTCTTTGTATGATGTCACAATTGTAGCACTTCGGCACTACACATAACTCAGCCATATGAAGTGTGATTTTATTCGTAACTTATAGAAGCAGCAGTTCTTAGCTTTAGGCAGAGGTGTTTGATACAAATTTATGCCTTACACTTCTAGTCTGCTACATACATTAACGTTTGAAAAGTTGTTGGGTTTTATTGTCTCAACATGAATGTTTGGCGGAACAAAGGTAGAACAATTGTGTCGTATTTTCAACCTTTTACACCCTTGATAATCTTGAACTTGTTGCTATTTTGTTATAGGATTATTGTCTAGCCAGGTAGCCTTTCCTCTTCAAATTCATGTTAAAGTTTTACTTTCCATGAAATACATGATTTCTGGGGTCAGACTCTATTCTTCACCTTGATGCCTTATTTTCTAATTCCAATATAATGGAGGCATTTAACAGAAGTTTTCATTGTTACCTTCTTTTAAACAAGCACCGTTGAGTACAATTCCTTGATTCATATAATGGGACTTTCAGATGACAAATCTTATTCCTAGTTATATTGTTGGTTGGAATTTGTGTTGGACTGTCATTGATGATCAATTTCAGTTATTACATTGAATTATACCGCCCATATTAGAGCTCTTCTTATGTGAAGCCTCATTTCTCTAATCTACATTCTTTCATTCGCTTTTAAAAATGTTTAACTCTTAATGCTCCTTATCTTGGATGATTTCAATTATCAAATATCTTCTCTAATCTCATTGCTCTCATCTTTTAAGGGATATGTAACCTTAAGAACACAAGCAATTTCCCAGTAAAGACTTCTAAATTTGGTTATGGTCTGGGAAAATATCTCTAGTGTCTTACACTAATTTCTGGGACTTTTCCTGCCATGAAACTATAAATTCTTTTGAAATTGAGTTCATGTTTATGGATAACTTCTTAAAAAAACCCATAGTTTCAAATTAAGTTTTTTTTTGTAATCTTAATTTGAAACTTATGCTAGGTATGCAATAAACAAAAATATTTGCATGCTCTATCATCTATTTTGAATGCTCAAAAACATTAGACTGACTATATGTAATTTAACCAATCCTCCACTTTTGTGGTCTCTTTTTGTGGCTCCATTTCAGTGCAAATTTTTTGTTATTTTATTGTTTTGATACATAAAATATCTTTTTATTTGTTTTAAATTTGTACAATCGTGCTTACGTTACATACAAAGAAAAATCCCCATTCACACCTTATAGCTCGAACCCATGACTTCCTCAGTCATAGGAAGAGTCTCAATCTCTAGGCTAAGACCTTCGCCATGATATATGTATTATTTTTATTAATTATCTAATGGATAACTCTTGATAGGATAAAAGGTTTTGCGGGTTAGTAATAGTAAATAATATTATGCTCCAAATAGGTGTTTTGAGTGATTAGGATCATATCTTTGATGGGGTGACATTGTGCTCACAATTTATATTTTAAGAACTCTTTCCTACATAGTTTGATTTTAATTCTATTTTTTTATGATGGGTTTGATCAAATTGCGTACTGGAGGTGATATGTTATTGGTATTTGGCATTAAAATGACAATGTATCCTTTGGGCTCTATTTTCTTGTGTCCTTGCAATTTACTACGAAGGAAATTACCTTTTCCACAATACACATGTTTGTTTTATTCATGTATGTCCACTTACATTTCAATTTGACCTCAAAATCGATTATATTAAACTCAGGGCGAAGTTATCATTAGTGTTCCTAAAAATATTAGGGTAAATTTCAAAAACATGTCATGTGGTTTAACTCGTTTACAAAAAGAGGCTCAAAGTATTTTTTTGTTTCAAATGGTACTATAGTAAATTAAACATTCTTGTAATTTAACCACATTATTTATGAATTATATATCAAGAGTTTGAATAAGTTATAGAGATTTTTCATTTTGTTATGATTTTTCGATATTATCGTTGTCTTTTAATTAAAAAAAGTATTTACACTTCTCAAAAACTCTTTGGGTAGTTCAAATATAGTTTAGGGTATGATGTCACAATTGTAGCACTTTGGAACTACACATAACAAGTGTAGTCAAAAGCGCGCCTAAAGCGCGCTTCAGACGCTAGGCGCTTGAGGCGACATGCCTACCACCTCCAAGCAGTGTATGTGACAAAGGCATGCGCCTATGCGTGTAGGGCACTAGGCATAAAGCGAGGCGCAAAAAGCGCATATGGTGTAGATAATTGAGTTTTTAGGGTTTTTTTAGGTTAATAGTGATTGACACCTATTAAAACTCTAAAGCCACAGAATACTTAAAACCTATTTAGTTTTCCTATTTAGTAATTAAAACCTATTAAACTCTTATTTGTTTATTCCTAATTAACGATTACAAAGCCACAGAATACTAAGCCTCCTCTGTTCTCTCTTCTACTCTATAGTCTCTGTTTTCTCTTCTCCTCTATTTTACTTTCCGATTGAAAATCTGGCCATCATCTATCAATCATCAATCCCTTCTAGTTCGAACAACCGGCTGCCTCCACTTTCTCTCTTCTACCGATAATTCACGTTCACTAATCAGTTTTTAATAAGGTATGCTCTGCTTTCATATTTAAAATATTTTATCATGCTAAGTTTACTAGGGTAGGGTTAGGGGTAGGATTAGTTTAGATGATAATTCATGGGGAATATGTTGATCTTGATGATTGATATTTTATACTCTGGATTGATAGGAATAGTTTTACGACCAAACTTTGAATTCTTGAATTTTCTTTTAATTATGTTTTGGATTGATAGGAATTAGTTTTTTGGTTATAAACTTTGAATTCTTGAATTTCCTTTAAGGGAAGTGAAAAAAATTTTATTTTATATTTTATTAAGTTTATGTGCCTTTTATGCGCCTTCGCCTTCACCTCGCACCTAGGCTACAGGACCCCCTGTCGCTTTGGGTGTGCCTAGCGCATTAACTACTATGCACATAACTCAGCCATATGTAGTGTGGTGTTGATCATAATGTATAAAAGTAGCAATACTTGATTTCAGGCAAAGGTGTTTGATACAACTTCGTGCCTTATGCTGCTAGTGTGCAACATACATTGATACATGAAAAGTTGTTGGGTTTCATTGTCTCAACGCGAATGTTTAGAGAAACAAGTAGAAGAACAGTTGTGCCATATTCCCACCCTTGACAATCTTGAACTTGTAACTACTTTGTTATAGGATTAATGTCTAGCTAGGTGACCTTTCCTCTGCAATTAATGTTAACATTTCAGTTTCTATGATATACATGATTTCCATGTTTAGATTCCATTATTCATACTGATGCCTTATTTTCTCATTTCATTTAAATGGAGGCAAAGCAACTACAAAAGTCGTCTTTGTAACCTTCTTTTAAACAAACACCAATGAGTGCAATTTCTTGATTATTAGAATGGGACTTTCAGCTGACAAATCTTATTCCTAGTTTTATTGCTTGCTGGAATTTGTGCTGGACTGTCATTGATGATCAGTTTCAGCTATTCCATTGAATTATATCACCCATAGTAGAGCTCTTGTTATGCTAAGACTCGTATCTCTAATCTATAACTTTTCATTTACTTTTATAAATGGTTTAACTCTTAATGCTCCTTATCATTAATTAATTTAATTTTCTAAATATCTTCTTCAGCCACAATGCTCTCATCTTTTAAGAGATTAACTAACCTTAAGTGCAGAAGCAATGTCCCAGTAAAGATTTGAAATTTCTAAATTCTGTTATGGTCAAGGCAAATAGGTCTAGTGTCTAACATATTTTCCAGGATTTTCATGCCCAAAACTGTAAGTTATTTTGAATTGTTAAATATTATTGGATTGTTTCTTAAAATATCCACAGTTTCAAAATTTAGTTTCTTTGTTATCATATTTGAAACTTATGCTAGGTATGAAATAAATGTGCATGCTACATTATCTCCTTTAAATACTTACCTTGTACATTAGAGATTTGTTTGGGTTTATTCATGTTGGGATTGATACAATTGCAGAGTTTTCTTGGGGTAATAGAGTGAAGTTAGGCCATGTCTGACTCATTACTCTATATTCTCTATTTTTATTATACTTACTAATTACTCTATTCATAGGGGTATACGAACTTTACCGTTACTAACATAATGATATATGAACTTCAAAACTCATAATGGTACACGAACTATACAAATTAGTAATATAATGGTCAAAATTACCATTTAACATTTAATTTTTGTTATCTCCTTTGATACCCTTTCCTCTTCCTTTTCGTTATTGATTTCTGTACTTCTCTACAACATATGAGTAGAAAAAAGAATACGAACCAGCTAAACATTTGATCTGGTTCTGAATCCTATTTCCAGTCTTGTATCTCTTAATTTGATTTTAACATGTTTAATTTTGACGGTCGAAGCTACAGGATTCCATGACTATTTTGGATCAAGTTCTTAATCTTCTTCTTCTTCTTCGGTTGGCCAACTTTCCATCTCCCATTTTTTTAAACAAACAGCCAGTAACCATGTAAATAAACCCTTTCCATTTTTCTCTCATTTCCAAATTTTTCCTGGATTTCTCAACCCAATTATTTGTCGCGTAAGACTTTTTGTCTTTCACTTGATGAATTTGAATTATAATTTTTGAAAAATCAAAACTGTCTTTTAAGCTAGAACCCTAAATTTGTACAATTCTCACTCTCCCTCCCCTAAGAGATTTAAATTAGGACAATACAGAGGAACAAAGTGAATTATCATTCCACCTTTTTATTAATTGCAAAAAAAAACAAAGAGATTGAAATTAGCTAATTTACTTGTAAAATCAGTGTTTGAGTTGAAAAATAATGTAGTAGGCGGAAATTATTTTGCTGGACTTTTATGGCGGAAATTAGCTAATTTACAATCAGAGATGCTTTTCAATTTCTTAATTCGCTCTTTGCCTTTTTTTTCATTTGACAAAGAATGTAAAAAAGGAACTAATTAATCATTGAAATTGGTAAATATGAATTATATTATTTGCAAGTGCAATTGTCTTTTTACCTGAAATTTAAAGAAGACTATTGAAGAAGTGTAGTATCGGGTTGTATAAGTTTGAAAGGAGAAAGGGATTTTATCAAAAAAAAAAAAAAAAGAAGAAAGGGGTATAATAGGAGGAATAAAATAGTGAAAGGTAATTTTTAGTGGTAAATGGTAATTTTAACTACTATGTTACTAAAATATTAAGTTGATATATCTTTATATTTAGTTTTAAAGTTTATGTACCATTATGTTAATAACATGAAAGTTCATATACCATCGATGACTTTTAGCCCTATTCATAGAGTCGCTATAATAAATTAACTTAAACTCATTATTCCATTTTTATACTCTAAAACATGATTCCTTTCATTAAACAATTATTATTATTATTATTATTATTATTATTATTATTATTATTATTTAATATAAAATTTGTTTTGATGTATTATTTTATTGTAGTTTAATTTTCTTTTCGTCTTATTTACTTTTTATTTTGTAATGTTTTCATTATGTAATGTTTAAATTTATTTTTAGAACTTGTGTTTAATATTATATTGATTAAATGCATTTTATATTTTATCATATCATTTAAAATTGTTGGTTATATTCAAATTTAACTTATATAATCATAATTTAATATTTAAATAAAAAATCATTATTATAAAATATAAATAAATTAATATATAATGAAAAACATATACATATTATAAAAAATCATAAGTAATAAAATTAAAATAATATTAAAATATTCATCTCTAAGTATGAAGCGGGGTACAGCTACTTCGAATTTGGAGCCAGGATTGGGTTGTACATCAACCTTACTATAAAACTGACATAGAGTACAATTGGACTTGTCCTTAGGTCATTTTGACATAGTTTTGTAAACCGTGTTTGTATGAACTAAATAAATTTGATTTTTTTTATTTTCTATTTTACTTATTTGTATGCTTTGGAATGAACTGGACATGGAATTCTTTGTTTGAAACAAACTGCAATATATAATAGTTTGCACATTCTTATGGTATTATGTTTATAGTCATCAATGTAAATTTTAGCTACGTATTATTATGGTATTATTTTTTTTAAAATTCAAATATGTTGTCCCTAAATTGGTGTCCCTTTTCATGTTCTCTATTCAAATATTGACATGTGTCTGTTGTTATTACTATTTTATTCTTTTTCAATTTATCTCTCCTATTAATATAACACATGTCAAATGATTAATAGAGAAATATGGAACGTAACATTAATTTAAAGACAATAAATTTAAATTTTTTTTATATTATTTTTTTTCATCGTAATTTTAATAGCGAAATAAAAATGAACCAAAAGAAACGAAAAATATGAAAATGAAAAGACTAGTCCGGAATCCATCGTGGAAAAGCAATTTGTTTTGTCCTTTCTAGATGTAACAAAACAACAATTCTTACGATTGGAAGCAAGTTCGTAGCTTACTTTGTTGGGCAAAATCTGGGTTTTTTTAAGCAATTGCCCACAAAATTCAAAGTAATTTAGTCAATAATAAAATAATTTAAAAAAAAGTTAAAATAGGGGAAACTAATTATAAAGATACGGCTCAATTAAAAAAATGTATAAAAGAAGCTCTATGTTAGATGCAAATTAGATGTCTAATAGATATCAACTAAATGTTATTTTTCATAAAATAATTGTAAAAAAATGGATATGTTATATATCTAGTAAATATATGCTAGATCTCATTAATTTCAATAAAAAAACTGTTAAAATTAAGATATGCTAGATATTTATTAGACATCTAACAGTGATTTACTAGATTTTTATTAGATGTATTTTATAAAATAATCATCGTAAAAAGATATGAATCCATTTATAATTTATAAAATCATCATATACACATCTATTAGATATATATTAAATATATGTTAAATGTCATTAATTCTATTAAAAAAACTATTAAAATTAAGATATACTAGATATCTACTAGATATCTAACATTGATCTACTAGACAAAAAAAATTCGAAAATGTCACAATGGATATCATTTCAAAAAAACTAAAACGAATAAAAAAATTCTAAAACAGCATGTCAAAAAAATGAACGATTTGAGAGATAAATGAAAAAGAAGATAGAAAATAAAAAAAGAAGAAAAAGGTGGAAGGTGTGGTTCCTAAATAAATTAGAAAAGAAACATAGATATATAATTAGTTTTGACTTAGTGGTGAATTTGTAAATATTTTAGTGAGATATGGAGGTTCTTGACAATTTCTTTATTTACATGGGTCCGAGCATTAAATATCTTTTCTATTAGATGCATGACACATAACCACTTGATATTATTATAATATAAATAGTGGCAATAGCTCTATTATAATATAAATAATTGACTAAAATGGTCTATAACTTCTAAAAAACAAAAGTTCCTCCTAGCTAGGGCTGTAAACGAGCTGAGCCAAGCCGAATTTTGGCATGTTTGTGTTCATTCATTTAATTTTTAATCGAACACGAGTCGAACCGAGCTTGAATTCGAGCTCAAAATTTTGTTCTTGTTTGTTTGTTTAAGTGTTCGTTTGTTCGCTAGCTGTTCACGAATAACTCATTTATTTTGTTTGTAAACATATCGTTAATTTGTTTGGGAACAAACTTATTTACTTTTATTCATGAACAACACTGCAATTTAATACATAATTTAAAGTGGACCGTAAAATTGGGTTGGTAATGTTATACATATACTTGTTGTATTAGTTTAATTTTATATTATCATACTTTATTTCAATTCTATAAAATTTTATTTTTGATATATAATAATAACAATTGAGCTAGTTCATGAACATTTATCGAGTCAGTTCACGAAATTGTTCGCGAATCTCTAATCGAGTTTGTTCACGAGTTAACGAGTCGAGCTTTAACTTGTTCATGTTCAGTTCATTTATAATTCGAGCCATAAAATCATGTTCACGAACTGTTCATTTACAAATCGAGTCGAGCCAAATTAAATTTTTATCAAACTAAATACCTATCTATTCACGAACGTCTTAATTCATTTATAGCATGCTACAAACCCCTGATGGGTAGGAGTGCACCATTTACACGGAAACAATTTAATGTACTTTTTCTAAGTTTAAAGAGTTAAGGAACCAATTGGACAGACAAGTTAAAACTTAGAAGTAGCAGTTCCAAAAGCAGACCATCTACTCATCGAACCTCACTCTTGTCGTTGGTATGTTTCTAATTCAATTCCGAAAAAATTCGCCTCTTTCTTCTTTTTAATGTTGCAGCTTTTCCATTACATGCGTTATATCTGACTTAACCTGAATTTATTGCTTTCTGTTAAGCAATTGAATTTTGCCCTCTTTTAATTTCCAGCTGGTTCTTCAATTTGGACTTAGGATTCCATACTCAGCAAAAAATTTCTTCGGGCTCGACATATTTCATCGATTTGACGGCTAATTAGTGAGATTGTTCTAATTAAAGGTGTTCAATTAGCAATGAAAAGCAAAATAATTCTTGCTTTCCAATTTGTATAACCCTATATAATTCCCTGACTTCTGTATCAGAGTACAACTCTTCGTTTTCTTTCACATGTTCATGATTTTGTAAGTCGGTATTAGTGATTTGGACTTCAACTCTTTTTTTTTCAATCGTGGTTCTTTATAAAGCGCAGAAGTATTTGTATGTACGCAAGGGGTTCGATAGAATGCCTCAATGACCACACTTTACGTTTCAGGTACACTCTGCTGCGGTTTTCCCAGTTACAATGCTTGCCGATGCATTTAAAGCAACTCTGAACATTCAGAAGCTTCGAAGAATTGTTTCTTACACTGGTTTTTTTTGGTTCACTGCTCTGTTGAACTATGCTTATGTGAATAACACGTGAGTCACTATCCCTTGGACTGCTGATTTTATATATAACTGGGATGATTTTCCTTCATGTTCTTAACCATTGGCTGGCTATATTAGAGCTAGAATAAGCAATCTATGATTAAAGAATTAAGGCCTAACACATCCAAAGGCCCCAACTTGGCACGAAGTTACAGGTGCCGCCCTCAACTTTTAACAGGCACTACTAGCACCCTAAACTTGGCAAAAGCGTTCACCCCAACCCCCCCTCAGTGCCACGTGTCACCTTCTGATTGGAGACCGAAAAATATAAAATTTGGCATCTTTGAAAAATATAAAATTTAGACTGACTGTAAGTAATCTAACCAATCCTCCACTTTTGTGGTCTCTTTTTTTTGGTTTCATTTCAATGCAAATTTCTTGTTATTTTATTGTTTTGATGTATAAAATATCTTTTTATTTGTTTTAAATTTGTACAATCGTGCTTACATTGTTATGGCTTCTTTGGAGACCTTGAAGAACATGTACGACGTTTCTCTAAAGCCTCGCATGCTCCTTGCATTGTTGAAGGAAGATATTCCAGATGACAAAAAGCCTTTCTCTGACTTCTCCAAATTGTCAACTGTTGTCTCCAGTGTTTAGAGTTTCAACCTTTTATCTGAATCCTTTTCCACTTCTGTGGACGCTAAGCTAATTGAAAGGTGGAAGTCCGCTGTCAATGATTGGTTTCATAGATTAGTATCGCTAGTCACAAATACTTCTATGGTACCCACTCAAATTCCTAATTTCAGTTTTGTTTGTAGAAATTCTCCTTGATTTAGTTGGTGGTGATTGATTGTTTTGAGTGGTTCTTATTTAGTCAGATAAATGTTGGGCAGGGATATGTTTCTTGGGGGTGAGTTGTCAAGAATGTAGCTCTGATCGCTTCTTGTCATCATATGCTCTTTGGTTCGATAAGCTTTTGTGGCGTATTCAGGTATGGGTTGTATTTCTTTGTTTGGAGAATTTTTTTTAAGAAGCACTTCTGTGTTCTTTTGATCCTTAACTGCTTGTTTTTTAAAGGAAGTTTCAAAGGGAGTATTAATGAATAAATATGTCGTTTTGATGTCCGAAAGGTGAAGCTACATATTTAGGAGGACAAACCTGTTGGATCTTGTGTGTTGTCTATATAGCTGTTACAACAGTTTATCAAGCTTCTTGTAGTCAACTTTTGATGATAGGAATGCATCCCAATACTCTTGATCATGTTGCAACAAAGCGTTTGTGACATATGGAAAATATGTTGTCTCAGTTGATAAGATTTGAAAAGTTCATTACTTGAGATTGGAGAAGAAAGCTTCTTGTGTCTTCTCTCTTTGCAACTCTTAAAAAGAAAATTTTTTGTATGGAGTATGGACTGTATTACAATTCTGATTTAGGGAAAATTCTCTGATGAAGTATTTTTCTCTTTAAGATTTTGACTTCTTTGGAACTACCTTTTAAGTGTAGACCATATGTTTGATCTTTTTATTTAATATGATGATTCGTAATATTAATATCCATATGTTTATCTTATTTCTTATTCTTTTACTTGGTCGTTTTCACATAGAATGTGCTCTGTTGTGTTTTTAGCAGTCACCGGTGGATTCTGAGTTAGTGAAGGTGGCTTCTTTGGCTTCGATGTCAGATCTGATCATGAGTTGATGTCCAGATCCTCACTCATATGGCATTTACAATAAGCTTTGGTTTTGTTTAGTTTTGTATTATGCTGTTTTATCCTAAAATAAGATTGGCTGGATTGCCTAATACGAAGAAAGATGGAACTTCCCATGCTTCAAAACTCATTAAACCTATTCTGAAGCTGTTGCAAGCGGATAATAAAGAGCCTGTTCAGGTAAGTTGACTTTAATATATTCAATCATTCTTGGTATTTTTTATTACCATATGATCACTCTTCATCTCCATTATTATCAATTTGCTTCAGTATTCGAGTTCTATTTTGAATGTTGTACTTCGAATATATTGTTTTGTTGTTTTGTATTAATAAAGGATACCCTGAAAACATTTTCTGCCAATATTTAAGCTTTTATGAGTTCAATCACAAAATATTTTCATGCAAAATGTAGGAATGACAAGATAGTGGTGAAATTGTGGAATAGATGACAGTTACTTACTATATTTTACTAAATGCATGTTAAAGACATAATGGACTTCAGTTAATGATAGACGTTGCTTTAAGTGTCCAAATCTAAATATCATGAATAGCGCTATTTTGTGAATCATTTAATTGAAAAAGTAATTTTTAGTACTTTTCCTGTGACTTCAGTATAATCATTTACATAATGAGTGAAGTGCCTTCATTGTAACTTGTAAGATAGTATTTCTCTACATTTGCATTCACATTTTGCAGTAATTGCCCCCTGTTGAACATGCAAACATACAATTTGATTTGTTTATTTACACAAATAAGAATAGAATCATAGTTGGCTTGGCCAAGATCCATTTTTTTTTAGGAAGTTGCTTGAATCTTTTTGTTTTTTCATGTGTAATATCTATCACCCAAGTTAATAGATTCCTGCATTTCATTGAAGATTGTGATCGACTTTTTGAATTTGATAGTCTGTGTTCATCTAATTGACAAATATTGATTCTGGTGGAATATGCAGGAAGGAGCAATACATTTCCTATGCACTGTCATAAATTACTTCCATGCAGCGGTTCACCGTCATTATGACATTGTATGTGACCATCTTTTTACTATAATAGATTATAGTATTTTTCTATTGTATCATGTGTTTCTCTGTATTGTGTGCATAATCATCATTTAAATTTGGTTGAATTGAAGTTATTAAAAAACATCCTAGCATATAGGGTACAATCTCATGCACGAAAATCACTTGAATTGAATTCTTTTAAATATAAGGGTTCCAAAAACACTAATATAGATCTTAACATGAATCACAGTATTCATCCTTAGCATGTCATGTGTAGATCACACGAAAGAAAGCTTTAGTTAGCTTGCTCATACATGTTAATCCATATATATGTGACGCATGAATTTACATTTCTAGTATGCATAATATATGCACGTAATGTACTGGGTAGAGACATGGTATACTAGAAGTCTAGAACTAATATTGGTTACTTTTGGTTGCTACAGAAAATGTGACTTGTTATACCGGTTCTATTCTTTCATAAAACTTCCAGTTTAGCAATTCATTCAAATATGAAAGAGTTTAAAATTCAGAAGATAGATTCCTCACTTTGAACTGATATATTAGCATTGTGGCATTTGAAGCACTTTATTATGATATGAAAGTGCTTGGTCATGATAGTAGAACTGTAGAAGTATTCAAGTATCATTTTCAACACCACACCCAGTTTGCAATTTAGACTCTTGTTCAACAATGTGAGTTATGCTGCTTAATGAAGGCAACATTGGACTTTCATAGAAAATGTATAGAAAAGAGTGCTATATGTGATAGCTCTGACATTTGTGCTGGATACATAGCACAAAACTGTAAGCTAAGTGGCTGATTAATTGGAAAAGAGCTTTATTGATTAACCTCTCCTAATTACACGAAATTAGGAACACTTAGCAAAAGGACAAACAAAGAGTCAAATGATTTGCTTCACCAAAGGGTATTGCCTCTTTTTGCAAGCTCAAGCCTGCAACTGATGCTAATTATATAGAAGAAACATTTCTGTCTCTACACACAGCTATATGTACTACCAATTCAATCTCACACCAATTCAAAGCTTAATAGACCAGCTAAGACTGAGAGCCAAGACCACAAGTCCCTTTATATTCTAACCTACCCATATTCCCTTTATACCTTTATATTTAAAGGAACATGTTAAGTTCTCTTGTGGCCCTTTTAGCTAAAGTGATTGTGATCAGCTGCTGGTGTAGAAGTGGATGTGTACTGTCAGCAGCTAAAGATTTAGTTTACTTTTACTGTTTCTTATCGCAGCAATTATTTAGTTTCTATTAATGTGTGAATTAACGAATAATGATGTATATTTTTCTGAAAATCAATAGAACTTGTAATAATTGTACTTTAGTAATAGTGATTTGCAAACATGCAACATTTATAGTAAACTTCATCAATTTGTATGCAACTTCAAAAGCTTATTAGATCTCATTCTTTGCTGCCTTTTCTCTTGCAATTTGTTTTTTTCTTGCATAAATATAATGATTAAAACATGTACTTGCATGCCATTGTTTTCTAGTGGTATAAAATCATGCTGGAAAAAAGGTTTTACCATTTTTTGTTTCATTTTTATGCACCATTTTCCTGTAAACATTTCATGTTGTCTATGTACTGGATACAAAATATTATATATGGTTGGCTTACAGATTGTTATCCGATGACAGACTGAAGCTGCTATAGCATCAAAAAAATTTCTGGAAAATGTAGTATTAACATGCTTAAGGTAACATTTCAATTTGCTTGACAATATTATTATTACTATTATTATTATTTTTTATGAAAGTACATCAATGGAATAACAATGAAGAAAGGATAATGTTTTTCTTTGTGTTATTCTTGATTGCCATAATTCAGAAGCTTGCTTATTCTCTAGCGTTGCTTCCTAAATCAAGAGGGGATGCAGATAGCTGGAATTCAATGTTGTGGCAGATTTTATTATTGGTTAATGGTTACTTGACCAATATCTTCCATGGTCTAGAAGAAGGTCGGTGTAAATAACACATTGATTTTGATAGCGCTTCTCTTTAAGGATAATAAGGAAAAGTTGCTTTTGTTGTAGAAACTAGATGGGATGAAGCTGTTAGGTTATTGGTTCCACCAGGAGAGGCCACCCCAACTTCCTTGTGGGATCAAACTTTGCTAGAAGAGACATCAGACAGTGCAGAAAAGAGATATAAGATAGCTAGTGTGTGTACATTGATTGTTAGTTGTTGTACGATGCTTAAAACTTCATATCCTGTCCAGGTAATGCTGTATGATTAGTTGTTTTTAGGGAGGCTTTTGGTTAAAACACAAATTGAATTTTTGATATTGAAAATTGTTTTTTTGATTTATTAATAGGTGACTGTGCCTATCCGCTCACTATTGGCCCTTATTGAGAGAGTGCTTATGGTTGATGGCTCTCGTCCGCGTAGTATGTTGCCTTTTGTGATCACGACAGAGCAAGCTTTCATTTATTCCGAACTTCCAGCTTTGCATTCTTCCAGTTTGGAACTGCTTACTGCAGTCATAAAGGGCGTGCGCAGGTATATTGTTTGGAACCATGACCGCTGATCAGAATATTTACACATATTCTATGAGAAAGAAACGATATTTAACTTAATGACATTGTATTCTTCATATTTGTTTTTTAAAATTTTTGAGCTATTTATTTATGACTATCGATCAACCATTAAATACACGGGCACAGTTTGTCTAGGAGACATTTAAATCATTTGCTTAGAACAACTTGGTGTCTGTCATTGTCTAACTTGAAAATGCTGACTTGTTCTGTCAATTAATCTGATTGCTCTGTCATGCTATAGTTGTTACTAGTTACTTAATCTTCCTAGTTTTTTGAATCATAATGTTAAGGAAAATTCAATTGTTAACTATTTTTCCATTTTGTTGTATCCATTTGCAGTCAACTGTTGCCACATGTTCCATATGTTGTGCGACTTGTGAAAGAATATTTCAGAAGATGTCAATTATCGGATTTAAGGATAAAGCTATACTCAATAACAAAGATTCTGTTGATCAACAGGGGTGTTGCTATGTAGAAATTCCCAGAGTACTTTCCTGTGTAAAATTCATTTTATATTACATAACTACTGCTCTCTGTGTCTGAACTTTTGTGACTGCAATAATGGAACTCAAGTTTCAATGGGTTATACATTAGCTAAAAATTAGATTACCATGGCTAATTAGCACTTCCATTTTTCTCTTGCTGATGACCTGAGCCATGCTAAATGGTGAATAATAATTTCACAGAATATTGATATTCACAAAGTATGCCTACCAGCTACAAGTGACATAGGAGTAGAACTCTATGACGTTTTTCATTTAAGTCTTCACTTGCAAATAAAAGCATAATTTTTTGGGGCTTAATGCTGTGTTTCATCTCTTGGGCATAATATTATAATAGCAAATGATTGGCCCTGTCAAAATCTTACTATCATGACCAAAGTGTGAAATATGTTGAATGAGTAATATTTGCTTATAATGACATTTCTTAGAGTAGTGAAATTCGAGCCTTTTGAATTCACATTGAAGTGCGTGGTTGGGTGAGTATAATCTTTATAATAAATCAAGAGTCCATAATTGTAAATTAATTGATGAAAAATTTGTTATTAAGTAAATTGCACTTATCAGTTCATCATTGATTAATTGCAGCCTTTAAGTTGAATAATAATTTTTCTTTAGAGGATTGGTCCATTGTATTTATTTATCCTGACTAAGCCGTTTTGCTTTTTAGTTGGCCGAAAGGAATGGAATAGAGCGGAAAAGAATGTGTATTTCTTATGAATTCCTTAAAAAATGCATATTCTATTTCTATTTCGCCCTATTCCATTCCATTCTGCCAACCAAACGTGGGGAGTTCTTATCAATTTATTTCTCCTTCGGATATCTCTTAGTTAATCCCCTATTTATGGAGAGACTTTTGATTCCTTTGTTCAATTAATTTTCTGTGCTATCTGTTTGTATATACATTCGGTTATCCTTGTCTTGGGAGTGGCTCTATGCTTGGATTGGATGCTGGGTATGATCCTGGGCATTCATTTATATTGCTTTAGTAACTTGGTACCATTTGTTGCCTTCTTGTATTACAGTTGATTTTTAGGCTTCATTTTCTGTTAACTGAAGCCACTATGCCCTCTAGTTTCATTCCCTTATTGTTGTAATTTGTCGAATCGCATATATAAATTATAAGAAAGGTGATAAGTATAGCTCTGTTGGTGCATCTCTCTCATTATCCCTGCACCTTGTGCAGCATTTCTGTGTTTCAGTATCCAATGTATAAAATATATATTCTTTCTAGTCATATATCGTTATAGATCCTTTTTGGTTATTATTATCGCCCATCTTAAAATTTTGACTTTAGAGCTGTTTCTATTACTGATCCTTTTTTATAATTATGATCGATGATTTTGTATATCTATAGTTTATTCTTCATGCTCGTTAAAAATTTGACTTAAAGCTGTTTCTAATTCGTAAGTATATATTGTGAACAGGAATAGCAATATTACTTGCACAAGAAGTTGTCGATAATGCAATTCGTGACTTAGTTCCTGATGGTGAGGATACATCTTTCAGTGCAAACCCGAAGCCCTCTTCTGAAGTATTGGTTCCAACTTCCCACAGGAAAAGGAAACATGGGACAAGTGGATCTGCTGACCAGAACAATGAACCCATTTATTTGGGAGTGGAAGGATCAGGGACTTGTGCAGCAACTCCGATTTCTTTGAAGATAGCTTCCCTTGAGTCGTTAGAGGCTCTTCTAAATGTGGTATGCATATCTCATTGATTTCTGTGAAGCTTTTTTAAAATTTATTTATTTTAATGCTAATTCAGTAGTGCAACTTGTTCTGGTTTGGCCTGCCAATATCTTGAGCCAGCGTTTTTCTGATGGAAAATGAGAAAAAAAAAATAGTTTCTTTGGTTGTCTATTGAGAGAAGAAATGTGAATGTTTTTGGTTTTTAGAATCTTTTGCTTTGATGTATTACTTCAGATTCCCTCAAAATCTTATATATGAAAGAGATTATAGAAACTAGTCTTTGAATCAAGAGGCTAGATTCAACCCCTAGGAGCATATGAAAACGACGGATTTACCCCCGAGTTTGCTGAAACCTACATGACTAACCATATGCATTGTGTATTGCTCAATAGAATGGTAAAATAACAAAATTGCATTGGTATTTTCTGTACGAAAACCAGATCCGCCGCCGCTGTTGCCCTTACCATTGCCCAACCTCCATATTCTTTTCAGTTTTTTAAATTTGTGCAAATGCACTTATATTATTAAATACAAAGGAAAATCCCCACTACCTCGAATGTGGTTCAACCTATGGCCTCTATAGTCACAGATTCAATCTCAACCACTAGGCTAAGAAATCGACCACAGTTTTTCCTTACTCAACTTCTGCAGGAATTTTTCTCATAAATAATCCGTTTTTTCTATTTCCTAATTCCTATATTAATTATATAAACTTTCTCCCTAGTTACCCGTTTGTTCCAATTATATTTTTCTCCATTCTAAAGCAACAAAAGAAGACTTTAAGAAAGAGGCAGAGGAGGTGTGGGGGATGGCAAAAGTAGAAAAAAAATCCAAAATTTAGGCTAAATGGAAAATATAAACATAAGTCATGATTTTGTTTGTTTTAGCTATATAGTGAACAGGCCAACCACCGTTTATCTTCAAAACTGAACTCCCTTTTCTCTAATCAAGTACATAATTTCTGCTTAATATATTGGCGGCATGCTTTCTTATTTCAAGCTATAAATTTTTCCAAGCTATGCATTACATTTTGAGCAAGGATCGGTTACTTAGATGAATTATTGGCATTTAAACCTTTTAGTGTCTTCTGCAACCATTACCATTCTGGCTCAATGTTTTCGGAGTTACATAAAATCGTGTTACTCTTTTGAGATATATATCCTATCATTAGTGTAAAATGCAAAATCTTTTGACAGGGCGGTGCTTTGAGATCTGATTCGCGGCGGCCAAAAGTCGATAATCTCTTAATAACGATAGCTGCAGATTCTTGTGAAGGCAGATGGGCTAATGAGCAAAGGAACTCTTTCTTGCCCTACAAGTCCACTTCAACATATGCAGATTTTCAGCTTGCAGCTTTTCGTGCACTTTTGATATCTCTGCTTTCTCGATCTCACACACGTCCTCCACATTTAGCCCAGAGTCTTGAGCTTTTCCGCAACGGTAGTAAGTTTCATCTATGATATATTGCACTATTTTAAAAAAATCAATATCTAGCCCCGCCTAGGCTCCATTTTGGGACTTGCCATCCGACTTTGTGTTCCTAAGGCGCTATTAGGCCCTTTGACCGATTTATTGCCGCCCTGGCATTGCCTGGTCCGATTAGTTTTCGCCTAGGCCGCCCCTGAACTCAATTTTAAGATACCAATATTTTTTAATAATTATAGTTCAATTTTTTAATCCACAAAAAATTAGCTTCGTTGGTAAAACTAAAATACATCAAAGTATTCGCACAATAGAAGTATCCTTTCAAGTTTTAAAATAGTGTCTAATGATGTTTTTAATATTTTATTATATGATAATTTATGTTTTATTTGAAATTAATTTATATGTAATAATAATATATATAAAAAAAAAAAAATCTGCCTTGGCCCCGCCCAAGCCTCGGGAGCTCAGACCGCCCGACTACTGTGTAGTGTTTTTTAAAACATTGATATTTTGTGATTTGCAGCTAACTTCTTGCTGTAATAATGCGAATTTTGATTCCAGGCAGGCAAGAAACTGGAACGAAACTATCGGAATTCTGTTGTAACGCTCTCTTGACCTTGGAGGTGCTCATACATCCATGAGCTCTCCTGCTGGCAAATTTTCAATCGGGAAAGCCTATGGATGAAAACGACGGATTCCAGCAGACCCTATATTCCGGTAATCAGAATCAAAACACCCAATTTTCAAGTGGAATGCAGGAAGCAAGATGCGAATCTCGTGATTCTGACGATGATTTGTATGAGAGCTGGTTGGGTGCTACCAAAGAAACCGACACTCCAACAGACGGCCCGGACGAAAACATCAACACCAACATTGGAAAAACTTCTGGAAGTCCGGACAAGGTCACTAATACGATCACTGAATCACGTTCAACTCGAGATGACTTGATGGAGATTCAGGTATCTGAATCTTCCAAAGATGCAGTGATTTTGAAAGCGATTGATGATCCTCAATTTGCAAAGGTAGATTCTGCGATGGTGGGAATTGAGGCTAATATGGTAAATTTGGGGGGTGAAATTGAACCCCAAGTAGGAGATGGCGGCTCTTCGTTGGGTTCTTGGAAAAGCACTTGTTATGAATTTGATGGAGATTCTGATTCAATGCCGGATATCGTAGATGCTGAACCAGATTCTGATTAAAAGCTGGTTTTGTTACTTTGATGTGTTTTGAAGCAGAGTTGTAAGCAATGCCTAGAATTTTGTTGGAATTCCTGAAACATTAAATTATATAATACAAGACTCTACTTTCTCAGTGTTTGTTGGGAGTGTTTGAAATACTCTTACTGCCTATATACCCTCTCTTGTACTATATCAATTCAAATCGACTATGCCATAATTACCCAGTAAGTATTGCCATAATGCTCGTAATTATGTAGCCTGGGCAACCAAAAAAAAGGAATATACTCCCAAGTTCAACCTCCTATAAAAACTAATAGAACTTGCAAATAGAATGCACTCTCATCTTCTACCTTCTCTCAAATATCTAGTGTTTAAGAAAAAAAATATCATGTTCACAAGTTTATATTTTCACCATAAAACTATAATTTTCTTGGGGCACCAAGTATTATTGTATTCAACAGAGCCCGCCATGTAGAAACGGGTTCAGGTGTAGCCTAATGATTAAGCTTTGAATTGGCATGTAGAGAGCATACTTGTTCACGGGCCATGGTACTCGAAATCATTGCTATTTTACATATTATGTATTCATATATTATATTTAATAAATGTTTTGAATTTTTTTTAAGAAATAGGAACATTTAATTTTTTAGGAGCCTGAGACTCAAATCCAGGACCCCCAGCTTCTTTATTCACTTTGGGAGGAAGTTGTGGCCACTAGAATTCGTCTAGTGGTTAAATGTTTTGAATTTTAATATTATAGTTTATTAAATTTTTATACCTATTTATTAGAGAATTCAATAAAAGAATGTAATTATATATAAAATTTAAATGTATTTGTATAAAATTTCATTTTATTTGTATTCGGTGTCCTAAGAAAAAAGTGTTTATGTACCTCTTAATCCGATCTCTCCAACCCAGGTATGCAGATTTAAAGCATAAGAGAGGCAAACTTGGTTGGAAACATTTTTTGTGGTCATTCCTCTTTTCTGTTTAAGACTTTGTTTGGGTAATGGTTTTTCCATGGTTTATTATACTATAGTATGAAAACAATTTAAAATCTCTTGTTTGGTTGCATGATTCTTTTTTTAAATATGGTTCTCCATGGTTATTTTATGGTTCAAATAATCATGAAAATAGAACCACCAATTTAGTGGTTCACCATGGTTCTTCTTCAAATTAAACAAAAAATTTTAGAAAACCATACAATACCATACAATCTATCCAAACAAAAACTTTTAAAAAACTTTACCGTACTATACCTTACCATGCTACTATACCACACTTTAGACTTTGTTTGGGAGCAATATGTGAAAAAGTTATAAAGGAAAGGAAAGGAAGTGAAAGGATCGTAAAGCAATGGATAATATTTGATGGAAAGATAAAGGATGAAGTAATATTGTGCTTGGGAGGAAGAGATAAAATTTTAAAGTAAAATAAGTATAAAAATTACTTAAATATCCTTTATAATTGAAAGTATTTATAGATAAATTAAAACTTAAGGGTGAAAGTGTAAATTTGACCTACATTTCCAAGGGAATTCCACCATTTTAGTGGAATTGAATATATTGGAAGGGAGGGGAAGTTACTTCCTCTTAAATACCTTCAATCTTTAAAATTTTTGCTCCCAAACATAGTAACCACGTCCCTTTTCCTTCCATTCCCTTCCTTTCAAAAACCCCCCATCCAAACAAAGCAAAGCCTAGTAGGATAGTGAGATTAGACATCTGCCCGTCGTTGATTCTCTCTTGTTCATTGGAAAGTCCGAAACAATAATTATCTTTCAGTTTATTTTTAACTTCCCCATTTTCCTTCCTCTTCTCCTTCTCTTTCCTCTTCACATTCTCCTCTGATGACTATCTCTATAATTGCTTTGCTTTAACGGTGGAGACATGGGTGAGGATGGTCACTGCATAAACTCCAACTAATATTGCAGTCATCAAGTATAGGGGAAAAGAGACGAGACCTTGATTTTGGCTGGTAATGACAGTATTAGTGCCACTTTAGATCCTTCTCATCTTTTTACTACCACTACTGCCGCTTTCAGTCCTTCTTTTGATCACGATCGTATGTGCCTTAAAGGAAAGGTATCCCAATTTCATCACATTGATTCTTCCACTAGTTTGAATTGTTTTTTCAGATTGGTAATATTAGGGAATTTGAACCCGCAGCGGAACGAAATATTTATTTTGGGTGAATATGGCAATAGCAAAATAGGAGAAATAATTGGCGAAAGGAGAAAACAAATAATCCACTAATAATACGAAAAGTGGTACAAAAGAAATGGAGAAATAAAACACTCAAACCCTTAACCTAAAATACACCAAACTAACCCTCACAAATATATATATATATATATATATATATAGCATAAACTAACCTTCAGATGTGTGTATATATATATATATATATATATATATATATATATATATATATATATATATATATATATATATATATATATATATATATATATATATATATATATATATATATATATATATATTAAACTCACAAAATGGGATATTCTGCAAATGAAGGATTGTAAGCTATATATAGCATAAATAAAGTAATGTGAAATGTACTTACAATGGTCAAATACGTGTTGTATTTGTGGAGATAATTATGCTTGCCAACATGTGAAGTGGGACATTACAAATGCTAGCTAATTTGAAATCATAAGAAGCCAAAATAATGCATGGCTGACAATGTGAAATTGAAATCACATTCATAAATCTCCACCTTGATTTGAATTTCACTGAATAATTATGTCTTCCTCTGAACTCAATAGTTGCAAACACCAATCAAGTTTAAGCAATGATTAAACTTGCTGGTCGAAAGAGGCTTCGGCATCATGTCATCTGGATTGTCCGTTGTACCGATTTTAGTAATACTGATATTTCCCTCGGAAATAATGTCTCGAATAAAATGATACTTCACGTCAATGTGCTTAGTTCTTTCATGAAACATCTGATCTTTAGTTAGACAAATCGCACTTTGACTATGACAATGGACAACAATCTTCTGTAAATTTGAACTGAGTTCACCGACTAAACCTCTTAGCCAAATAGCTTCTTTTACAGCTTCTAATACCGCCATGTATTCTGCTTTGGTAGAGGATAATGCAATTGTAGGCTGTAAAGTAGCTTTCCAACTGATAACACTACTGCCAAGGGTAAACATATAACCTGTGATCGATCTTCGCTTGTCAAGATCACTTGCATAGTCTGAATCAACATAACCAACCACCATGTTCTTACTTTTTCTAAATTCTAAACATGTATTCATAGTACCCCTTAAGTATCTCAAAATCCATTTCACAGCATGCCAATATTCTTTACCCGGATTTGCCATATATCTACTAACAACACTGACTGCATGTGAAATGTCAGGATGAGTAAAAACCATAGCATATATGATACTACCAACAACACTAAAGTAAGGAACATGTGACATATACTCAGCATCCGTTTCAGATTGAGGACATAAAGCAGCAGAAAGTCGAAAATGAGTAGCAAGTGGAGTACTTACAGGTTTGGCATTTTTCATGCCAAAATGCTCCAACACTTTCTCAATAAAACTTCTCTGAGTCAAATAAAGCTTTCCTGCAGCTCTATCTCTTTGGATCTCCATGCTGAGAATCTTCTTAGCAGCTCTCAAATCTTTCATCTCAAATTCACTGCTAAGCTCTGCTTTCAATCTATTGATATCAGACATATCCTTGGCAACAATAAGCATATCATCAACATAAAGCAACAAGTATAAAATTGCAAGTCTTCTAAAATACACATAGCTATCATACTGGCTCCTTGGATAGCCATGTCCAACCATAAAAGAATCAACCGCTTATACCACTGTCGAGGTGACTACTTTAATCTGTACAATGATTTTCGCAACAAGCAAACATGGTCTTCTTTGCCTTCAACTTCAAAACCATATGGTTATTTCATATAGATCTGCTCCTCCAGTTCTCCATGCAAGAAAGCAGTCTTCATATCAAGTTGCTCTTACTCCAAATCATTTATAGCAACCAAGGTAAGCAAAACACGAATAGAGCTATGTTTAACAACAAGAGAAAACACATCGTTGAAATTAACTCCTTGTACCTGACTATAGCCCTTAGCGACTAATCGTGCTTTGTATCTAGCATCTTCAACTCCGGGAATGCCATCTTTCTTTTTGAAGACCCATTTGCAACCAACAATCTTCTTATCCTTAGGTAGTTTCACCGACTCCCATGTGCGGTTCTTGTGTAAAGATTCTATCTCTTCTTGCATAGCGATAAGCCATTTCTCTGAATCATCACAAGAAATGGCCTCTGAATATGTATAAGGTTCACCAACTCCTTCTGTCTCTTGTGTAGCTACAAAGGTGTAAGTAACATAATCTACAAACTTTGCAGGCATTCTTCTTTCTCTATCTAGCCTGCTTTCAATAACAGGCTACTAGACCTATTCTAAGGTAGTAGTTTCTTCAACTTCTATTGGCTCAGACAACTATTCTAAAATTTGCTCCTCTGTGGCTTCGGACGGAGCAAATGATTCCTTCACCTCGAATGGAAACCTCCATCCGCTTATCAGAATTCTGTATTTTGGTGTCAACTACAACTGGGGACTCTTTTCTTGGATAAAGTATAACAGACTCATCGAACATACCATTTCTACTTATTATAGATTTCGGTGACTTGGGATCAAGAAGCCAAACTTTGTATCCCTTTACACCATCTAGATAGCCAAGAAAAATTCCCTTTTTAGCTCTAGGCTCCAATTTTTTATCGTTCATATAGACATAAATAGGGCACCTAAAAATCCTCAAATCAGAATAATTTACAGGTTTACCAGACCATAACTCCTCAGGAGTCTTGCAGTTAATGGAAGCACAAGGGGAATGATTCACAAAATGAGCAGCAGTTGCAGTTGCTTCTGCCCAAAATGCTTGAGACAAATCAGAATTTGACAACATGCATCGAACTTTCTCTAAAAGAGTTCTATTCATTCGTTCAGCTACACCATTTTGCTGTGGTGTTCCTTGAACTGTCAGATGTATCGAGATGCCCATATCCTTATAGAACGTGTCAAATTATACATTACAAAACTCCAAGCCATTATTAGTGCGAAGATGTTTGATCTTTCTTCCAGTCTGATTCTCCACTAAGGCTTTCCACTACTTGAAAGTGGCAAAGACATCATTCTTGTGTTTTAAGAAAAAAGTCCAAACCCTTCGAGAGTAGTCGTCAATAAAAGTGAGCATGTAACGAGCGCCACCTTTCGAAGGAACACGAGTAGGGCCCTAAAGGTCAGAATGGATATAATCCAAAGTACCTTTTGTTCTGTAAACACCACCACTGAAGTTGACTCTTTTGTGCTTGCAGAAAATGCAGTGCTCATAAAACTCTAACTTGGAAGTACTTTGGCCTCATAGGAGACCCCTTTTACTGAGCATGGCCAAGCCTTTTTTCACTCATGTGGCCAAGCCTCATATGCCATAATTTTGTAACTTCGGATTTTGACATGGAAGATAAAACTGTAGCAACACCTGTGGCAGTTGATCCTTGCAACACGTACAATCTCCCAACTTTTCTAGCTTTCATCACAATGAGGGCACCTTTCAAAACCTTCAAAACTCCACCTACACCAGAAAATCTGCAATTGTTGTTGTCTAAAGTAGATAACGAGATTAGGTTCTTCTTCATATCTAGAATATGCCGCACATCAATCAGGGTTTTGATAATACCATCATGCATCTTGATTTTGATAGTACCAATTCCAACAACATCACAAGGATAATTATTGCCCATCAACACGACTCCTTTATCTACTGGTTTATAAGAGGAAAACCAATCTCTGTGGAAACAGATATGAAATGAGAAAGCAAAATCTAAGATCCATCCTTGTCTAGATCTGGCACATCATCGGACACGGCATATACTTCAGCATCTACTTGATTTTCTACAACACTAGCTTTGGCAGAACTGTCATCTTTATGACTCTTGTCTTTATTCTTCCGTTGGAGCTTGAAATATTCAGCTTTAATGGGCCCTTTCTTCTTGCAGTAATTGCACATAAAATTACTGTAATGAGATCTTGATTTAGATCTGGATTAGTTGTTGTTGTTGCTGCTACTGGGATCTCTTGTACTAGATCTCCCTCGAACGACAAGACCTTCTCCAGGACTATTTCTATCACCGAAAAGCTCTTTATCAATAAGATCTTTAGAGAATAAACATTCTTTAACCTCCTCCACAGTTAAAGTGGTTTTACTATAGATAAGGTCTCGCGAAAATTCTTAAACGATGGAGGAAGAGACCGGAACAACATAAGAGCTTTATCTTCTTCTTCGTATTTTATATCTAAATTTTCTAGATCCAAAAGAATGGAACTAAAATCATCAAGGTGTGCCTTAAGGGATGTGCCTTCTACCATGTGGAGCATATGGAGACAATGCTTCACCACAAGCTTACTAGTGAGGTTTTTGGACATGTAGAGAGATTGTATTTTCTCCCATAAATCTTTGGCAGTCTTCTCATGGATGACTTCTCGCAGAACCTCATTCGATAAACATAATGAAAGGCGGCAAGAGCTTTATCCTCCAGATCTTGTTTCTTCTCCTTTGTCACCATTTCAGGTAATTCTTCCATCATCACCTTGTACAATCCATTTTGCGTCAAAATCATTTCATCTTAACTTGCCATAAGGCAAAGCTCGTATTGCGATCAAATTTCTCGATATCGAATTTTGTTGTCGCCCTAGTAAATTTTTAAAATTCCAAAATAAATATTGATTAGCTCTGGTACCAATTTGTTAGGGAATTAGAACCTGCAGCGGAATGAAATATTTATTGTGGGTGAATATGACAATAACAAAATAGGAGAAATAATTGGCGAAAGGAGAAAACAAATAATCCACTAATAATATGAAAAGTGGTACAAAAGAAATGGAGAAATAAAACACTCAAACCTTAACCCAAAATACACCCAAACTAACCCTCACAAATATATATATATACAAGATGTGTGTGTGTGTATATATATATATATATATATATATATATATATATATATATATATATATATATATATATATATATATATATATATATATATATTAAACTCACAAAATGGGATATTCTGCAAATGAAGGATTGTGAGCTATATATAGCATAAATAAAGTAATGTGAAATGTACTTACAATGGTCAAATACGTGTTGTATTTGTGGAGATAATTATGCTTGCCAACATGTGAAGTGGGACATTACAAATGCTAGCTAATTTGAAATCATAAGAAGCCAAAATAATGCATGGCCGACAATGTGAAATTGAAATCACACTCACAGGTAATTATTTTGTTAGATAAAGGTTTTGTTGTTTGTGGAATTGTGTTCTGAAATTGAAATTCTTCTCAGTTTTTTTTCTATTTTTTTTGGTGGTTAGTGTAGGAGATTTCCCTTTCTGGAAACAGATTTCATAGTTGTTTGAGAGAAATCAGGGCGCGTGCTTGTGAAGTAGAGGATGAAGAAAAGGGTATTAAAATTGCAAAGGAGGATTGGGAGAAAATGCATGTACATATAGCTTCATATAAAAATTTCCCTACTGTTGCTGGACTGGCTTCTTCTGCTGCTGGTTTTGCCTATTTTTTCAATAATTACAAGATTAGTATACTAACCATGTTGTTGAATGTCTTTGTTCATGCATTTTGAAAAAAAAAATGACGTGTTAATATTCTCTTGTAAAAAATTTTAACCCTTATGTTTTAATGGGATTATCTTCTGTATATAAGAACATTGACCCTTAAATTGATTCTACGTGGTTAAAAATTTGTATTGTTGTATAGCAGTATATTATACTAAGCTTAGAGAGAGCTCATATTCAATAGTTTATTCCAATTTCCAAAGCAGGGGACAGGGGGTTATATTGGTCAGATTGTGTGGTTGAAATAACTTACACACATGTTATTATGTATATTTACAGTTTTGCATATGATTATGTCGTTTTTTTCTGCTTTGTTGTTTTGTTTCAGTGGCACGTAAAGAGTACACTTCCATCTGCCAACTGATACAAAATATTGGCAAAAAGTGAGAGATTAGAATCCCTAGAAGTATAAACGTACTATAATATGTTTTCTCTGTCAGGCAACGCAGTGTTATTTCTTAGACACCCTTTCTCTTTTCTGCAATTTCCAATATTTTTAATTGATAGAATTCATGGTGAATGTAACTGATTTTAATTTCAAAATGCAGTTTTTTCCCTTGCAAAACTAATGAATGCTAAGGAGGACAACAGTGAGCTTTCAGCTATCGCAAGGTATTGTAATTTCTGACATGAATTTACATTTTTGAGTCAGATAGTGTCGTTGTTTCAGCTGGTTTATTTTCTTTTTGGTGTGTTTAGAAATGTTCGTTTGAAGGAAAAGAATTCAATTCAATTCATTTTACATATAAAATTTAGATTTTTATATATGAACTGAATTGAATTCTTTTCCTTAAAAAAGAAGGTTTCCAAATGCACCATTGGTGTTCACTTTTCTATAATCTAACATATAGTTCATTTTACACAATTCATTGTTGTGGTAAATATTTATTTTTATTTGGTTATGCATGTGGTATACACCTAATTGCTTGCTTCCTCAAAATCTCAAATCCTTTTTTGGTCTTTGATCTAATGAATTTTATTTGGTCTTTTCCATTTCCATCTTGTTTAAAACTGCTCTGGTGATGCTAATGTGGACATTATTTTTGTTGGAAATTAAAACACTCTTTTGGATTACACAAACTGAAAAACAAATTACAATTTTTTTAATTCTCACAACTCACTCTCACTCACTGAGTTAACTCACTCTACACTTACTACTTATTTCACTCAACTTACTCTATATTCTTTCTCAATTCTCTGCTTTCAAACTAAAACAATAAACTCTATTTATAGGGCACTTCTATCGACACTCTAAATTACTACAAACTACAAATCCTAACTACCACACTCAAGTCTTTTTTCTGCCACTCAATTTGATTTCGGATGAGATAGGTTGTGGCTTATGATTGGATAGCAAATCCCATCCAAATACTAACACTAGTTATTCTGATTTCATGTGATCTCATTATCTTATTTTATTCATGCATATCCACATGCATATTTTCATGCATACGTTTCAACTCTTCATCCATTCTTCATGCATTTGTCTTCTTTCTTTTTTTTGTTCTTATTATTATTATTTAAAATTAAGTTTAGTTTCTAACACTCCCCCTTAAACTTAATTTTGTCATCCTAAGTAAGTTCCTCAGTCTTATGAAGGTCTCGCTTGTGAGTGGCTTGGTAAAGATATCCGCAACTTGATCTTATGTCTTCACATATTCAACTTGCACTTCCTTTCTTGCAACACACTCTCTTATGTAATGGTAGCGAATATCAATGTGCTTGCATCGGTCATGAAATACGGGATTCTTTGCTAAGGCAATGGCTGACTTGTTGTCAACACGGATCTCAGTTGACTCCTCTTGTGTCAGACCAATCTCCTTTAATAAATTTTCTGACCTAAATTGCATGACAAACGCACGAGGTTGCTGCAACTTATTCTGCTTCACATGTAGACAAAGTTACAATTGGTTGTTTCTTTGACATCCATGTGAAAACAGTGTCTCCCATGAAGAACACAAATCCAGTGGTGCTCCTTCGATTGTCTACATCTCCACCCCAATCACTGTCATTATATCCAACAAGCTTGTAATCAACAGCAACTGAATAGAACAAGCCCAAGTCGATCGTGCCTTTTAAATAGCGAAGATTTCTCTTAGCGGCTTTGAAATGGGTGGTTGTTGGTGATTCCATATTGCGGCTAACTAATCCTAATGCATGAAGGATATCTAGCCTCATACAGGTAAGGTAGCGTAGACTTCCCACCAAGCTTTTGAAGAGTGTTAGATCTACACTTTCACTTTCTTCATGTTTGGACATCTTGATTCCATTGTCCGCAGGTGTGCTTATAGACTTACAGTTTTCCATCTTGAACTTTTTCAAGATCTCCTTGGCATAGCTTTCTTGCGAAATGAAAATTCCATCACTTTGTTGCTTTACTTCAATACTGAGGTTGTATGACATGAGTCCCATGTCTTTCATCTTGAATTCCTTCGTCATTACTTTCATGAATTCTTTAAACATAATTGGGTTACTTCCTATGAAGATCAAATCATCAACGTAGAGGCATACAATCAAAATATCTCCATCTTGGATCTTGATGTACAAAGCGTGCTCATAGGGACATTTGTTGAAGCCATTTTCTCGAAAGTACTTGTCAATTCTGCTATTACATGTCCTTAGTGCTTGTTTTAGCCTGTAAAGAGCCTTCTTCAATTTCAACACCTTGTCTTCATGGCCTTTGACTTCATAACCTGGTGGTTGCTGAATGTAAACTTCCTCCTCAAGAACCCCATTTAGGAATACCGATTTTACATCCATTTGATGAATTATGCACTTGTTTTGAGCCGTTAAAGAAATAATTAGTATGACAGTTTCCAATCGAGCAACTGGAGCGAATACCTCATCGTAGTCAATTCCAGCCTTTTGACAATAGCCTTTTGCAACAAGCCTTGCCTTGTGTCTTTCGATCTCTCCCTTGGCATTCCTTTTTGTTTTGTACACCCATTTGACACCTATTGCCTTGTGTCCTTTGAGAAGTGAAGTGAGTTCCCATGTATCATTCTTCTCAATGGCCTTGATTTCTTCGTCCATTGTATCTCTCCACTTTTTCTCTTTTGCAGCTTCTTGAAATGTCACTGGCTCACAGTCAACAAATAGATAAAATAATGTAAGATTGTCTAGTTATTCAGTCACCTCATAGAGTTCTTGAAGACTTCTCGTAAGATGCACTTCTCTTTCATCTTCAGTCTCGCTTGAGGATGGAGATGATGATGATGATGATGACCCATGTCTATGAGTAGGATAAGTTGGTGGAGTTGTGAGGCCTTGTTGAAGTTGTCTTGGTTGCTCAGGTGTTGTCGACTCATCTTCCTCGAATGGAGAAAAATTAAAGTCTTCCGTTTGAGAATCAAAGTTCCATTCTCCTTCTTCATCAAATATCGCATCTCGGCTAATCATAAATTTCTTCTCATTAGGATTTTATAGCTTATAGCCTTTTGAGCTTGAGTCATAACCGATGAAAATAAAACTTTTGCTTTTATCATCAAGCTTGGTCCGATTCTCATCTAGTACATGAACATAAGCTACACTCTCGAAGACGGGAAATTCCGGGCTTTCTTCCGCTCCATGCTTCTTGTGGTGACTTTCCCCACACGCTTCTTATAGGAGAACGATTTAATAAGTAGACTGCACATGCCACTGCTTCCGCCCAAAACTCCTTGGGCAGTTTCTTGCTTTTGAGCATACTCCGTGCCATGTTAATAATTGTTCTATTCTTCCTTTCTGCAACACCATTTTATTGGGGGGATCTAGGAACCGTTAAGGGTCGACGAATTCCATGTGCTACACAAAACTCGTTGAATTCATTAGATGTGAATTCTCCTCCTCAATCAGATCTCATGGCTTTGATCTTAAGACCGCTCTCCTTTTCCATGACTGCTTTGAACTTCAGAAAAGCTCCAAAAACTTTTGATTTCTGCTTCAAGAAATACACCCAAGTTTTTCTTGAATAATTATCAATGAAGAGAAGGAAGTAGTTACTATTAGCGAGAGAACTCGGCTTAATAGGACCACACACGTCGGTATGGATGAGCTCAAGCGGCTTCTTGGCTCTATAGTTTGACTCCTTTGGAAAGCTTCTTCTGAATTGCTTCCCTTGTAGACATCCTTTGCACAATTGATCGGGATTATTGATACATGGTAAACCTCTAACCATTCCCTTCTTAGATAGCAGCTCCAATCCTCCAAAGTTGAGATGACCAAATCGAAGATGCCATAGCCACGATGCATCTTTGTAACACGCCTTCAAATACTTCGCAACATCATGTTGAATGTTCAAAGGAAATATTCTACTCTTTGACATTTGTACTTTAGCAATCAGATCTCCTTTGCCATCTCTTATTAAAAGGCTACAATCTTTCATGTGAATATCATAGCCTTTTTCTAAGAGTTGGCCCAAACTTAGAATGTTGCACTTCATATTAGGCACATAGTAGACATTTGAGATTAACTAGTGGCTACCATCTTTTGCCCGGAAAAGTATGTTACCTTTTTCTTTCATTGATATTTTGCTGTCATCTCTAAAAGAGACGTCACCACTTACTTCTTTAGTGAGCTCCACGAATAAATTTCTTTTGCCGTACATGTGATTGCTTGCACCGGTGTTGAGATACCATGTGTTCTCTTGATGATCATCGTTGTTGTTGTATGCTAGTAACAACGTTTCTTTCTTTTCGATTTTCTCTTCCACAAAGTTTGCCTTCTCCTCGACCTTATTTCTAGGAGATCTACATTCTGAAGCTTAATGTCCAAACTTTTGACAATTATAGCATTGGACTTGAGATTTGTCACACCGTGAGTTTGAGTTGCCTTTTCCACGGCCTTGTGTGGAGCTTTCTCCCTTCTCGTAGTTATTGTTGGAATTGTTGTTATTGTGATTCCAACTTCATCCACGACCACGACCACTACCTCGTCCGCGGCCTCGACCTCTGCCTCTGCCTCTGCCTCTTCCATGTTGGTCTCTACTATTACCATGGCTTTCACTCGTATCCTTGAGTTGTAGTTTGAGGAGTTGCTCAGTGATCCCTTGCTTCTTCTTATGCTTTTCATTATAGGCTTGTAGCGATCCTTGGAGTTCCTCAATTGTCATTTCCTCTAAGTTTTTAGTTTTCTCAATTGTCACCATGATGTGCTTGAATTTGGGATCCAACGAATGGAGTATCTTCTCAATTATCCTTATATCTTCTAACTTTTCACCATTTCTTTTTAATTGATTAGAAACAGCAGCTACTCTGGAAAAATAATCTGAAATGGACTCATACGCTTTCATGTGTAAGGATTAGAATTCACCTCTTAATGTTTGGAGGCGAACCCTTTTCACCTTTTCAACTCCTTTGTAAGAGGTTTGCAACTTTTCCCATGCTTGCTTGGCGGAGGTTGCATTTGAAATTTTCTTAAAACTGTCGTCATCTAATGCTTGATAGATGAGGAAGAGAGCTTTCTTGTCTCTCTTTCGGGAATCCTTCAAATTTGTAGCTTGATCTGACGTGAGGGAGACTTCATTTTCGGGCTCCTTGAATCCTTTGTCTACGATATTCCAAACATCATGAGCACCGAGAAGAGCCTTCATCTTGATACTCCAATTGTCGTAGTTATTGTTGTTGAGTGTTGGAACTTAAAAGGATCCCACGTTATCTTACTCAAATAGCTTTTCTAGACGTATAGGAGCTATTGCGACACTTTCTGGAGTCTGATGCGACACTTCTATAGTCTGCTGCGACACTTCTGGAGTCTACTGCGATACTTCTGGAGTCTTTTGCAACACACTGGACGTATTGCAACGCTTTTGGCAGTCTACTGCGACACTTTCTGGGCCTTTTAGCTAGTACAACACCTGGGCAGTTTCAACTCGATTTTTCCGCACTCGGGAAAAAAAAATTCCTTTCGGGAGGAGGACTCGAGCTATCAACCTAACTCTGGTACCACTTTGTTGGAAATTAAAACACTCTTTTGGATTACACAAACTGAAAAACAAATTACAATTTTTTTATCCTCACAACTCACTCTCACTCACTGACTTAACTCACTCTACACTCACTAACTCAACTTACTCTATATTGTTTCTCAATTCTCTGCTTTCAAACTAAAATAATAAACTCTATTTATAGGGCACTTCTTCCGACACTCTAAATTACTACAAACCACAAATCCTAACTACCACACTCAAGTCTTTTTTCTGCCACTCAATTTGATTTCGGATGAGATAGGATGTGGCTCATGATTGGATAGCAAATCTCATCCAAATACTAACACCAGTTATTCTGATTTCATGTGTGTTGGAAATTAAAACACTCAAACAAACAACTTTTATTAAACTCAAAAATATTACAAGAACACTCTCACTCAAAATACAATACTACAACTCACTCTTTACTTCTTTTCTCTCTAAAGAAGTTCGTATTTTTGTTGATGAAAAACAACTAAAGAACTCACCTATTTATAGGTGAATTATACAACTCCCAACTCCCAACTCCCACAATTAATAACCATAATTCTTAACTAACACAATTACTTACCACCACCTCCAACTAATACAATTAATAGCCAACTTATTTAGTTAATTTAATGGCCTCCAAATTGGTTGTAGTTAATAGCCTCCAATTTGGTTATCACACACAAAAATCTACATACTTAAAATACCTAAATAAATTTACTACATTTTGGATTTGTGGGCTTGGACTCCAATTGATTGGATTTGGATTTTGGGTTTCCATTGATATGGATCAAGTTTATGATCCAACACCCCCCCTTAAACTTGATCTTGTCATTCCGAGTGAGCTTCTCAATCTGACGTAGTTTTCACTTGAGAGCGGCTTAGTGAATATATCCGCAATTTGATCTTGTGTCTTCACGTATTCAACTTGTACTTCCTTTCTTGCAACACACTCTCTTATGTAATAGTAGCGGATGTCGATGTGTTTGCTTCGATCATGGAATACAGGATTCTTTGCTAAGGCAATGGCTGACTTGTTGTCAATACGGATCTCAGTCGGCTCCTCTTGCATTAACCCAATCTCCTTCAATAAATTTCTAAGCCAAATTGCATGACAAATGAACGAGGTTGCTGCAACATATTCTGCTTCACATGTAGACAAAGTTACAATTGGTTGTTTCTTTGACATCCATGTGAAAGCAGTATCTTCCATGAAAAACACGAATCCACTAGTGCTTCTTCGGTTATCTACGTCTCCACCTCAATCGCTATCGCTATATCCAATAAGCTTGTAATCATTAGATACCAAATAAAACAAGCCAAAGTCTGTTGTACCTTTCAAATAGCGAAGAATTCTCTTAGCAGCTTTGAAATGGGTGGTTGTTGGTGACCCCATATAGCGGCTTACTAATCCGACTGCATGAAGGATATCTGGCCTCGTGCATGTAAGATAGTGTAGACTTCCAACCAAACTTTTGAAAAATATTGGATCTACACTTTCCCCTTCTTCATGTTTGGACATCTTGATCCCGTACTCCACCGGTGTGCTTATCGGCTTGCAGTTATCCATTTTGAACTTTTTCAAGATCTCCTTCGTATAGCTTTCTTGTGAAATGGATATTCCATCCTTTTGTTGCTTTACTTCTATGCCGAGATAGTGCGCCATGAGCCCCATGTCTGTCATCTCAAACTCCTTCGTCATCACTTTCTTGAATTCATCGAACATTCTTTGGTTGCTTCTAGTGAATATCAAATCGTCCACGTAGAGGCACACGATCAAAATATCTCCATCTTTGATCTTGATGTACAAAGCGTGCTCAAAGGGGCATTTGTTGAAGCCATTTTCTCGGAAGTACTTGTCAATTCTGCTATTCCATGCCCTTGGTGCTTGTTTTAGCCCATAAAGAGCCTTCTTCAATTTTAACACCGTGTCGTCATGGCCTTTGACCTCATAATCTGGTGGTTGCTGGATGTAAACTTCTTCTTCAAGAACTCCATTTAGGAACGCCGATTTTACATCCATTTGATGAATTCTCCACTTATTTTGAGCAGCTAAAGAAATTATTAGTCTGATAGTTTCCAATCGAGCAACTGGAGCGAATACCTCATCGTAGTCAATTCCAGCCTTTTGACAGTAGCCTTTTGCAACAAGCCTTGCCTTATGTCTTTCGATCTCTCCCTTGGCATTCCGCTTTATTTTGTACACCCATTTGACACCTATCGCCTTGTGTCCTTTGGGAAGTGAAGTGAGTTCCCATGTATCAATCTTCTCAATGGCCTTGATTTCTTCGTCCATTGCATCTCTCCACTTTTTCTCTTTTGCAGCTTCTTGAAATGTCACTGGCTCACAGTCAACAAATAGACAAAATAATGTAAGATTGTCTAGTTGTTCAGTCACCTCATAGAGTTCTCGAAGACTTCTCGTATGATGCACTTCTCTTTCATCTTCAGTCTCGCTTGAGGACGGAGATGATGATGACCCATCTCTATCAGTAGGAGAAGTTGGTAGAGTTGTGAGGCCTTGTTGAAGTTGTCTTGGTTGCTCAGGTGTTGTAGGCTCATCTTCCTCGAATGGAGAAAAATTGAAGTCTTCCGTTTGAGAATCAAAGTTCCATTCTCCTTCTTCATCAAATATCGCATCTTGGCTGATCATAAATTTCTTCTCATTTGGATTGTATAGCTTATAGCCTTTTGAGCTTGAGTCATAACCGATGAAAATAAAACTTTTGCTTATATCATCAAGCTTGGTTCGATTCTCATCTGCTACATGAACATGAGCTACACTCCCGAAGACTCGAAGATGGGAAATTCTAGGCTTTCTTCCGCTCCATGCTTCTTGTGGTGTCTTTCCCCACACGCTTCTTGTAGGAGAACGATATAATAGGTAGACTGCACATGCCACTGCTTCCGCCCAAAACTCCTTGGGTAGTTTCTTGCTTTTGAGCATACTCCGTGCCATGTCAAGAATTGTTCTATTCTTCCTTTCTGCCACACCATTTTGTTGGGGGGATCTAGGAACCGTTAAGGGTCGACGGATTCCATGTGCTACACAAAACTCATTGAATTCATTGGATGTGAATTCTCCTCCTCGATCAGATCTCATGGCTTTGATCTGATGACCACTCTCCTTTTCCACGGCTGCTTTGAACTTCTAAAACACTCCAAAGACTTCTGATTTCTGCTTCAAGAAATATACCCATGTTTTTCTTGAGTAATCATCAATGAAAAGAAGGAAGTAGTTACTATTAGCGAGAGAACTTGGCTTGATAGGACCACACACGTGGATATAGATGAGCTCGAGCGGTTTCTTGGCTCTATAGTCTGACTCCTTTGGAAAGCTTCTTCTGAATTGCTTCCCTTGTAAACATCCTTCGCACAATTGATCAGGATTGTTGATACATGGTAAGCCTCTAACCATTCCTTTCTTCGATAGTAGCTCTAATCCTCCGAAGTTGAGATGACCAAATCAAAGATGCCATAGCCACGATGCGTCTTTGTAACACGCCTTCAAACACTTCGCAACATCGTGTTGAATGTTCAAAGGAAACATTCGATTCTTTGACATTTGTACTTTAGCAATCAGATCTCCTTTGCCATCTCTTATTAAAAGACTACAATCTTTCATGTGAATATCATAGCCTTTTTCTAAGAGTTGGCCCAAACTTAGAATGTTGCACTTCATATTAGGCACATAGTAGACATTTGAAATTAATTAGTGGCTACCATCTTTACCACGAAAGAGGATGTTACCTTTCCCCTTCACCGATATCTTGTTGTCATCTCCAAATGAGACATCGCCACTTACTTCTTCAGTTAGCTCTACGAATAAGCTTCTTTTTCTGCACATGTGGTTGCTTGCACCGGTGTCGAGATACCATGTGTTGTCTTGATGATCACTGTTGTTGTTATATGCTAATAATAGCGTTTCTTTCTCCTCAATCTTCTCCTCCACGAAATTTGCCTTCTCTACAACTTGATCATTTCGAGCTCTACATTCTGAAGCGTAATGCCCAAACTTTTGACAATTATAGCATCGGACTTGAGATTTGTCATAGCTCGATTTCAAATTTCCTTTTCCACGACCTTGCGTGGAGCTTTCTCCTTTCTCGTAGTTGTTGTTGGAATTGTTATTGTAATTCCAACTCCGTCCACGATCACGGCTACCTCCTCGTCCGCGGCCTCGTCCTCTGCCTCTGCCTCTGCCATGGTTGTTTCTACCATTACCTTGGCCTTCACTCGTATCCTTAAGTTGTAACTTGAGGAGTTGCTCAGAGATACCTTGCTTCTTCTTATGCTTTTCTTCATAGGCTTGTAGTGATCCTTGGAGTTCTTTAATCGTCATCTCCTCCAAGTCTTTGGTTTCTTCAATCGTCACCACGATGTGCTCAAATTTGTGATCCAACGAGCGGAGTATCTTCTCTATTATTCTTACATCTTCTAACTTCTCACCGTTTCTTTTCAATTGATTAGAAATGACTGCTACTCTTGAAAAGTAATCGGAGATAGACTCGGATGGTTTCATGTGCAAGGATTCAAACTCACCTCTTAATGTTTGGAGATGGACCTTCTTCACCTTTTCGGCTCCTTTGTAAGAGGTTTGTAGCTTCTCCCATGCTTGCTTGGCGGAAGTTGCACTTGAAATCTTTTCAAAACCATCATCATCTAATGCTTGATAGATGAGGAAGAGAGCTTTCTTGTCTCTCTTTCGGGAATCCTTCAAAGTTGTAGCTTGATTTGGCATGAGAGAGGCTTCATTTTTGGGCTCCTTGAATCGTTTCTCTACGATATCCCAAACATCATGAGCACCGAGAAGAGCCTTCATCTTGATACTCCAATTGTCGTAGTTGTTGTTGTTGAGTGTTGGAACTTGAAAGGATGCCACGTTATTCGCCATCTTACTCAAATAGCTTTTCTAGATGTACAGGAGCTATTGCGACACTTTCTGGAGTCTGCTGCGACACTTCTGGATTCTACGCGACACTTCTGGAGTCTTTTTGCAACACACTGGATGTATTGCAACGCGTTTGGCAGTCTACTGCGACACTTTCTGGGCTTTTTAGCTACTGCAACGCCTGGGCAGTTTCAACTCGATTTTTCCGCACTCGGGAAAAAAAAATTCTTTTTGGGAGGAGGACTCGAGCTTTTAACCTAGCTCTGGTACCACTTTGTTGGAAATTAAAACACTCAAACAAACAACTTTTATTAAACTCAAAAATATTACAAGAACACTCTCACTCAAAATACAATACTACAACTCACTCTTTACTTCTTTTCTCTCTAAAGAAGTTCTTATTTTTGTTGATGAAAAACAACTAAAGAACTCACCTATTTATAGGTGAATTATACAACTCCCAACTCCCAACTCCCACAATTAATAACCACAATTCTTAACTAACACAATTACTTACCACCACCTCCAACTAATACAATTAATAGTCAACTTATTTAGTTAATCTAATGGCATCCAAATTGGTTGTAGTTAATAGCATCCAATTTGGTTATCACACACAAAAATCTACATACTTAAAATACCTAAATAAATTTACTACATTTTGGATTTATGGGCTTGAACTCCAATTGATTGGATTTAGATTTTGGGTTTCCATTAATATGGATCAAGTTTATAATCCACCAATTATCTCATTATCTTATTTTATTCATGCTTATCCCTAGACATATTGACATGCTTACGTGTTCAACTCTTCATCCATTCTTCGTGCATTTGTCTTCTTTCTTTTTTTTCTTATTATTATTATCATTATTATTATTATTATTATTATTATTATTATTATTATTATTTAAAATTAAGTTTAGTTTCTAACAATTTTTATAAACATTAACAAGTATTGCTGGAAATATCGTCATTTACTTCTTTGAAATATTACATTGCTGAGTTACTTTTTTATATGAAATATGTCAAAAGAGTTGGAAAATGATATTTGTTAACTCTGTTTCTAGGCAAGGTTCAGGAAGTGCTTGTCGCAGTTTGTTTGGTGGATTTGTGAAGTGGATCATGGGACAAGTAAGCTGTCACATACTCCAGGACTGAGTCAGTTAGCTCAGTTAGCTAATTCAGTTACATTTTGTTAAGAAGTTAAAATGCAGTTAGATGAGCAATTATCCCATGTGGTTACTGTTAATTCATAGATCCTAGTTCTAGAGTTCCAGCTATTATTCTGTTAGGGAATCTACTATAAATATCCCATTGTAATACAATCCCAATAATCAATGATTATACCAGAATTTCCTCATTCACTCTCTAATTTCTCTCTCCTCTCCCTCTTCTCTCTATCCCTCTCCCTCTCTTCTACTTTCTCTGTTCTTATCAGTGCTATTCTACCATAAATCGTTACATAAGCTTCATTTTGAGGTTCATTCTTATGTCTTGTTTCAAGGGTTATATGAATTTAAGTGTATCCTTTTACATTTTTATTTAATCAAGGCCGACAATGGAAGCGACAGCCTTGCTGTTCAAGTTGTAGATGAGAAGCACTGGGATGATCTTGTTATTATTATCGCTGTGGTACGTTTCTTTTGTCTCATTAAACAATATCACTCTTTGAATGAATTTTTATTTTTTCAAATTACTTGGGATTCTGAAAGTTTTGAACCAGATCTCTTAATGTTCCTAAAGTTTATCTTAGAGTTTATTTTATCCTTCCTATGGTCTCCTAATATTTTAGTGTAACTCACCTACGCAGACTGCCAGTTCAAACTTCTGAATTTTTCTTTCCTTTTGGTTTTTGCCTTTCTAATGGGTCATTGCAAGTAAGGTTCTTTGAGGAAGAGTGGGATACAGGGAATTGGTCAATTTAAATTGATGCAAGTATACTATATTAATTGGTAATTATTATATTAAATTGATGCATTGATACTCTATTAATTATTGATTATTATATTAAATTGATGCATTCATACTATATTATTAACTATTATGTTTGTTTTTGTTTTTTTTTTATTTCATGTTTATTCGGCTTCATTCTTAATAATGTTTTTACCAGGTGAGTTCAAGGCAGAAAGAAACTAGTAGCACGTCAGGAATGCGTGATACTGGGGAGACTAGCTTGCTTTTACAACATAGAGCTAAGGTATTTTTCATTTGCCTTTTTTCTTTTTTTCTTTATCTGGTCGCTTGTTTCTTTGAAAATGATTTTTCGTTCTCTCAGTATATGATTTTCTAATTTCAACTACATTTAGGTCCTGTTCTTTTCAACTTCTGAACGCTGAACTGAACTGAAGTTGGCTGAACTGAGCTTAACTGAGCTTATTTCAGTGTAAATTTATAACTACAAATAACTGAACTGAACTGAACTGCACTGAACTGAACTGAACCGAACTACATTGAATTGTGATCCAAAATAACAGGGCCTTAGTGTCTACTGACTATTGTTGATCATGAGTATTCCTTGTAATATAAATGCGGTCTATTATTCCATAAAAGTTGATATATTATATTTTTCTTATGATATATTTCTTTAAGCAATGTCATTGTTAACAGGAGACAGTACCAAAACGCATTATACAAATCGAAGAGGCCATCAAAAATCGAGATTTCGCATCTTTCGCACGTTTAACCTGTGCTGATAGCAATCAGTTCCATGCTGTGTGCTTAGATACACAGCCTCCAATTTTCTACATGAACGATACATCCCACAGGTAAGTTTCGTTTCCATTACTATTTTGAGCTGATCCCTTTATTGTTCTGTTGTTCTAAACGAGGTACCAAACTGCAGACTATGATACTTATGAATGGCCATATTTTCAGGATAATCAACTGTGTCGAGAAATGGAATAGTTCTGAAGAAACCCCTTAGGTTTGATTATTTGATCTTCTTATTTGCCAAACGACAGTTAGACATTCAGAAACATTTTAGATGTTCAGCAATAGAGTAGCTATAGTAATAATCGGTGCTCAAAGTTCAGTGATGGTCTTATGTTTGACAGTATTGATTCTTTTCCTTCCAAAAATAAAGAAAATTGGAATATGGATATGTTATTAGGACATTTTATCACTTGATTTCTAGTAAATAATGCTGAACCACCATTCGGAAATTCTCATTCACATGAGAATGGGATCATAGTTACGACTAACGACAATATGATAATTAATATAGTACAACAAATTGAAGAAGTTTGAGAAAGATAATTGTATTTCTCTTGATATTCAAACATATTAGAATGTGGGTATCAAAATAAATATAAATAAATGCAATTAATTGTAATCTTCCTAATTGGGCTTTTAGCATGACTTGGGAAGAATCCAGTCAACACTCCCCCTCAAGTTGGTGCAAAGATGTTACACATGCCCAATTCGCAAAGCAGTGTATGAAACGCCCGTTTGTCGAGGCCTTTTGTGAGGACATCTACTAACGGTTCTTTGGAAGAAACATGAATTAGATCAAGGTTGTTGTCCTCTATCTTTTCTTTGAAGAAATGCCAATCAATTTCAACATGTTTTGTTCGGCCATACTAAACTGGGTTGTGAGCAATGCTGATAGCAGCTTTATTATTACAGTACAAGGACAATTTTCCTTTCTCTGCTAATTTCAGGTCTTCAAGGAGTTCAGTCATGCTGATCAATTTCAACCTGTTTTGTTCGGTCATGCTGAACTGGGTTATGAGCAATGCTGATAGCAGCTTTATTGTCACAGTACAAGGATAGTTTTCCTTTCTCTGCTAATTTCATATCTTCAAGTAGTGTCTTCAACCAGAGAACCTCGCAGATGCCTTGGGCCATGGCTATGTATTCTGCTTTTGCACTAGATATAGCAACAAAACTTTGTTTCTTGCTCCTCCAAGTGACAAGATTTCCTCCTATTAGGGTACAATAACCGAAAGTTGGTCTTCTATCATCAAGAGATCCTGCCCAATCAGCGTCCATAAAGGCTTCAACTCGAAGATGACCATGGTTTGACAAAAGAAGGCCTTTTCCAGGTGCAGACTTTAAGTACCTCATGATACGAAAGATAGCTTGCATATGTAGATCTCGTGGGTCATGCATAAATTGACTCACCAAGCTAACTGCATCGACTATATCTGGTCTCGTGTGTGAAAGATATATGAGCTTACCCACGAGCTTCTGATATCTCTCCTTGTCCACTGACTTTCCGATCGCAGATTGAAGCTTGTGATTGCTTTCAATAGGCGAATCCATGGGTTTGCAACCCAACATCCCAGTTTCTGTCAACAAGTCTATGACGTATTTTCTCTGAGAAACGTAGATCCCTTTACATGATCTGGCAACCTCAATTCCCAAGAAATATTGGAGCTTTCCTAGAGCTTTGATCTCAAATTCACGAGCCAACGACTTTTCCAGTTGAGCCATCTCCTCGTTGTCATCTCCTATCATCACTATATTATCAACATAAACTATGAGTAATATGACCTTACCCTATTGATGTTTTATGAAGAGAGCATGATCTGATTGGCTCTGTTTGTAACTGAAAGAAATCATAACTTTGCTGAATCTGTCAAACCATGCTCTTGGAGACTGCTTTAGACCATACATGGCTTTCTTCAATCTACTGACTTTCCCTTCACTCTGGTGGTTCTCAAATCCAGGAGGAATGTTCATGTAAACTTCTTCTTCCAAGTCTCCATGAAGAAAGGCATTTTTGACATCGAATTGGTGTAAGTCCCAATCAAGATTAGCAGCACATGATAATATGACTATGACGGTGTTCATCTTTGCAACTGGAGCGAATGTTTCTTAGTAGTCTACTCCATAAGTTTGAGTAAAACATTTTGCAACCAACCGAGCTTTGTATCTTTCAATCAAGCTATTCGCTTTGTGTTTGATAGTGAACACCAATTTGCAACCTACCAACTTCTTGTCTGGTGGAGGAACAACAAGTTCCCAAGTCTCATTCTTGGATAATGCTTTCATTTCTTCAAGCATAGCTTGCTTCCACTTCGGATCTACAATGGCTTCTTTCCAATCCTGTGGAATAGACATAGACAAGAGGGACAAAGCAAAAGCTCTGTAGGAGGGACAATGAATGATGAGAGACAAAGTCAGGCAAAGGATATACATGATGATTAGTACAAGACCTAACCCTTTTTCTCTAGGCAACAAGTAAATCAACATAATTTTGAGAGGTAGGTAATTCATCTGAAGATGAAGGAGAAGGTGACTCACCTAGGATGAAGGAGAAGAATGGTCAGTAGCAGATTGCATAATGGCTTCTTCTGTTCTATTTCTTCTCAAATATCTTAACAAGTTGGGTCTATCCAACCTCCCAACTTCCTCTCTAGCAGGAGTCTCCCCCTCAATATTAACATCAACCATCACATCTTCATTTGTAGTCTCCAACCTCCCAACATGTTCTCTGGCAGGAGTCTCCCCCTGAATATAAACATCTTCATTTGTAGTCTCCCCCTGAATATGTGATGGGGATTCTTGGAAGTATAGTTCAATCTCTCGAAATGTAACATCCATTGTGACAAAATATCTCCATGAAAGAGGATGATAACATTTATATCCTTTCTGTGTAGGAGGATATCCGAGAAAGACACATTTAACGGCACGCGGATCAAGTTTCCCACTATTTCGTGATTGAATGAAACACACACACCCAAACACTCTCAGAGGAACAACATATGTGTTTTCCCTTTTAGCATTTCTACAGGACTCCTAAAGCCAAGTGCTTTTAGTGGCATCCTATTAATCAGGTAAGCCAGCAAGAATGGCATCCCCTAAATAAGGTTTAGGCAAGTTGATAGTGAACATAAGGGATCTAGCAACTTTCAACAAATGCCTATTTTTTCGTTCTGCCACCCCATTTTGAGCACTAGTATAAGGACAACTAGTCTGGTGAATTATCCCATGTGACTCTAAGTAAGCACCAAAAACTTTATCCATATATTTTGTGCCATTATCGATTCGCAGGATTTTTATTTTGGTGTCAAATTGAGTACAAATTATTTTGTGGAAAGATTGGAAACATGAAAAAACCTCATTTTTTGCTTTTAATAAATATACCCATGTAATCCTAGTGCAACAATCAATGAACGTAACAAACCAACGATTACCAGATAAGGAAACTGTTTTAGTTGATCTTACACATCAGAGTGAATTGTTGCGAAAGGGGTAGTACTTCTACTATTGCTTAAAGGATAAGAGTTTCTTGTGTGCTTGACATATTCACAAGCATCACAAGACAATGATTCAAAATTTGTTTTAGAGAACAAATCTGGATATAACTTTCTCATAGCAAAAAAAGATGGGTTTCCTAACCGTCGATACCATTGCAAAATTTCGTGATTAACAATCTTATTCTCTCCAAAGAATGCCCGACTTCCCAACTCCAAACTGTCATCTATTAAATATAAGCCATCATGCAATTTGCCACTGCCAATCTTCTTCTCAGTTTTAAGGTCCTGAAAAACACAATGGTCAGGGAAAAATTCGATTTTGCAAATTAAGGCTTTCGTGATGGAATTGACAGATAAAAGGTTTACGGGAAAGTTTGGTACATGAAGAACAGAAGATAGTTCAATATTAGGTGTACAGACAACAAAACCTGTTCCGAAAATAGGAGATAACGAACCATCTGCTATTCTACATTGTTTCCTTTAGGACAAATGGTATAGGTTTGGAAGCTTTGTGAAGATCCTGTCATGTGTCTATTCGCACTAGATTCAATAATCTAAGAATTAAAATTAGTATTAAGCGCTATACCTGACTGCCCATAAGTAGTAGTTCCGAAAGTATATAAATTCATTTTTGGATCTCCCATTAATACAAACAATTAATGAATAGTACTTCCAAAGATCGAATGGACAGTACCTCTAGTGAACAGTATTCCCGGTAATTACTGTGACTCCAGTGAACAGTATTTCCGATGCTGAACCGTGACTCCGGTGAACAGTATTTCCTGACATGAACAATAACCACGCCGTAAACAGTGTCGTCGGCGATGAACAGTATTACCGGATGAACAATAAACAGCTCTTGAATGGCTGAAATTTTTTTAAACCTTAAACTGGGTAAAATGAATTGAAGAAGAGGCTGCTGAGGGAATTTCACGACCTCAAAAGGCAGCATTGGCTCATGATACCTTGAAGAATTTTGAGAAAGATAATTGTATTTCTCTTGATATTCAAACATATTACAATGTGAGTATTTATACATGAATGAATCCTATATGAAAGATAATAAAAATAAATACAAATAAATACAAATAAATGCAATTAATTGTAATCTTTCTAATTGGACTAATTAGCATGACTTGGGAAGAATCCGTCAACACAAATGTATCCAGGAGTTAATTGTTAAAAATAAAGGTATATAATGTGGCACAAATAGCTCGTCAAGATGCCAGTAAAAGACAACTAACTATGAAACTAAATAATAAATATTTTGGCAAACGTGAGCTTGCAATTTACACACAACAACAATAGTAAGACTACAATTTGTCAAAATTGAAGAAGATAATTATTTGGAACTATCACCAATTACAATTTCTATTCAGGATTTCATTAAAAAATTTATTGCCATGTGTAGTGAGAATTTTGAAATTTGTGTTCAGTGCATGTTTATTGAGGGTTTCCTTCTCTTTGTTTATAGTTTCTGTATGTTTGGCATTTGAAGAAATTTTGAAACATGTAGGACGTTGTAGAAAAATGAAGGTGTTTTTCAGAAAATTTTCTTTGGAAAAAAGAAAAACAGAGTTTAATATTCAGTGTAAATTTTTTAAAATAATTATTAGAAAAAAGTTTTTTAAAATGCATGCATTATCTCAATCGGTGGAAAATGACGTTACGACATTTTCCAAATTTGCACGGGATTTTTCCAATTCCCGTCATCGGATCACTATTTCAAACCCCACCAACTACAGTTTTTTGTAACACCTCCTTTATTAGGAGTGCCACAGTAACTATAATCACCCAATAAACAACTCTACTCCTCTATATAAAGTTCAATACTTATAGATTTAATATATACAAATACAAATATAATGTTTCAAACTCCAAATTATTCTCCAAATATTTCTCAATATCACTTTACATTTCTCACACTATCTAGTACATGTCATTATTCTACAAACCATAATGTTACATTAAAATATAAATTCACCTCAAGTTTTCCTTATTTGCTCTGATCCACTTATACCACTTTGGTCCAAGCTATCTACAAATCTTCAGTATCTGCGTGTAGAAAATAAACTACACGCTAAGCAATTTACTTAGTGGTGTACATAAAAGAAATACAACAACTTTGAACATTTTTAACACTTTAAAAATAGAAACAAAGTATGTTCATAAGTCAAAAACAAATTAAACAACTTTATAAAACCAAAACACAAAACTTTTATTATAAACCTTTCAATGTACAATCAAATTTATATTCAATTTTTCGAAACACATTAACCATATATTGCCCAAAGTAAACAAATCATGAATAACGGTAAAATGGATACGGGAGCGGACAAGCCCGAAGCCGAAGCTTCAATATCAATGTATCGGTCAAGCCCGAAGCCGAAGCATCAAATTCAATATATCGGTCAAGCCCGAAGCCGAAGCTTCAAAATCAATATATCGGTCAAGCCCGAAGCCGAAGCTTCAATATCAATATATATTTATCAGAATACCAGTCGAAGCTCCGAAGCCAAAGCTTCAATTGTTTGTACAGTACTTACTGTACCCCCTTTATTGGCGCCAATCTACCCAGACCCCGTATTCTACTCATTTATAAGGGCAATAAATCAAAGTAACATCTTAAAAATTCTAATATAAAACATCAAACATAATTCAACATAACATCAGTAATTAAGAGATTCAAATACTAAATTTTAAAGCATCAAACTTCAATTAAAACACAATAAAATCAACACTCATATTTTTTTTTTCAGATTTCCAGATTTCATGATTTGACTTCCCCTGCATTTTTCCCTGTTAAAACATCATCCAATATAAGAACTTTCTTATAAACATAATTAGCCACATCTCTCAGCTTTCCAAAGCCACTAGAGTCACAGAAATCCAAATTGAATAACCAAAGTTATGATCAAAATACTAAACAGTGTACAAAGTTGAGATTTTCCGAAAACAGATTTCGTGACTCAACTTTAAACGAAAATTTCACATTGAAAACGAACGAAATTCAACAAGGTTTCTTCTGAACATGTATTCCTAACTTTCTGTTGATATCAATAGAATCAAGAATTATTCAAATTGGATTTATATGACAAGAGAAAACATTAAAACAAAACAGAGATACGACTCTAGAAAATTTTCCGAAAAACCGAGAAATCGAAATTTGAGACACAAACATTTATCTAAGCTCTTTCTAGCTCTCTTCTACCTCTTTTACCTTTGATTTGCTTGCACTAGCTTCCTCTACAACAGCTATATATAATTCTATCAAGATATTGTATAAATAAACTTCCTAATACCATAAATATGCTTAATCTACCATGAATTATACTAATTAAGCTTTAATTTGATCAAAAATCATTCACCTCCAATTCGGGTTACTATTTATCCGAACCTTAAAAACTGAAATCCACCTCTTCTAGTCTTGATTCACTGAAATTGATGATGATAGAGGGCTTAAGGATCGATTTCTAACAAGAATTTGAAGTTGAATCGAAGAAATCGGAAGTTTCTAGGTTAGGGAAATTTTTAATAAGGGAGAGATGATTGAAGAGGATGAAGGTGAATGAAGGGGATGAAGGGAATACGTATAGGATTATACGATTATAGGATATTTATTTTTTTTCCAATTTTCAATAATGCCCTTGAACAAATAATTAAATGCCTAAACCATCCCTCTTACTTAATTAACTCTTATTTCCTCATGTCTTGTATTCAATAATAATAATAATAACAATAATTATAAAAATAATTTCCATGATATTTTAATACCATATTAATTTATTATAAGTAGATTTTGAAATTTCGGTTCGTTACAATTCTCCCCCTCTTATGAATTTTCGTCCCGAAAATTACCTGAAAACAGTTGCGGATATTGAGTTTTCATTGTATCCTCTGGTTCCCAAGTTGCTTCTTCAACCTTGTGATTTTTCCAAAGTAATTTTACCAAAGGAATAGACTTGTTTCCCAATTGTTTAACCTCTTTCGCCAAGATTTGCACCGATTCCTCTTCATACGTCAGGTCGGGTTCGATCTCTACGACATCAGGAGATAAGATATATGATGGATCTAATCTGTATCTCCTTCACATCGACGCATGGAACACATTATAAATTTTGTCGAGTGTCGGGGGTAGTGCCAACCGATAAGCTACCGGTCCAACCTTCTCTATAACCTCATATGGGCCAATGAATCCCGGACTGAGCTTGCCTTTCTTACCAAATCGCAGGACTTTCTTCCAAGGAGATACTTTGAGAAATACTTTATCCCCAACTTCATAAGTAATGTCTTTTCTTTTTAGATCAGCATAAGACTTTTCTCTATCCGATGCAGCCTTCAATCTCTCTTGAATAAGTTTTACCTTCTCCTTTGTCTCCTGAATTAAATCCACTCCCACAATCTTGTTTTCGCTAAGCTCGGTCCAATGTAATGGGGTTCGACATTTTCTTGCATACGATGCTTCATATGGAGCCATTTGTATGCTTGACTGATAGCTGTTACTGTAGGAAAACCCCATGAGGGACAAATACTTATCCCAAATCCCCTTAAATTCAATGATACAACTTCTCATCATGTCTTCTAACACCTGAATTACTCTTTCAGATTGACCATCTGTTTGAGGATGAAATGAAGTACTGAAATAAAGTTTACTACCTAAGGCTTCTTGCAATTTCTTCCAAAATCTCGAAGTAAATCTTGGATCTCGGTCAGAAATGATTGAAATCGGTACTCCATGTAGCCGCGCTATCTCATCTTCATATAACTGAGCCAACCTATCAAGTGAATAATCCATCCTGACTTGAAGAAAGTGGGCAAACTTTGTCAATCTATCTACAACAACCCACACTACATCATGTTTCTTCTATGTAAGTGGTAAAGACATCACGAAGTCCATTGTGATTCTTTCCCATTTCCATTCTAGAATTGTTATTAGTTGCAACAATCCAGAAGGAACTTGATGTTCAGCTTTCACCTCTTGACAAGTTAGACATTGAGCAACTAATGTCTTTCTTCATCCCATTCCACCAATAATGGGTCTTCAAATTTTGGTACATCTTGTTTGCTCCTGGATGTATCGCATAAGGACTACTATGCGCCTCATATAAGATATTCTTCTTTAATTCTTCATTGTTTGGCACACATAGTCTATCTTTAAAATATAGACACCCATCTTCTCGAACCATATAGTCATCTATGATGCCCACTTGTGTCCTTGCTCGAATGACCTTGAAGTCATCATCTTCATTTTGTGCTTGCTTAACCTGCTATAGTAGTACAGGTTGAATCTTCAATTCTGCAATTAAGGCTCCACTACTAGTAAGAGCTAACCCCGTATTCATAGCCCTTAGTGCCATCATTGTCTTTCTACTGAGAGCATTTGCCACTACATTAGCCTTTCATGGATGGTAATCAATAAGACAATCATAATCTTTAATGAATTCCATCCACCTTCACTGCCTTAAATTCAACTCCTTCTGTGTTGGCAAATATTTCAAGCTTTTATGATTAGTATAAATATAACATTTTTCTCCATAAAGATAGTGTCGCCAAATTTTCAAGGCAAAGACTATTGCAGCCATTTCCAAATCATAAGTAGGATAATTCCTTTCATGATTCTTCAATTGCCTAGAAGCATAGGCAATCACTTTCCCTTCTTGCATCAAAACACACCCAAGATCACTATGCGAAGCATCACTATAGATTACAGAATCTTTTCCAGGCTCTGGTTGGGTAAGGATGGGTGCTTTTGTTAACATCACCTTCAATTTCTCAAAACTTTCTTGGCACTTATAATTCCACTCAAATTTTGCATTCTTTTGAAGTAGTTTCGTCAGCGGGGCAGCAATGACTGAAAATCCCTTCACAAATCTTCTATAATACCTTGTTAAACCAAGGAAACTTCTGACTTCTGTAGGGTTCTTTGGTGTTTTCCATTGGACAACTGCTTCTATCTTTTTAGCATCCACTTTAATTCCTTCTACAGAAACAACATGGCCTAAGAAAGAAACTTCTTCAAGCCAAAACTCACATTTCCTAAGTTTGGCATATAATTTAGTTTCCCTCAAAGTTTGGAAGACTATCCCTAAATGTTGATCATGCTCTTCCCGTGACTTAGAATACACCAAAATGTAATCAATGAAAACCACTACAAACCAGTCTAAATATAAGTAAAAGACACAGTTCATAAGGTCCATAAATGCTGCTGGTGCATTAGTAAGACCAAATGGCATCACCAAAAATTCATAGTGCCCATATCTGGTTCGGAAAGCCGTCTTTAGAATAAAATCATCTTTCACTCTTATCTGATAGTAACCTGATCTCAAATCAATCTTGGAGAAGTATTTAGCGCCCTTGAGTTGATCAAATAAGTCTTCAATCCTTGGCAATGGATACTTTTCTTCACTGTCAATTTATTCAACTCTCGGTAATCAATAAATAATCGCAGCGACCCATCTTTCTTCTTAACAAACAACACTGGTGCACCCCATAGGGATATACTCGGGCATATGAATCCTTTGTCTAACAATTCTTGCAACTGGATCTTCAACTCTTTTAGTTCAGCAGGCGCCATTCTGTATGGTGCTTTGGATACTGGTACGGTACCCGGCAATACATCAATTGCAAATTCTACCTCTCTTTTTGGTGGCAACCCTGGTAGTTCTTCTAGAAATACATCAGGAAAATCACATTCTGTAGGAATATTCTGCAATTCTAACTCACCTTTCTTAAATTCTAGAGCGAAGTTTAGGTAGGCCTGACATCCCTTCCTAACTAGTCTTTTAGTCTTCATAAAATAAATTATGTTACAGAGATAATCTGATCTTTCCCCCATGATAACTTTTTCTTCTCCATCAAAAACTTGAAGTGACATTCTTTTGTTTTTGCAATCCACCATAGTTCGATGTTCTGATAACCAATCCATTCCCAATATAACATCATAATCTCGGAAAGGTAACTCAATTAAATTTGCAATGAAAAGTTGATGTTGAATCATAATAGGGCAATTCATATACACTTTGTTTACTATCACACTGTGTCCTAAAGGATTAGTCACTTCAATATTTTCTCCTAATTCTTCTACATGTAACCCTTTCTCTTGTGCTAACGTAGTACATATATATAAATGAGATGAACCGGGATCTATCAAAGCATAAACATCGTGATTAAAAAATGAAAATTTACCGATAATAACTTCAGTAGATTCCCGAGTCTTAGGCCCTCAGATTGCATAACTTCGTGCCATTCCTTCTGGTCTACCACTCTGCGATGCTTGTTGAGCCACATTAAGTCCACTTGCATCACCAACATTTCCTCTTCCCCTTCCTCTTCCACCTTGCATTGTAAGAGTAGGAACTATTATAGGTGCAGGTGTACTTATCTGTCTTTGAGGACAATTTACAATCAAATGTTCCCTCGAGCCACATTTAAAGCAGACTCTACCTTTTCCCCAACACTCCCCTGTATGTATCCTTCCACAATTAGAACATTGTGGAATATTTCCTCTGCCTTGACCTGAAGGTACACTAGCTGCTAACCCCGTACTTATGGTTTGTCTCGGTGAAAACCCTCTGAAATGAGATTGTATTTGTTCTGATGTTCCCTTCTGTTTCTTACTTGGAGATTCTGAACTAACTGGACCCTGCGACCCCTTTTATAATCCAGCCCTTTTAGCCATTCTTTGTTGTCTATCTGAGTTGATCTTCTCAATGCTCGTAGCAGCATCAACCAAGTCATTGAACACCCTAATCCTTTGTGCAAGTAAATGCACTCTAATTTCATCATTCAGCCCATCCTCAAATCTCTTACATCGCTTTACTTCGCTGTCATCGATATCATAAGCATACCTCTCGAGTTTGAGGAATTGAATTTCATATTCTAATACAGTCATTTGTCCCTGTCTCAAAGATAAGAACAATTTCCTCTGCTCATCTTTGAATCGTTCACTAATGTACTTTTTGTCAAATTGTTCTAAGAAAAGTGTCCAAGTGATTTCTTGGGGGCACCTTTCTCTCATAATATTATCCCACCACCTCCTAGCTTGTTCTTTGAGTAAACCTTGTACACAATCTAGTCTCTCTTCATCTGTAAAATGAAGCCCAGTCATACACCATTTAGTATGATCAAGCTAATCTTCTGCAAATGCAAGATTCACTGTGTCCCCTTTGAAGTCATCAGTCGGAAGCTTCTTGATTCTTTCAAGAGGAGTTCTCTACTCTCTTCTTTCAACATGAGGTACTATAGGAACTTGAGAAATTGGTATGTTTTGTAACACTTGTGTGATTACTTCAATAGTCATATGCTGAAGTAAAGCAGCTTGTGCTGGAGTAGGTTGTTCGGGAAAGCCATGAACTGGTGGAGGTTCATGTCTTTGTTCATCCCTTTATCTAATACGAATTGTACTCTCGACATCATCTTCCTCATTCTGGTTGTGACTGCTACTAGCCATTACTTATTCCTAAAAATTGGACCAAAGTGGATCAAACAACTAACATAACATATTTATATCTTAAATAGCATGTACATACTAGTCCTACAATCACCTAAACCTCGCTCTAATTCCAATAAATGTAATACCTCCTTTATTAGGAGTGCCACAGTAACTATAATCACCCAATAAACAACTCTACTCCTCTATATAAAGTTCAATACTTATAGATTTAATATATACAAATACAAATATAATGTTTCAGACTCCAAATTATTCTCCAAATATTTCTCAATGTCGCTTTACATTTCTCACACTATCTAGTACATGCCATTATTCTACAAACCATAATGTTACATTAAAATATAAATCCACCTCGAGTCTTTCCTTATTTGCTCTTCAAGCTGATCCACTTATACCACTTTGGTCCAAGCTATCTACAAATCTTCAGTATCTGCGTGTAGAAAATAAACTACACTCTAAGCAATTTGTTTAGTGGTGTTCATAAAAGAAATACAACAACTTTGAACATTTTTAACACTTCAAAAATAGAAACAAAGTATGTTCATAAGTCAAAAACAAATTAAACAACTTTATAAAACCAAAGCACAAAACTTTTATTATAAACCTTTCAAAGTACAATCAAATTTGTATCCATTTTTTCCAAACACATTAACCATATATTGCCCAAAGTCAACAAGTCATGAATAATGGTAAAATGGATACGGGAGCGGACAAGCCCGAAGCCGAAGCTTCAATATCAATGTATCGGTCAAGCCCGAAGCCGAAGCTTCAAATTCAATATATCGGTCAAGCCCGAAGCCGAAGCTTCAATATCAATATATATTTATCAGAATACCGGCCGAAGCCCGAAGCCAAAGCTTCAATTGTTTGTACAGTACTGTATCCCCCTTTATTCTACTCGTTTAATAAGGGCAATAAATCAAAGTAACATCTTAAAAATTCCAATATATACATCAAACATAATTCAATATAACTTCAGTAATTAAGAGATTCAAATACTAATTTTTAAAGCATCAAACTTCAATTAAAACACAATAAAATCAACATTCATATTTTTTTTTTTCAGATTTCTAGATTTCGTGATCTGACTTCTCCTGCATTTTTCACTATTAAAATATCATCCAATAGAAGAACTTTCTTCTAAACATAATTAGCCACATGTCTCAGCTTACCCAACCCACAAAATCATAAAAATCCAAATTGTATAACCAAAGTTATGATCAAATTACTAAACAGTGTACAAAGCTAAGATTTTTTTAAAACAGATTTTGTGACTCAACTTCAAACGTTTCACATTGAAAACGAATGAAATTCAACAAGGTTTCTTCTGAACATGTATTCCTTACTTTTTGTAGATATTAATAGAATCAAGAATCATTCAAATCGGATTTATATAACAAGAGAAAACATTAAAACAAAATAGGGATACAAATATGGAAAATTTTCCGAAAAACCAAGAAATCGAAATTTGAGACACAAACCTTTTTCTAAGCTCTTTCTAGCTCTCTTCTACCTATTTGCCTTTGATTTGCTTTTACTAGCTTCCTCTACAACAGCTATATATAAGTCTATCAAGATATTGTATAAATAAACTTCCTAATACCATAAATATGCTTAATCTACCATGAATTATACTAATTAAGCATTAATTTCATCAAAAATCACTCACCTCCAATTCGGGTAACTATTCATTCGAACCTTAAAAACTGAAATCCTCCTCTTCTAGTCTTGATTCGCTGAAATTGATGATGATAGATGGCTTAAGGATCGATTTCTAACAAGAATTTGAAGATGAATCGAAGAAATCGGAAGTTTCTAGGTTAGAGAAATTTTTGATACGGGAGAGATGATCGAAGAAGATGAAGGTGAATGAAGGGGATGAAGGGAATACGTATAGGATTATAGGATATTTATTTATTTTTTTCTAATTTCCAATAATACCCTTGAACAAATAATTAAATGCCTAAATTATCCCTCTTATTTAATTAACTCTTATTTCCTATGTCTTATATCCAATAATAATAATAACAATAGTTACAAAAATAATTTCCATGATATTTTAATACCATAGTAATTTATTATAAGTAGATTTTAAACTTTCGGTTCGTTACATCTTTAGTTTTTTTGTTGAGCATTATACAACTCTTCCTTCCATCTATCATTATATCTACCACACCATTTCTACATTATGGATCACATACATTGAAAATTCTTTTTTGTAATTTTATAATTTATATATACAGTTGTTCTCATTATAGTAAAATTTTATTTTCCGTTTGTTTATATTATATAAATATAAATACAAATACATTACATTTCTATTATGATATTTGATTCTTAATATATCAAAGCCATAGTAAGCAACGATGATGAAACTATTTAGTTTATATATTTTTAGCTTTATGTGAATTAACATTTCATTTCCCACATACAATTATGTATAAAATAAATTAACAAACAAAAACGTAACAAAAATAGTCCTATATTTGAAGAAAAAAAATGTTATACACATATTATAAAAAATTTTAATTTAATATTTTAGTAAATTAAATAAAAGATAAAATAATAAACAAAATAATAGTTCTTATTTACAAAAAATGATAATAATGTTATACAATTTTTTATCATTATATTCAAACCGACACATAAACCAATGAATAAAAACATTATTGCATAACAATTAGTACTAAAATAGTCTGTTGTCTTAATTAAATTTATTATTTAATTATATTTGTGTTGTTTTTCTATAAGATATTTGTGTTATTATTTTTAATTATTTTAAATAATATTTATATTTGAAAAAATATAAATTTTCTGAATGATTAATAGTATACACGTAAAATTTTGATTTTCAGTTTAATTTAAAGTTCAACTAATAAAATTTAAACTTATCAGTTATTATTTGAAAAGCTAAAATGGAAAACAAAAAATTTATGAGTGAACATGTTTTCTATTCTCAATTCTCAATTTTAAAAAACTGAAATATGGAAAATCCGGAAAGGAAAGTAGAAAATGAAAATGAAAATTATTTTTTGAAACTAAACAAACCCGTAATTTCCCAGAATTGAGCATTGATTGACTCAGTGTTTTACAAAGCGCCAAGCGCTAGTTGGGTTGTCAGGGCTCCAAAGGGCCTAGACGGGGCCTGAGCGGGTACTAGGCGGTGGCTTAGAGCAAATTTAGTAGATAGTCTATTCCAACATCGTAGCCTTTCGGGGCTGTTACGTCTTGTTCGACTAAATCAAACCCTGAAAATGACCTACCCGACCCAAACTCTTCTGGAACCGGGGCCGCCCTCTTAAGCTTTCCACGGCCAAAGCCCTTCTCACCCGAACCACTCATTCTCTTCCATGCACCCGCCCATACTCTCTTGTTCACCACTCTATGAATGTTGTTTCGTGGATTAAAAGGACCTACATTATGCATAAAGAACAATTCTTTAGCTACATTGTCTTACGGTTTTATAATGCAATTGTTGCATGATGGATTGTCCTCTGACCTTGTATTTTTCGAGTTACTGTTCCAGTTATCAATTCATGAAGAAATCAATTTGAGTTTCTAAACCCAGAGCAAATCCATATAACTAAATACATTACACCAAGGATTGTTAGCAAAGATTTAGAGCCATGTAGAAATTGTATCCTTATTGACTTGCCAATTCCTCGGTAACATTAAGCCCATGGCTTTAAATGTTGTTGTACGAACACATGAAAGTATGGCTCTGACTTTTCTTTCTGTTAGGCATTTCGTCGAACAGTTAGAAAGCCAAAAAACACCAACAGAATAGCAAAAATTGATGGTTCAGTTAGCCAGGCACAGCAGGCCAAACGAGCTCTAATGGCAGCAGCTCGTAATCCTTCCACTGCCAAGAGCGGGAGGTCGAGTACGGTAGGGGCAGAGGGAATTTCCGGTGGAGCGGTGAAATGCGTAGAGATCGGAAAGAACACCAACGGCGAAAGCATTCTGTTGGGCCGACACTGACACTACATAGGTAAAAATAGACAATTGATTAAAAAATTGTTCTACACTAGCTTGTCTATTTTTTTTTTCCATATGATATGACACCATAAATGTTGAACATTATCTATTTGATCTTCTACATGTAAACAATCAAATGGACCACCAACTCATCAAATTAATAAATATTTTAATCTTTAACATTGAAACAAGCTTGTAATTGAGTATTTTTTTAGTATTTAATTGCACAATTCTAGATGAAATGGACGATCTAGTGTGGCTCTTTTTCATAGACATTGTCTATTTTTAAAATAATTGACATATCATCAATGTGAACTTCTATTTCATATGTCACATAATCATGGAATCCGCTATCCACTAAAGATGCTCTTAGGTGAATTTGTATTTTTTAAATTTTTTATTATTTATACATAAAATTATAATTTCAACTAAAAAAAAATTATAAAGTATTAAAAACATAATTTAGAGCATGTTTTAAAAACGGAAATGAGACTTTTATCGTGGGAACACTTTTATATACTTTTATTTTACCAAGCTATTTTTAGTTGGTTAAAAATATCAATCTATAATTATTATAGATATCGATATCTTAAAAAATTAAGTTTAGGCGTCGTCTAGGTGGAAAAAATTGGACTAGGCGGTGCCTGAGCGGCAATAAATCAGTTAGGAGCCAAAAACACCATGAAAATAAAAAATTAAACTACAAACTCTAAAATAAGGCCTAAACGAGACTAGACCAAATTTTTAAAACAGTGGATTTGCTAGAGTCAAGTTGATCATTTAGTCAAACCATTAGTTGACTAACGGTGAGAAAATGAACGGGTGGCATATACATTTGATGCTGGGCCTAAAGCGGTAGTCATTGCACGAAATAGGAAGGCTACAGCCCAGCTGATGCGGAAGCTGCTTTTCTATTTACCTCCGAATTCCAATACTGATTTAAACAGGTACACTTTTTCTGAGCCTTGAGATATCGTAAAATGCTTTCCGGCTGTAATTGGCTTTATTCTTTTATATTCTCCAGTTATGTGGTTGGTGTCAAAACCATATTGAAGGATGCCGGTATTGAAGGAACGAAGGATCATATAGAATCACTGGCCCCACCTCCAGAATGTAAGGATGGTCAAAGATGCAAAGGGGGCGGCAGTTATTTCATCTGCACGAGACCTGGTCGAGGTCCCATATTGCTCTCCGATGAAACTCAAGCACTTCTCAACGCCAAGCGAAATGGCAACTCTAGGTAGCACGGAAGGGGGAATGGAAACGTTTCCAAAAATCGAAAATACACACCGGAACACAAAAAATTAACGTGATTTCAGATTTTCGAGACGGAAACGGGAAACATTAGCCGTGGTACCTGGCCTTGATTGCTCATTATTTTTATCATTGTTTTTATTTCCGGGCCTATTTTCTGATGATGGTTTTCTCCGAGGCAATTCTTTGTCAAGTTTGGAATATTGCTTCTTGTGTATTGCATTTGTACTTGTGTTTAAATAAGTTTCTTGATATTACCAAAAATAAAAGGTTCAGTTTTCGCAGCTCGGTGAATTTAGTTTGAATAAAAAAACCCAACGAATATGTTTTGTTTTTTTTATTATAATATACTTTCCTGATTATATTAGTTATAATAAATATTCTAAACTAATTAAAAATCAAGAAATCCTCAATACATATAATTTAGCTGTAGTTTCCCGACTGACTTAATCGATTTTAAATTCCCTGGTGAATTTAAACAAGCAATGCATTAGTTGAAATAATTCGTTTAATTCCCGATAAATCCTAGCCAAATTATATTTCCAAATTCCAATAGGACTATCATACGTACAATTCTAAATTAAGATCTCGTGACAGTAATTTGACGTGTAAATACTGTGAGATGAAAGGGACATTAAAGCTGAATGTTACAAGCTTCAGCGGAAAAATAAAGAAAATAGTCACAGAGATGACGGTCCCGCCAAAGCCAGTGTTGCAGAAGATGAGGAAGACTGTGAAGTTTATGCCGTGTCCGACGATGGTGTCAGATTAGGACAAGGGTGGATCTTGGACTCTGCTTGCTCATTCCATATTTGTCTCCACAGAGATTGATTTTCCTTTTATGAACCTGTAGATAGAGGAGTTGTGTTGATGGGAAATTATCATCCTTGTAAAGTTGTTGGAATTGATACTATTAAAATCGAGATGCATGATGGTATTGTCAGAACCCTGACCGATGTGAGGCATGTTACAAATTTGAAGAAGAACCTCATTTCATTATCTGCTTTAGACGATAACAATTGCAGATTTTCTGGTGGAGGTGGAGGTGGAGTTTTAAAAGTTTTGAAAGGTGCCCTCGTTGTGATAAAAGCCAGAAAAGTTGGAAGATTGTACGTGTTGCAAGGTAAACTGCTACGGGTGTTGCTAAAACTTTGTCTTCCATTTCAGATTCAGACATTACAAAATTGTAGCATACGAGGCTTGGGCATATGGGCGAAAAGGCTTGTCCATGCTTAATAAAATGGGTCTACTTTGTGGCCAAAGTACTTCCAAGTTAGAGTTCTTTGAGCATTGCATTTTCGGCAAACACAAAAGAGTTAGCTTCATTGGTGGTGTTAACAAAACAAAAGGTACTTTGGATTATATCCATTCTGACCTTTATGGCCTTGTTCATGTTCCTTCAAAAGGTGGCGCTCATTTCATGCTTACCTTTATTGACGACTACTCTCAAAAGGTTTGGACTTATTTCTTGAAGCACAAGAATAAGGTATTTACCTCTTTCAAGCAGTGGAAAGCGTTGGTGGAGAATCAGACTAGCAAGAAGATAAAACGTCTCTGCACTGATAACGGCTTGGAGTTTTGCAATGCAAAATTTGATACATTCTGTAAAGATATGGGCATCTCGAGACACCTCACAGTTCCAGGAATGCCACAACAAAACGGTGTAGCTTAGAGGATGAACAGAAATTTGTTGGAGAAAGCTCAATGCATGTTGTCAAATTCTGGCTTGTCTCAAGCTTTCTGGGCTGAAGCAGCTGCAACGGCTGCTCATTTGGTGAATCGCTTTCCTTCCGCTTCCATATACTGCAAGACTCCTAAGGAGTTGTGGTCTGGTAAACTCGTAAATTATTCTGATTTGAGGATTTTTGGGTGTCCTATTTATGTCCATGTCAGCGATGGAAAATTGGAGCCTAGAGCTAAAAAGGGCATTTTTCTTGGCTATCCTATTGGTGTAAATGGATATAAAGTTTGCCTTCTTAAACCCAAATCACCAAAGTCTGTTATTAGCAGAAATGTTATGTTCGATGAATCTGCTATACTACATCCAAGAAAAGAGTCGTCAGTTGCAACTGACACCAAAATGCAGAATTCTGATAAGCAGGTGGAGGTTCCGTTCAAGGTAAAGGAATCATTTTCTCCTTTTGATGCCACAGAGGAGCAAAATCCAGAATAGTTTTTTGAGCCTATAGAAGTAGAAGAAACTACTACTGTCGAGCAGGTGGAGCACCCTGTTGTTGAAAGCAGGCCTGATAGAGAAAGAAGAATTCTATAAAGTTTGTAGATTATGTTACTTTCGCCTTTGTAGCAGCACAAGAGACATAAAGAGTTGGCGAACCTTCCACATATTCAGAAGCCATTTCTCGTGATGATTCTGCAAAATGGCTAATAGTTATGTAGGAGGAGATTGAATCTCTGCACAAGAATAGAAAGTAGGAGTTGGTGAAACTGCCTAAGGATATGAAGATTGTTGGTTGCAAATGGGTCTTCAAAAAGAAAAATGGCATTCCAGGAGTTGAAGATGCTAGATACAAGGCACGATTGCTCGCTAAGGGCTATAGTCAGGTACAGGGAGTTGATTTCAATGATGTGTTTTAACCTGTTGTTAAATATAGCTCTATTCGTGTTTTGCTTGCCTTGGTTGCTATCCTTGATTTGGAGTTAGAGCAACTTGATGTCAAGACTGCTTTCTTGCATGGAGAATTGGAGGAGTAGATCTTTATGAAACAACCAGATGGTTTTGAAGATGAAGGCAAAGAAGACCATGTTTGCTTGTTACGAAAGTCACTGTACGGATTAAAGCAATCGCCTTGATAGTGGTATAAGCAGTTTGATTCCTTTATAGTTGGACATGGCTATTCAAGAAGCCAATATGATAGTTGTGTGTATTTTAGAAAACTTCTAAATGGATCATTTGTTTATCTGTTGCTTTTATATTGATGATATGCTTATTGTTGCCAAGGATATGTCTGATATCAACAGATTGAAAGCAGAGCTTAGCAGCGAATTTGAGATGAAAGATTTGAGAGCTGCTAAGAAGATTCTCAGCATGGAGATCCAAAGGGATAGAGCTGCAGGAAAGTTTTATTTGACTCAAAGAAGTTTTGTTGAGAAAGTATTGGAGCATTTTGGCATGAAAAATGCCAAACCTGTAAGTACTTCACTTGCTGCTCATTTTTGACTTTCTGTTGCTCTATGTCCTCAATCTAAAAAGGATATTGAGTATATATCGCATGTTCCTTACTCTAGTATTGTTGGTAGTATCATGCATGCTCTGGGTTGTACTCGTCCTGACATTTCACATGCAGTAAGTGTTGTTAGTAGATATATGTCTAATCCAGGGAAAGAACATTGGCATGCTGTGCAATAGATTTTGAGATACTTAAGGAGTACTACTAATGCTTGTTTAGAATTTGGAAAAAGTAAGAACATGGTGGTTGGCTATGTCAATTCAGATTATGTAGGTGATCTTGACAAGGGAAGAACAATCACGGGTTATGTGTTTACCCTTGGTAGTAGCGCTATTAGTTGGTCATCCTAAATGCAAAATATGATTGGCTTGATTTTAGTAATAAGCCCAAGCCCAATCCGCTCAACCCCAAAAGAATAATTAATAATTTAAATAAACATATATATCATATATAATTCCTGTTGGTCCCTATGCGTACACTCAATGAGTCAAGGGGGGGGGGGGGATAAATGACTCACTCAAAGAAACTAATAACTCTTTCATGATAATTAAAAACACGGCTGAGTGACGTCAGCTGGCTAAGCAGAAAACTGGAAAATGCTTCAAAGTAAAGAACATAGAGATTTTATACTGGTTCGGCAACCCGTGCTTATATCCATTCCTGATAGAGTGTCCCAGTGTTAATTTGCTAATCTCAACTCCTTTATCCTAGGCGGAGAAGCCTTTCACAAATTCCCCAATTACAGTAAGTACCCTCCAAATTGCAATCGCTCACCCGTCGATAAGAATACCCTCTTCTATCAGCAACTCAGTTTGAGTTAAAATAGAGATCTGAATTCAACTTGTAGAAATCTTGATTCAGTTACAACAATCAGATATTACAATTCTAAGATCTATTCTATTCTCTCTTATAAAGCAGATTATAGCTGAGTAATGCTTCCTTGTTAGAATTTCTTTTAAAGCTTGTAAAATGACAGAGTTTCAGCTTCTGAGAAATTTAGGTGTAATCACCAAGTTCTAAAGCTTGCCTTCTTGCTCCTTTTATAGTTACAATATGGAAAATAGTCGTTGAACTTGTTTTGGAGTCTTCAGAAATTGACAGCTTAGTAATTCACCTGTTGCTTCTTCAAATCAATCCGTTAGGAGATAGAATCACACCATTGTGAAATACATTTTAATCCGTTAGAGATAGATTGAAATTCGAGCTTCAATTAGAATCCTTTTGTCGCTTGGCGCCAGTCTTCTGTTAGACACATTCTTCACTCTGACTACTACGTATCATCTTCCCATTGTGTTTGGTAATCTGGCAGTTTGGCAGAATGCGTGATATGAGATTGGTGGATTTACAGCTTAGCCCAAAATGACAAATGACTTGTTGCAGCTTAAACGTGGAAGACTTCGTCTTTTTCTTCATAAAGCAGGGTCTTGTAAAGACATTAATTCTCTTTGTCTTTGACTCATTAACGCTCTGCAAAAAGCAACACTAAAAAGCAAAGATACTATTTATCCTTGAATGGTAAGGTCAATACCTTTTGACATGCTTAAAGTAACTCTGCTATGAATAGCATTAAATAAACCAGCTGATACGAAATCTAAATATCGAGCGTTGAGTGAATATTACTAAGTCAGTGACTTAATTAGATATTCAGCCAAAACAACTCAGAGTCAGAATAAATAGCTAGGTCAGCGGAGACTCGAAATTCTACCTTAGAATATACTAACTCCCGTTACCACTATAGACTATTTATTTTAACATCATTACTGATTTAATTTACCCATACTTGACTTAACTGTTATGATCAAAACTTAAGCGCTACTGAGTCATCCACTGAGTTAGTTCAAACTCGTGCTTGGTTCAACAATCTCCCCCATTTTGATCAATGGCAATTAACTAAGTGAGAATTAAATTAATAAGATATTTAGATCAGAGTTACCTTAGATTCATGCTTGATATGACTTTGTTTAGCATATTCAAACTGCTCCACATAATTCTTGAATCTTCTGAGTTCAGCATTCTTTAGTGCTTCTCATATATTTTTTTGGCATAGGTGGTCCTCCTAGCTTAGCTCTTCTTTCTTCATAAGCATCTTGATCCCATCTTGAGCTCTTTTCCTTCGGTGACGCAATCTCCTTGCCTTTTATCATCCTTATCTCACGTCTCGAAATGCTCTCTAGATCCTTGGACAAGTTATATGATGCTTCAGCAATCCTTTGATCTCTCTCCCTCTCTTCCTTCTCACGCTTCTCACGATCCTTCTCCCCCATTGCCATTGCATCTAAAATAGATTGGGTTTGATGATCAAATGAGGTCAGAGTGTCCTTAAAAGTCTCTAGCTGCCCATAAATGTTGGTGGAAAAATTCTAAACTAACAGCTCATAGATCTCTTGGGATATAGCTTCTTATTCTCTAATAAAGGCAAACAAGACTATTAAAGTGCAAGATTGAGATAGATTAACCTTGTACTGAGCGCTAAGTCCTTCCTTGGAAATCTGGGTTAGACTTGCCAGAACCTTAGTCTGAGTATTTTCTCTGAGTACCCTTTCAAGCATGGGAGTGCTTCTAATATGGGTAGAGATAGTATTATGGACTTTATCAAGTGCTTCTCCATCATTAAGAACATGTGCTTGAACTTCCTTGATCCGATCTCTGATGAAACCAAGTTTCTTGTGAAGAGTAGGTTCTAGTTCAGCATCAGCCATAACAATGTCGCTATCCAGAGCATCTGAAATATTTAGCCTCTTCAAGGCATTAAGCACAACTCCCTTAGAGTCCTTAACTCTACTCAGAATTTCTGCTCTCATCTGGGCCAGCATGGTTGAATTTCCTTGCTTGGTGACTATTATGATTAGAGCATTGATCCCATCAATTAGTACCTCTAACTTGGAAGTATTAGTGTCATTTTCCTTGCTCAGAATACTATACCCATCAAGCACTTTTTGCATGGCTTCAAGTAGGGGATTGAACTTATCTATCATTGAGTTCCTAAAATGCCTTTCATCATTCAGCACCTTGCAGTTGCTCTCATAGATCTTTGCCATTTGCTTCTTGAGCTCTGCAACTTCCATCTTTAAATATTCAGCCTTCCTACCTACAATATTTAACACAGTCAATATGTGGGACACAATTGCCTTAACTAATGAGAATTGGGTAGGAACAAATCTGATATGATTCTTCATTTCCTCAATAGCATCTATAAATCCTTGCACTGGCTCTCTAGCCTTCATAATCCTCCATAACACTTCCTCAGATAGTAAGGATTTAGAAATTTCAGCATCAAGTTCTTCATCTATCTTCAGTGTTGGAAATTTCTCTCTACTAAGTCTCCTTATATCTCCTAAAAGTTCAGCACTTGGGTTGAGGTTGTGGTTGTTGAGGTGGTTATTGTTGCTTTAGAATCTCTTCAAATATTGGAGGCCCTATGATGATTGGGGGTCCTTTCAAGAATAACTGTTCATGCACTGGAGATCCAATGAGTGAAAGGTATAGAATGATAGTTGATTGATCAGAGTGAGGAATAATGGTTTAATCAGAATTTGTTTGATTGGAGTCTGTTTGCTCAGAGTGTGTTCTGGATGTGGATGGTGTTTGGATTTCAGTTATGGGTAAGGCTGAGATTGGTGTTGGTGATAGTGGTGAATCAATGGTTGGAGTTGGAAAAACAAATGCTACTTCATCTCCTCCATCCTTCTCTTCAATCACACCTTCAAGAGTGAGCTCACTGACTTGGGTTTGAGAATTCTTAGTCAACTGAGCTTCCTACTCAATCACTTCCTTCTCTTCATTCTCACTCATAATAGCTACTTCCTCCTCCTTATCCTCCAGATCTCCTCCATCCTCATCAATCACTACTTTTATTCTCTTAAATACCCTCCTCTTCTTTTCTTTCTTCTCCTCTTTGGGTTCTTCAACAGCCAAAGTTTCCTACTGGTCAGATTCTAGCACATCGAATTCTACAGGTTCAACTTTAACAGCTTCATCTTCCTCCTCCTGCTCTTATTGACTTTTAATTCCATCCAGAGCTCCTATCATATCCTCTACAACTTTAGAAAACTCATTCTCCTTCAAATTTTCTGTGGCTTTTTCAAAAGCTTTTTGTACATTAGCCTTTACCTGAGCAGCTGCTTCCTCAGCTTTCCTCCTAATCACAACTTCAAGCTCTTCTTGCCTCTTCCTTATTCTCTCTTCCTCAGCAGCTTTAATTCTCTCAACTTCCTCCAGGTCTTGGACAACTTTAGTCTCTTTCTTTACTATAAGCTTCTTCTTGGCTGACCTACTGCAGGTATAGGAACTGATGTAGCTTCCTTACCTTTAGCAGTCACCTCATCTAGCTGAGCTTCACTAACCTTCCTCTTCTTCTCCCTCTTCAAGGGGATCTCCTCCCTTAGTTCTTCCTTAGCCTGCTTTTCTTCTTTAAATTCCTTAGGAGACAGATCATGAGTCTTGTCTTTTTTACTTCCCTTAGAAGATCTAGTCTTTCTAGGTATTAGGGCAACTACAGGAATAGAGCTCGATGAACTCCCCTTCTTAGTTTCCTTCTTGGAGTCTTTCTTGACCTCCTTTCTTACAGCCTTTTCTTCAGCAACATCTTCTCCTTTGTTTTCTTTGAGCTTTGTAATGCATTCAATCTCTTTTTGTACAAAATCATCCAGAGTGAGATCTACCTTGAATGGCAGGATTGCCTTCATCTCTATGGTAGCCTTAGGATCCTTCAATCTAACTTCACCAGGCTTTAGCTTGATATACTTCATGTTGGCTGGTCTCTTATTAGCTTTTAATCCATGAAAATGAGCATTGCTCAAGATTCTGGATTCTATTATAGCCAATTGAGTGTTTCTTTTAGCAGCCCATCCCTCTAAGTCTAGCTCATAAGCTCTGCAAATCTCCATCACTAGCTGACCATACACTAGGTGCTTGGTGACCTTCAGAAATCTGTGCACAATGGCCAGGGGTCAATTGATACTCATACCATAAGTCAGAGCATATATAAACACCCTTTCAAACTTGGAGCAGCTACCAGTTGATCCTGTCTTGGGTGAAAGAACCTTGGTTACAAGCTCATGAGCTTGCTTCCCTTCTTTAGTGAACATAGAGGCAATGAGTTCACCTGCTTTGTAATCATGTGGTACTTCATAATCTATGGGGACATCAATATAGTCTTAATCATTTATCACCCACATTCTGAGTCCTCTCTCTCTGTCATACCCAATAAACCAGCAATCAGTTTGGGAGTAACTTAAACTTTTCTCCCCGTAAGAGTGGTCACAAACATATCCTTATGACCTTCTACTAAGTGGATCCCTTTGTAAAATCTCTTCACAACCTCTGTGTAGCATCCATTAGGTATTTTGAAAAATCCTATTAAGAAATGCTGATGCGTCCACTTGCCAAAGCGATCATCACTAGCAAAGCTTAGAAAATCCACAATCATTAGCTTTTCTACCTCTGTCTTCTCTATGAAGCACCATTTGGTGGGGATATACTTGGTTCCTACTGCAATATGTACTTCTTTAATTTTATCAATACTCATCGCCATTTGAGCAAAATGATCTTGAGTAGTGACCCAACAAGTGTCCTTCTTATTTCTTACAAACAGTGGTTTCTTTGATCTGGGTTCTACTAGTCTAGATTAACTCTCCATAGAATAGGTTTAACAGAGATGGTGAATTTTGGAATTCTTGGAAGAAATTTGCAGAAGAGAAATTTGGTAAAGTAACCTTTCCTTTTACTGAAATTCTCCTTAAATACCTAAAATCGCTTGCTTAACCTACAAAGCTATGTGTACGACTCACAATCCATGGTCTCAAATTGTAAATGGTTAGATTGCATAACATATACCATAGGATTAATGAGAGCAAAAAACACAGGATAAATGCTACTGAATGTGGATCATTTCATAACTTGCTACTATTTCTACCAAGTTTAAATTTGAAAGATAACCGGTGGCAATTAATGACGTGTCCAAAATTCAAGCGGCAAAAGAAATACTTAACCTAATTTGCAGAAGCTCAGAGTGTGCCCTAAATTGGTTAGCTCCAGAATAGGTCAGAGTGAGATGTATTTCATCAAACTGGATTGGACATTCTGATTAGCTGTCTTAGCGTGTTGAATTGATCATTTCCAATGGGCTTTGTAAATATGTCAGCTCGCTATTCTTTAGTAGGAATATAAGCGAGCTTGACTTCTCCTTTTGGCAAAAGATCCCTTATAAAGTGATGTCTTATATTAACATGCTTCATCTTGCCATGTTGAACTGGATTCTTGGATAGGTCAATTGCACTCTTGTTGTCATATAGGACTTCAAGGCACTTAGACTTCATACCATAATCCTCTAGTTGTTGCTTGATCCATAGCAGTTGTGCTACACAACTTCCTATAGCCATATACTCATCCTCAGTTATACTCAGAGCTATATAAGTCTGCTTCTTACTATACTAAGTTACTAGACAGTCACCAAGGAAATGACATCCTCCTATGGTGCTTTTCCTTTCAAGTTTGTCTCTTCTATAGTCAGCATCTATGTATCCTCTCAGAGTGAAATCTACATTACTTGGATACTATAAACCTACATCAATAGATCTTAGCAAATACCTGAGAATTCTCTTAACAGCAGCTAAGTGAGATTCCCTGGGGTTAGCTTGATATCTACCACAATAACATACATCATATTGAATGTATGGCCTACTAGCAGTTAATTAAAGGACAGAACCAATGATACCTTTGTAGAGCTTACTCTCTATAGGTTTTCTTTCTTCAACTTTACTCAGAATAGTGTAGGTGGCCATGGGTGTAGACATAGGCTTGGCTTTATCCATGTCAAACTTCTTGAGTACTTCTTTGGCATACTTAGCTTGGCTGATAAAGATCCCATCAGAGCCTTGCTTGATTTGCAAACCAAGAACAAAATTAAGCTCTCCCATCATTGACATTTCAAACTCTTTCTTCATTTACTGAGTGAATTCCTTGCATAGCTTCTCATCAGTTACACCAAAAATGCTGTCATCCACATAGATTTGGACTAACAAAACATCTTGGTTTCTCCTTCTGATGAAAAGGGTTGTATCTGCTTTTCCTCTAATACGTCCTTTACTAATTAAAAAGGTAGTCAGTCTCTCACACTAAGCTCTTGGAGCCTATTTCAGTCCATATAGAGCCTTCTTTATCTTAGAGACGTAATCTGGATACTTTGGGTCTTCAAAACCTGGGGGCTTTCTGACATAAACTTTCTCTTGAATATAACCATTAAGAGAAGCACTCTTAACATCCATTTGAAATAACCTGAAGTTCATATGGGATGCAAAATTACATAGAATTCTTATGGCTTCAAGCCTAGCTACTGGTGCAAATGTTTCTCCATAGTCAATGCCTTCTTGTTGATTGTAGCCTTGAGCAACTAGTCTGGCTTTATTTCTGATAAAGTTACCAGCTTCATCTAGCTTATTCTTGAATACCAATTTGGTGCCAATGATTGACTTCCCTATGGGTCTTTCCACCAAATCCCATACTTCATTCCTTCTAAATTGGTCTAGCTCTTCTTGCATTGCAACCATCCAGTTGTCATCAAACTCAGCATCTTCAAACTTCTTTGGTTTAATCAATAAGACAAATGTTGAATGACTCATCATCCTATTCAGCTATCCTCTTTTCATCACTGGATTTTGCACACTATCAATGATTCTTTCAATTGGGTGATCTCTTCTTGCTCTGACTTCTTTTAGTAACTCAGGGTCTACTCTTTGGGATACTACCATTGGTTGAGCATTTGCATCATCACCAAAGTTGATAGATTGATCCTAGTCAGCTTTATCAACATCTTTCTCTAGGATTGGATTAGGAACAATAATTGACTAGCTGACTGTTCCGCTGACTGGATTTTCATCATCACTTGCATCTCTACCTGTATGGTTAGTTTCATCTAAGTCTACATGCATAGATTCCTCTAAATTGCTAGTTCTCTTGACATACACTCTGTATGCCCTACTGTGTGTTGAGTAACCTGGAAAGATTCCTTCATCAGCCTTGGGGTCAAATTTAGCCAATTGGTCTTTAGTGTTCAGTATGAAGCATTTACAATCAAAGGCCTTGAGATGACCAACCTTGGGCTTGCGCCCCTTCCAAAGTTCATAAGGAGTTTATTCAAAACTGGAAACCCTATTTCAAATGTAACAGGTTATGTTAACAGCTTCTCCTAGAAATACTTTGATACATTGTGATCACTCAGCATAGAACAACCCATCTCCGTAATAGTGAGATTCTTTCTCTCAACAACCCCATTCTGTTGAGGTGTATGAGGAGTAGAAAAATTATGGTCAATACCACGCATATAACAAAATTCCTCAAACATCTTATTTTTGAATTCTCTTCCATGGTCACTGTGAATTGTATTAATTTTAAGTCCTTTTTCATTCATGATCCGGGTAGCCAACCTAAAGAATGATTCAAATGTTTCATCTTTGCTAGCTAGTAAGACAATCCACGTGAACTTGGTCAGATCATCTACAACCACAAGGGTGTAACTCATTCCACCTAAACTTGTTGGCAATACCGGCCTAAACAAATCCATGTGTAGAAGATTAAGGGGACGGGAAGAAGATATATCACCTAATGATTTAAAGGTCTTCCTAAATTGTTTCCTAAGTTGGCATGTTGAGCAGAGTCTATCTTTATCAAAGGCTACATTGGGTAAACCCTCAACAAGTTCATTTCTGGCTAATTTGGACAGATTGGTCATATCGATATGTCCTAACCTTTTGTGCCATAGCCATGAGTTTTCCTCCTTAGAGACTAAATAAATATCATTCAAGCCAGGGGGTAAATCAATCATATAAACATTATTAATTCTAGGAGCATAAAGAATAGTTTGGTCAGAGTTACCATTAATGACTGAGCAGCCCACTGGGTCAAAAATCACCTTCCTGCCTTTGTCACATAGCAGAGCAATGCTTAGCAAATTGAACTTCAGGCCTTTCACAAGACACACATTTTCAATTAAAGGCTTGACTCTAACAGTCCCACTGCCAAAATCTTTCCCTTTTGTTGTCTCCAAAACTGACACTACTATCTCTTTTTCACTCCAATGTGATGAACTGCTTTTCATCACCTATCATATGCCTCGAGTATCACTATCCAAGTACCACATTTTTCTATTATTAGTGTTTCTCAGGCTCACCTATAAAATAGTTAAGTTTACTTAGGTACCCATGCTTTTTGTGGCTGGGTCCTCCTGTGTTACTGGTGTTAATCCTTGACCAGTCATGCTCATTATAGTAACCATTTTTTATCTACACATGATAGTTGCATGTCCTAACTTTCCACAAAAATTGCAAATGACCTTAAGAGTAGGTCTACTCACTCTACTCTTTTGAGAAACCTTCTTAGAGTGGCGAGTGTGGTTACTCTGAGTAATCCTGTTAGGTTGAAGAGGGGCCCGCACCTTTTTCAAAGCTGTTAATTCAGCAGTTAACTCATCAAGTTTCTTGTTGATCTTACTATTATATCCTTTATGGTACTCAGCTTTTTCCATAAGGTGTAAGATGTCAAGTGAGGTAGAAGCATTAACATCTTCTAGATCATCACAACTCCTCTGGAGTACTTGGATATATTTGGTAGACTTTTTAGTCATATTAATTACATCATTAAGTACTACAACAAGTTCATCTACTGATAAAAGGGGTTTAGAATTTATCTCAGTTTGCTTTCCTTGTCTTTTCTCTAGTCACCTGGTTGATTTACAGCGGAAGAACTTGGTTGGTCAGCTGACTCTGAGTTCTCACTAGATTGATCATCTTTAGCCATAAGACATACATTGGCAGAGTCATGTATTTCCTCATCTGATGATGATGACTCCTGCTCAGAGTCACTCCAGGTAGCAGCTAAAGCCTTCTTGTCTTTCTTTTTCTTGAATCTATCCTTCTTGGCTTTAAGGCAGCTGGACAGAATATATCACTTCTCACCACATTCAAAGCACTTAATTTCTTTGTTATGCTCTTTATTATATTCTCTTTGTAGGTTCTCATCAGCTCCTTTCTTGAACTTTCTGGATTTTATGAACTTTTGGAAGTTCTTGTCTTTCCTTAAGAACCTGTTAAAATTCTTGGTCATAAGAGCAATTTCTTCCTTTCTATCCTCTAGATATTCTTCCTCAGAGGATTCTTCATCTTCATCAACCTTAAGAACAACAGCTCTACTTGATCTTTCTTTCTCCTTGTGCCTGTACTTCTTAGACTCATCTTCATATTGCTTTAATGACATCTCATGAGTCAATAAAGTTCCTATCATCTTATCAAACTTATAAGTTTTTAGATCATGAGCTTCCTCAATGGCACTCTTCTTATCTATCCATTCCTGTGTCAAACTTCTTAGGATCTTCTTAATAGTCTCTTCTTCTACGAAGGTCTTGCTAAGTCTCTTCAGCTCATTGACAATGTTCATGAACCTGGTGTTCATTTTGGAAGTATCTTCCCTGGGTTGCATCTGGAACATTTCATAGTTCTTTATCAGAATGTTGATCTTGGACTCCTTGACCTTATCAATGCCTTCATAAGTTACTTCCAACTTCTTCCATATCTCTTTAGCAGTCTCACAACCAGATATCCGATTGAACTCAGTTGTATCAAGAGCATAGTGAAGTGATAGCAGCAACATTTTCTTTCAGTCTGGCCAAGTCTTGACTGTCCCATTCAGTGGGGTATTTATCAACACTTACTCCATTCTTTATATGAGATAGAACATATGGTCCTTCTATAATTGCCATCCAAGTATACATACTTTGAGACTGAATGAAGTTAGTCATTCTATTCTTCTATTATATGTAGTGCTCACCATTGAACATGGAAGGCCTGGTGATAGACATTACTTTAAGAAGAATGTAGGGTTCAGCCCTTCCACTAGATTCTCCTCCATTGTACGCCAAGGTTTTTGTCTCAAAGATTGTAAGATCTTTACAGAGAGAACAACTCTAATACCACTTGTTGGTCCCTATACGTACACTTAATGAGTCAGAGAGGGGTGAATGACTCACTCAAAGAAACCAATAACTTTTTCAAGATAATTAAAAAATACGGCTGAGTGAGGTCAGCTGGCTGAGTAGAAAACTAGAAGATTCTTCAAAGTAAAGAACACAGAGATTTTATACTGGTTCGGCAACCCATGCTTACATCTAGTCCTGGGAGAGTGTCCCAGTGTTAATTCACTAATCTCAACTCCTTTACCCTAGGCGGAGAAGCCATTCATAAATTCCCTAATTACAGTAAGTACCCTCCAAATTGCAATCGCTCACCCGTCGATAAGAATACCCTCTTCTATCAGCAACTCAGTTTGAGTTAAAATAGAGATCTGAATTCAACTTGTAGAAATCTTGATTCAGTTACAACAATCAGATATTACAATTCTAAGATCTATTCTATTCTCTCTTATAAAGTAGATTATAGCTGAGTAATGCTTCCTTGTTAGAATTTCTTTTAAAGCTTGTAAAATGACAGAGTTTCAGCTTCTGAGAAATTTAGGTGTAATCACCAAGTTCTAAAGCTTGCCTTCTTGCTCCTTTTATAGTTGCAATATGGAAAATAGTCGTTGAACTTGTTTTGGAGTCTTCAGAAATTGACAGCTTAGTAATTCACCTGTTGCTTCTTCAAATCAATCCGTTAGGAGATAGAATCACACCATTGTGAAATACATTTTAATCCGTTAGAGATAGATTGAAATTCGAGCTTCAATTAGAATCCTTTTGTCGCTTGGCGCCAGTCTTCCATTATACACATTCTTCACTCTGACTGCTACATGTCATCTTCCCATTTGCATCTAGTAATCTAACAGTTTGGCATAATGCGTGATATGAGGTTGGTGAATCTATAGCTTAGTCCAAAATGGCAAATGACTTGTTGCATCTTGAACATGGAAGACTTCGACTTTTTCATAGAGCAGGGTCTTGTCAAGGCATTAATTCTTTGACTCATTAATGCTCTGCAAAAAGCAACACTAAAAAGCTATGATACTATTTATCCTTAAATGGTGAGGTCAATACCTTTTAACAGACTTAAAGTAACTCAGCTATGAATAGCATTAAATAGATTAGCAGATACAAAATCTAAATATCGAGCGTTGAGTTAATATTACTAAGTCATCGACTTAATTAGATATTCAGCCAAAATAACTCAGAGTCGGAATAAATAGCTAGTCAGCGGAGACTCAAAATTCTACCTTAGAATTTACTAACACCCTTTACCCCCAAAGACTATTTACTTTAACGTCATTATTGATTTAATTTGCCCATACTTGACTTAATTGTTATGATCAAAACTTAAACGCTACTGAGTCTTCCACTGAGTTAGTTCAAACTCGTGCCTGGTTTATCAATTCCAACTAAAATTTATATTGTTAAAATATTCATTTTTTAAGGTAAAGCTTAGCACCTAAACTTAAATATGACTTCTATTACAAATTTAGTTATAATTGTTTTTTAATTAATATTCTAATTTTTTATTAAAAAATAATTTATAGGCTCGTGGACTGAGATTAGGACTTGATCATTTCATAAATGCCCGACCAAAATTCGACTTTTATTTTGTATAGGTTGGGTCAGGTTTGGACTTCAAAATTTTTAGATAAACCTGATTAGACTCAACCTGAACCCAGTTCGACCCATGCACATGTCTCGTAAGTACTAACATATTATCTTATCTCCCTCATGCGATTAGAGTTCAGGTCACTATATAATTTGTTGAATATCATGCCTAAAATATTTCAATAATGTCATATTAGTTGTTTTATTAATTAATTAGTGCAATGAGTTATTTAGTTTTTATTAAAATCAGTTGTTTATTTTGTATTTGAACTAGTGGACATGATGTAATTAGTGGAGTTTTGCAATGTGATAGTAGGTTATTTTAATTTATGTTAAATGCCTATATAAAGACTAAACATTGTAGAATTTTGGTGAGATGAAATTAAGATTAAAGTTTAGAGATTATTTTTTTTATCTCCCTTCTATTTTATATTTTTCCTTTACACTTTCCAACAATTGGTATCAGAGCCATTTTCTTAAGGGACTTGTGAGGTTTTGTTTCTCATATCTGTTGGAAATAACCGGTCCGCCCATGAGCAGGCCAATCGGTCAAGGGATTTGATTCAATTGGTCAATTGGGCTAAATTGGGAATTATTTAAGTTAAAGGACTTAATTGAATTAGGTTAGGACCCAATTGCAAATTCTTTTCTCCATAAGGGTCAAACTAAATATTTGACCATTTTCCTCTATAAATAGAGGTCGTAGGAACCAAAAATGATTGATGAAAAATTCATTTTTGTCTCTACATATTTTCTCTCCCGGGTTTCTTCCTACGATGAAGAAATCTGGCACAATCGATCGTTATTGATCTTCTATCGCCGCAGAAGTTGTGAACAACGACTTAATCTCGATATACCGTGGGTTAGTCAATGACTTAGCATACATATGGTTTCAATGCGGCGTTCTATGATCTCGGGCACGGAAAATGTAAGTATTCGAATCCATTTCTTTACAATTTCTGTCATTGGTATCAGAGCAGGTTTTTTGGCAATGATTATATATTTTTTGATATGTTCTTCATCTTTGCAATATTTTAAAATTTGTGGATTTTGTATTTGGAAAGGTTTTTCGTGAATTTCTAGTCGAATTTACGTTTTAAAGGATGAAAATAACGAGGGATTTGTGTTTTTGGAATAATTTTTGGTCGTAAATGTTACATTTTGGCCAAATTATTTACTATTTTGATTAGTATTTTCGTCCATTCAAATGACCATTTGAGATTTGGTTGTTAATGGTGCGAAAAAATTGCTTTTCTACCAAAATTTTTTGAGTTTAAGCATCATTTTGTGCTAACGACAAGTTTAGGTTCGTTATTTCGTAAAACGGGTATCACCATTAGACTCGGGACGACGAAAAACCTGAGGAAGGGTCTGGTCAAAGGCAGGAACTATCTTTGAAATGTTTTGAAAACTGCACTCGATTTTCTGCATTCTGCAAGAGATTATGTGTCCGTTGAAGATTCTGTGGCAAAATGAAAAGTCGCGACGGTTTGTTTTTTTTGTGACAACCATTGCGACGGTTGATGAACTATGGTGACGGTTTGTGAAGCAGTTTTGGCTACACTTTGAAAATGTGTTGCCAACAACAACAACAACAACAACAACATTACCCCAATGCCTTCAAGGCTCCCGCACAAGTGGGGTAAGGGGGGGTTGGGTGTACGCAACCTTACCTCTGTAATTACAAAGAGGTTGTTTCCAATTGACCCTAAAGTGGAGTTGCAACAGCTATCCGTGACTTCACAATAAAAGAAGCTCAGATAGTTTAATGAGCCATTTGAAAATGTGTTGCCAAAATTTAAAAAAACAAGATGGCAGACGCCAAATGTGATCTATTGCGACGCTTAATGTAAACTGTCACCAGAAGTTTTTTTCTTTCTCCTTAACTTCCTCTACGTGACACAATATAGTGTCGACTGTGATCAATGCCACGTGGCATCTGATGTGGCATTGGTTTAACCTCTGGGGTTGATCGGTCAATTGTTGGCTGACACATGTCAGTCAAAAATGTTGACTGGTCAACTAAATGCCACATGGCATATCCTAAGTGGTCCAATATGTATTTTTTGCAATTTAAGGCTCTAAGTAATGTCGTTTTGCTCCAAAAAGTTTCCTACCCCATCATTTTCATATTTTTTCGATTTAATGGTAATTTTTGCAGAATTTTTTTAGGTCCAAAAAAGTGAGATTTTGATTTATTTTGTGTAAATAACTTTACGAAAATTATAGAAAGTAGTTTCTGAATTTTATAAAAATTTCTAATATGTTAGAAATTGATTTTAGGACCTAAAGGTGAATCTTTTCAAAATTTTTTATTTGTTGATTAATTTGGAAAATCAAATTCACGTGATTATGTATAAGTTACATATTTAATATGTTAAAAAAATACCATGAAATTCTCTAAGTTAATTATTGATATATATTGACTATAATTATACTTAAGTTGTATAATTTAAAGAACTATATTTTAGTAATATATATGTGAGTTATTAATTATCTATCTGATAATTCGTGTGAAATTTATGTTTATGTAATATAAATTTGATATTAAATATGTTTTAGTTACATATTTAATATAGTCAATTATTTATTAAGTAATTAACTTACTTTATATCTATGGATATATATACATTATTGTAATATATTTTGAGTTATTTATTTATGTGATAATTATATAATTTATATTTATGTAATATAAATTTATGGTGAATATATTTTTGTAATATATTTAAGTTAATAATTGTGCAATTATTAACATTGACTTATGACATATGTTGTAGATAGTCATAATGGAGCAAACCTTGCATCATCAAGGACACCTTTTCAAAGGACAAAGCTCATGGATACGATGAAAAGTTTGAGAGAAATAGGTTCTTCATAATATAGTTGTACATTAAATATTGATTCTTTGTGGATCATGTATTTATATTACATATATAAATGCAATAAGTGTGTATTAATTGCTTTATTGGAAAGCATTTTAGATTATATAAATATGTCTTTGAGGTACAAAAGCTCATGTAACTTATTATTCAATGTGTTTGAATTATTATTTGACAATTATTAAAGAACAATTAGGTTCTTAAATATGTTATTTGATTAATTACCATCTTGTTCGATCAAAGGAATGAACATTAACCTATTGAGCCGGTCTAGGGTAATTCAAAATGAGTAATGTCATTGAGAATGATATTTGTTTTTAGATTTGAGATACTCAGTATCCGTCTCACTTCTAAAAAGGTGTATAAGTAAATTTATACACGTAGAGTATATTATGTAGTGGTTAACAGTATAAGATTGTTATTTGTTTAGCATCATTTCCAAGTATTTGTTTGTTATTGTTTAATTTGGACAAGAAATTTATTACATGCTAGATATTGAATATATTTTGGGATTATGTTTTATTTGTTTAAATTTAATTTATATGGTTTATATAATTGTTTTCTATTTTGTTCTTTATTTTTATTTTAAAAAAATTTAAAATAATATAAATTATTTAAACCATTATAAAACTTTTAGGACTAGAGTCCCCTATTTAAATCCCAAATAGTTTCAATATGATATGAACTTGTCTAATACATATTCTTAAATGCCATTAGTTAAACGACCTAATTTAAGACAATAGGTCCAAAGTGCATTTAAAGATATACCTTATAATTAAAGAGAAATATATAATAAACAATCAAACACATATGATTACTATCACATGGCGGAATGAACTGAGTAAATATGAGCGTTATCACCTGGTTGATGATTGGGTATACGTACTTCTTTCGAAACTAGGGTTAATGCTTATATTTCTCGGATAGTTTATTCTTAAGTGAATAGTAATTAACACACAATGGCTCATAATGATTGACCTAAATCCTTTAAATTCGCGTGTAGTCTCACTATTACGGATAAAGAAGATCAGTAATGGGTACTGCTTCAAAATTATTTGTAGCAGTTTAAAAATTTATCGGTAATTATTAGCAAACCTGAAATTTATAAATTGGGTTTGATCGGATGAACACAATCCTTTTATGCTTTGGGAACAATTGTGTTTGAGTTCAAAGAAAGCAGCACAAAAAAAACTCCTGAATGATAAGAATATGTTTCTTGCATGGGAAGGAAGAATTTACCGACCCGAATCATTTTGCTAAGTACTATTAATGATTATATTACTAAGGGATTACATCTATGTGAGTAGGGACGGCGGCAGGATAGGGCGGGGTATGGCGGCTGCCCTACCCCAACCACCGGAATCCATGGCAGTAGGTGGCTGAAAATTGGTTTTGCCATACCCTAAAAACCAGAGAAATGAGGAAGATGAAGTGGGATGGGTGTTGGGTTAGTGGGCTGTACACAATAAAGCTTGAATGGGCTTTAATTTCATTTGGGCTAACTTGTATCTCATTTTAGTTTCTTTTCATTTTTTATTTCTAATTATAATACAATTTTTTTTATTCCTCACGTGTTCGCTTTTTCTTCACCTACCATTTTTGTATTCTCTTTTCAATCATTTTTTATTCATTGGTTCAAAATTGATTTAAATGCAATTAATTGAATTCAGTGATACTAGATTATTTTGTTCCAACAATTGAAATATTAATCACCTCACGTCATATTCATATAAAAATTTTCTTGTTAGGATATAATGTATTAAGTTAAATTATTCACTTCAAATTGATCGTATTTTATTGCATATTTTAAGTTTAGTTTCGATATAAATTTTGTTTTTTTATAAAATATTCATAACTTTGTACTTTTCTACCATAGGATGAGTGGTGATTATTTTAATCCATTGGTAAAAAAAGCAAAATAATAATTAAGTAAAGTAACCATAAAATATGCCCTAAAGTAATTATCTTTTACTTTAACTTCTCCATATATCTATTTAATTTATTTAATCAAATTTAGTTTGAGACTAAATTAGTGTTTTTTAATTAAAATCTGGTTTTTTAGTTTCTGTTGATAAAAAAATAATTATTAACCGTGTAATAATTCATTGAATTAATATTATTGATATTGTTTTTCAGTTTTTTTTATGTAATTAAAGTTATTATAATTATACATACTATTCGCCAAATTGAATTTTATTGACCAAACTGCCCTACCCCAAATTCCTTCCTGGCACCGCCCCTGAAATGAGGCATGTATTTTTTTATTACCAATATGAAAGAAGTTCTAATTGGTGATCTTTTCTTTGCTTCGACCATATATGATGCATCTAACTCATTTTTTTATAGATTAGCTTCTCTTGACGATGTCACCATCTCCTTAGATCTGTAAGAATGTTGTCCTCTGCCAACTAAATTTTATTTTAGTTGCATTTGGCATATATACAACTTAAAAAGGAAGTGCCATGAGGACTTTTGGTTGGTGTGAAGCATCTATATAAAGCTAAAAGAACAAGTAAAATGGGTCTTATCCATATTAACATAAATTAAGAGGTCTAAAGGCAATTGACAGTCAACATCACAGAGGTGATTTTCTAATTGCCAAAATAAATGGAACCGTGCTATAGAGCATTAAATACAAACATGTATAATTACTAAATTCTAATGTGAATTATACTTTCGTATCAAGCTCTATGTTGCTAATGGAATCTTATTCTTTGAGAATTGATTCAAGTGCAACATGTAACATGAGTAAGGACCTAAATACCTTTGTAAATTTCTGACAATTATCACAAGAGTCATAGGTATCTATATAGAAAACCATCGGGTTGGAGTTCTATAGATTGACATATGTAGATTAGATTTGCAAGAAGAGCAATCAAATATCTACATGCTGTGTTTTACTCTCCTATTATTTGTCAAAATTTAATTTATGATATGGGTTTATGATTAATCAGTTTATTCTTGAACTTTTCAAATTTTTTAGTTTCTTCATTCCTAAAAGTAGATTCTATATGTCTAGTTCTTATAAGATTGATGTTATTGTAATGAGTGTACATTACTAATTATCAAGTGGATAATGTTTGTTTTTTCATTAACTAACTCATCTTTAAAAGGATAATGTTAGTATATCGCATTGGCGATCATGTCACAAAAGCTAAGAAGAATAAGTTCTCTAGGCATATTGTGATGGATAATTTAAAAATATTAAATTACCACTGTATGATGGGTTCTATAAAAGGAAAGAAAACAACGAATCAATTCTTAGAGATGAACTAGAACATAATATATTTTTGCAACTTATTCACTATGACATTTGTGGTTTATAGACGTGAGTGCATAGACCTATAATTTCATCACATTGATTGATGATCGTACTCGTTATGGCATCAAGTACTTGATTTCCCATAAATCTTAAGCTTTTAGCTGTCAAAAGGTTTATGAATCTTGTAGCAAATGGATTTGGTTGTAAAGCATTGTAACTGAAGTGGTAAAGAATTATTTTCAGTTATGCTTACAGCTTTATATGATGAATAAAGGACTAAACAGTAGCTGTCTATTCCTTATACTCCGTAGTAATATGGGGTTTTATGAAAGAAGAATAATAAGCTTCTTCTTAGAATGGTTAGGTATATGTATCAATCAAGTACCCTCAAAAGTTTGTTTCTTCCATCTATATAAGATGTGAATTGGAAGAATTTTGAGTTTATCCTACTTACAACTTTTTAGTAGTACCTCTTATACCCACATATCTTTGATAAATTAAGCTCACAAGGTAGAAAGAGCATCTTTACAAGATACTCTGATATAGCAAAAAGATATATTTTTGTGGGGGAGAATGTGGAAGGATATATGACATAATTTGAATCACGAGATATCAATTTCTTAGAAAATGAGTTTCAAAGACTGTGCATATTAGGAAACAATTTCCTTTTAGTAAGACTCTTGAACCTGATATTTTGGATGTATCTTCAAGTCGGAGTAATTCAAACGAAGTGGTTTATAATGATCATTTTGATCAAAGGGATCTTATTCCATGGGGGAGCCGAGAACCCAATAATGTTATTGATTCAAGTGGGAGTCATTGTTATTATTCCAAGTGGGAGTCAATGTTTTTAGCTCGAGTGGGAGCTCAGATCAATATAGTATTTCTGATCCAAGTGGGAGTAAGAAATGAGCTTAAAGGAAAGAATTTCGAGTTATGATAAATATATGAGATATATTTATAAAGACTCGGAGCCTAAGTGATCAAAATGGAAAATGTTCCACCTTGAAAATTGAGTGTTTGAAGGGAGATGAATAGTTACATATGATGGAAGAAGAATTAAGTTGACATACATGAAGGACATAAAGTTATTGAGAGCAAGTGAATTCTCAAAATAAAGTAGAAGCACTCGGCTTATAATTAAGGAATATGTATACTCAAACTGATAAGAATATATTATGAGAATATTTTCTTTTCAGTTTCAAAATTTACATATATAAGAATCGTATAGCTTTGGTAGTTATACTTTGCCTTAGACTTACATTAAATGAATGTACAAACTTCTTTTCTCAATGGAGAATTGTCATGAGATATCTATATGGTACAATTAAGATAGTTTGTCCAAATTGTTTGCGAACACGGGGTTTGCATAATTGAATAAGCGAATTTATGATCTCATGTGGTCTTAAAGTTATAGTATTCAATGGTAAATGAGGACCATTATATATGTACCATTGAGTGAAAGATTAGTTATCGAGTAACTTCAATATGTAAGACATGGGGGAGTCTGCGTATATCCTAGGGATTAAGATCTCAATGGATAGAAAGATAAATGAGTATCTTTGCCTAAAGAATCTTGCACAAAAGGAGTTTGACAACGATTCTTTATGCATAACTATAAACCCTTAAGTATTCCTATAACTACGAGTATAGTTTCTTAGTTTAATCATTTGTCCTAAAAATTCTAAAAAGTGTGAGGATATGGAAATAGCTCCATCTGATGGAAACATTGTATATGTTATGTCTCACTCCAGACCTAATATTTGTTATGCCATGGGCATTGCAAACTGGAACACCGTTAAGAAATTGTATGATACTTGTAAAGGATTATTCATTTTGCTTCGATGTATTAGGCTGAGGATGTAGACCTTATAGGATACTCATATGCATATTTGCTAAGGCCAAAGCTGAATTTGTGTTTTTTCAGCCATGGTCCAACAGGTTGTTTGGCTAGAGAGACTACTAGTCATTTTATGCTAAGTGCTCCAAACAACAATTGACTATGTATAAGTAATAGTAAAATATTCATAGCTTATACGATAGACCTGAAATATCATTTGAGGTATAAGCATATCGAAATCAAGTATCAATTAAGTATAGACTTAAGTACACGAGTAGAGGTCAACATGAGGTACTTTTCTACGTATTATATGCTTACAGATTTGTTTACGAAGCATGTCCCTAAAGATGTATATATGAAATATGTCAAGGGTTAAATATGTGTAGATTACACTTATTTGGGATTACCTCATTTAACATACCCTTCAAATCGTGAATGATACCGTGGTGATATAAATTAGTTTTATACTATGAGAAATGTATATGTGTGTGTGTATATATGTCATGTACATATATTATTTATCGTTTATAGCATGTCGGACAGAGAAGTAGCCTACTCATATGGGTGTTTACCCTAGTGTTACCACGTGGGTACAGATTAGGATGAGATTGATTTTGAGCATACTGTGTGTGATTCGGGAACCTGTTCAAAATCGTAAATCGACTTGTTCAAGTAATAAGAAAAGCCGCATTGTATAGAATAATGTTTACTGAATCCAAGAAGGAATCAGGTAAGAACTGTAAAGTTCACATGACATAGGTCATGTTTCTATCTGAATAGCTAAAGGTAGTTCTTGAAGTAGAACAAAGTTAAATGCTAAGGTGCATTGTAACTGAAACCTTTATATGGTGTTAATTCATTTTGATGAGAATAGACATGTACTCCTTTATAATAGTAAAAGGAAAGAACACCATGGCACATTATTAAAGTGGGAGAGTAGTGATTTCTCGAGATAGTGTGTGCTTAGCGACCATGAGATAAGAAGTTTGTACGTTGTATAAGGATCTCAACTTCTCTAGTGTGAGACTCAGTCCATTAACAATGGGGTTATTGGACCTTACCCTCATTACTATTGTGTTATCTTGAGAAGTAAGGACTAGCAAGGACAATTCGATCAATCACCGAGAGATTATGATTTTATACAATCTGGGAGAGATTGGATGGTGGTTCGAACTAGTTCTATATAGAATGGATAATTTGAAAGGAAGATATGACCAATGAACATTCACTAGAGTTCTGTCAGTTCATAGGCTAGCCTATCATTACATTTGATGTGAGATATTGAACAACATATTAAGGCTTCCGACATCCGTAATGATGTGGAAGTGGGTGATTGTCGACCAATCTAGGGTAAAGCATACACGCAATATATCAGTATGATATTATTTTAAATATAAGATGTTAACTAACTGGTTAAGTACAAATTTCATATTAGTCTTGGCAGAACCTAACGGGTGCAAGAAGTTTTGAATACATGACGTTAACCTATTTGGTTAAGTACCACTCAAGATAGTCTTGCCAAACCCTAAAGGGTGCAAGACAAAGTGTTCCTGATAGTAAGCCGGTCGCATAACTTCACAGCATAAAGAAGATTTGATAACCTTATACGGATTGTGACCCGTCAAATGCGAGTGGGAGATGTTGGAAATAACCGATCCACCCATGAGCGGGTCAATCGGGTCAAGGGATCCGATCCAATTGGTCAATTGGGATAAATTGGGAATTAATTAAGTTAAAGGACTTAATTGAATTAGGTAAGGACCTAATTGCAAATACTTTTCTCCATAAGGGTCAAAAAAAATATTTGACCATTTTCCTCTATAAATAGAAGTCGTAGGAACGAAAAATGATTGATGAAAAATTCATTTTTTCTCTTTACAAATTCTCTCTCCCGGGTTTCTTCCTACGATGAACAAATCTTGCACAATCGATCGTTATTGATCTTCTATCACTGCAGAAGTTGTGAACAATGAATTAATCCTAATATGCCATGGGTTAGTCAATGACTTAGCATACATACAGTTTCAATGTGGCGTTCATATATCTCGAGCACGGAAAAGGTAAGTATTCGAATCCGTTTCTTTACGATTTCCGTCAATATCAAAACATCAATGGCTTCAAACAATTTTTCTGCTCCAGTTCCAATTTTTAGCGGTTAAAATTATCACTGTTCGGCAATCAAAATGAAGTCATATCTTAAAGCCATGAATTTGTGGGAGGTACTTGAAAATGAAATTGCAACCACTCCTCTTCCACAAAATCAAACTATAGCGCAACTCAAAAGGTATGAAGAAGATTCAGTTAAGAAAACTAAGGCTCTTACCTTCATTCATTCAGCTATATCAGATGCAGTTTTCATAAGTATAATGGATTGTGAGTCAGCAAAAGAAGCATGGGATAAACTCAAAGACGAATATGAAGGAAATAGTCAGACAAGGTTGATGCAAGTCCTGAATCTCAAAAGGGAATTTAAGGTTCAAAGAATGAAGGAATATGAGATGGTGAAACATTACAGCAACAATTTGATGGACATCGTCAATTAAATTAAACTTATTGACGAAGAATTTTCCAACCGAAGTGGAAAAGCTTTTGGTGAGTCTTCTTGAAAGGTATAAAGCGAAACTTTCTTCCCTTGAAGATTCTTAAGATCTATCAAAGATAATTTTTGCAGAATTGATAAATGCTCTTCAAGCTGTGGGTCAAAGAAGAATCATGAGAGAAGAAAAGATAGTTGAAGGAGCCCTCTTCACAAAAGCTTCAAAGGGAAAAGGAAAGCTTGTCGAGTGTGGTCATTGCGATAAGCTCGATCATGAATAAAATAATTGTTGGCACAATGGGAAATCTAGGTGCTTTAAGTGCAAAAGATTTGGTCATTTATAAGAACATTGCAAAACGTAAGATAATAAAGAAATGGTAAAACTAACCGAAGCAGTTAAAGAGGAAGAAGATGTCCTTTTTTAATGGTGAGAAGTGCACTATGAGAAGTTTATGGAGAGAAGTGCTCCATGAAAGTTTTGTAGAGAGAAGTGCTCCATCAGTTGAAGGTTTGTGACAAGTGCATCATTAGAACAAGAGAGAAGTGCTCTTGTAATTTTACAATTAATTTATCATTTTTGAAAAATTTAGGCAAGAGGAGTGTTTAATATAATGCATAAAATATTTCAATAACGTCATATTAGTTGTTTTATTAATTAATTAGTGCAAGTAGTGGGTTACTTAGTTTTTATCAAATTAGTTTTTTATTTTGTAGTTAAACTAGTGGACATGATGTAATTAATGGAGTCTTGCAATGTGATAGTGTGTCATTTTAGTTTATGTTGAATGCCTATATAAAGGCTAATTATTGTAGTATTTTGGTGAGATGTGTTGAACCAAGCATGAGTTTGGACTGACTCAGTTTAAGTTTTGATCATAACAATTAAGTTACATATGAGCTAATTAAATCAGTAATGATGTCAAAATAAATGGTCTATGGTTGTAAAGGAATTAGTAAATTCAAAGGTAGAATTTCATTTCTCCGCTGACCTAGACATTTAGTTTGACTCTGAGTTGTTTGGGTTAAATATCTACTTAAGTCGCTGACTTAGTAATATACACTCAACGCTTGATATTTAGATTATGTATCAGCTGATCTATTTAATTCTATTCTTGGTTGAGTTATCTTTTGTCTACCAAAGGTATTGACCTTATCATTTAAGGAAAAATGGTATCTTTACTTGTTGGTCTTAATTTTGAAGAGCATTAATGAGACAAAGACAAAAAGAATTAATGTCTTGGCAAGACCCAGTTTTATGAAAAAAAAGACAGAGCCTTCCATGATCAAGCTACAAGAAGTCATACACCATTTTGGGCAAACTTACAGACCTACCAACCTCGTATCATGCACATTGCCAAATGTCATATTACAATAAGCCATGGGAAGATGACACGTAGCAGTCAGAGTAAAGAATGTGTCTAACGGAAGACTGGCGCCAAGCAACGAAGCTCAAATTTCAATCTATCTCTAATGGATTGAAATGTATTTCACAAAGGTGTAATTCTATCTCCTAAAGGATCGATTTGAAGGAGCAACGAATGAAATGCTGAGCTGTCAACTATAGAAGACGCCAAAACAAGTTCAATGACTACTTTCCATGTTTCAACTATAAAGGGAACAAGAAGGAAAGCATTTGAACTTGGTGATTACACCTAAATTTCTCAGAAATTAAAAATCCATCATTTCACAAGCTTTAAAGAAATTCTAGCAAAAAAATTACTCAGCTACAATCTGCTTTGTAAGAGAGAATAAATAGATCATAGAATCGTAATATCTGATTATTGTAACTAAATCAACGTTTCTATAAGTTGAATGCAATTCTTTAGTTTAAACTCAAATTGAGTTACTGATAGAAGAGGGTATTCTAGTCAGCAGGTGAGCGATTGCAGTTTGGAGGGTACTTACTGTAACTGGGGATTTTGTGAAAGGCTTCTCCGCCTAGGGTAAAGGAGTTGAGTTTAGTAAATTAACACTGGGACACTCTCTTAGGACTGGATGTAAGCACGGATTGCCAAACCAGTATAAAATCTCTGTGTCCTTTACTTTGAAGCTTTTCCTATATTCTTACTCAGCCAACTGACCTCGCTTATCGGACCTTTTGTTCATCGCAAAAAAGTTTACTTGATTAATTGAGTGAGTAATTCACTCCCCTTTGACTCATTGTGTGTACATATAGGGACCAACAAGCAGTATCAGGGTAGTTCTCAATCTAAAAGATCTAGCAATCTTTGTAAAAAGCCCATGGCATGCAAAGGAGGAGAATCTAGTAGAAGGGCTCAACCCTATATTATGCCTGAAGGCATGTCTATCACCAAGCCTCCCATGTTCAATGGAACACACTACACATACTGGAAGAATAGAATAACTAACTTCATTCAGTCTCAGAGTATATATATTTGGATGGCAATTGTAGAAGGACTATATGCTCCATCTCATGTGAAGAATGGAGTAAGTGTTGATAAATACTCTACTGAATGGGACAATCAAGACTTGGCTAGACTGAAAGAAAATGCTGCTACTATCAACTATCTCCACTGTGCTCTTAATGCAACTGAGTTCAACCAGATATCTGGCAATGAGACTGCTAAAGAGATATGGAAGAAGTTGGAAGTAACTTATGAAGGAACTAACAAGGTCAAGGAGTCCAAGATCAACATTCTGATGAAGAATTATGAAATGTTTCAGATGTAACCCAAGGAAAATATTTCCAACATGAACACCAGGTTCATGAACATTGTCAATAAACTAAAATATCTTGGCAAGACCTTCACAGAAGAAGAGACTATCAAGAAGATTCTAAGAAGCTTGACACAGGAATGGGAAGTAAAGAAGAGTGCCATCGAGGAAGCCCATGATCTAAAGACTTATAAGTTTAAATAGCTGATAAGAACTTTATTGACTCATGAGATGTCATTAAAGTAATATGAAGATGAGGCTAAGAAGTATAGGAACAAGGAGAAGGAAAGCTTAAGCAGAGCTGTTGTTCTTAAGGCTGATGAAGATAATGAAAATTCTAAGGAAGAATATCCAGAGGATAGAAAGGAAGAAATAGCACTAATGACCATGAATTTTCACAGATTCTTAAAGAAAGACAAGAACTTCCAAAGATTCAGAAAGCCTGGAATGTTTAAGAAAGGAGCTGATGAAAAGCCACAAAAGGAGTACATCAAAGGGCATAATAAAGAGATCAAGTGTTCTGAATGTGATGAGAAAGGACACATTCTGTCCAGCTGCCCAAAAGTTAAGAAGGATAGATTCAAGAAAAAGAAAGATAAGAAGGATTTTGCTGTAACCTGGAGTGACTCTGAGCAAGAGTCATCATCATCATATGGGGAAACATATGACTCTACTAATGTGTGTCTCATGGCTAAGGATTATCAGCCCAGTAAGAACTCAGAGCCAGCTGATAAACCAAGTTCTTTCACTACTAGTCAATCAGCTGATCAGAGAAAGGACAAGGGAAAGCAAACTAAGGTAAGCCTGAGATCCACTAATGATAGCAAAATATGGTACTTAAATAGTGGATGCTTGAGGCATATGAAAGGTGATGAAAAGCAGTTCATCACATTGGAGCGAAAAAGAGATGGTAGTGTCAGTTTTGGAGACAACCAAAACGGAAAAATTGTTGGCAATGGCACTGTTGGAGTCAAGCCTTCAATTGAAAATGTATCTCTTGTGAAGGGTCTAAAGTTCAATTTGCTAAGTGTTGCTCAGCTGTGTGACAAAGGCAAGAAAGTGATTTTTGACTCAGCGGGCTGCTCAGCCATTGATGGTAACTCTGACCAAACTATTCTTTATGCTCTTTTAATTTATAATGTTTATATGATTGATTCATCCCTTGGCTCCAATGATATTTGTTTAGTCTCTAAGGAGGAAAACTCATGGCTATGACACAGAAGGTTAGGACATATCAATATGACTAATTTGTCCAAATTAGCTAGAAATGAACTTGTTGAGGGTTTACCCAATTTAACCTTTGATAAAGATAGACTCTACTCAGCATGCCAACTTAGGAAACAATTTAGGAAGACCTTTAAATCTTTAGGTGATATATCTTTTTCTTGTCCCCTTGATCTTCTACACATGGATTTGTTTGGGCCGGTATTGCTAACAAGTCTAGGTGGAATGAGTTACACCCTTGTGGTTGTAGATGATCTGACTAGGTTCACTTGGATTATCTTGCTAGGTAGCAAAGATGAAACATTTGAATCATTCTTTAGGTTGGCTACCCGGATCATGAATGAAAATAGACTTAAAATTAATAGAATCCATAGTGACCATGGAAGAGAATTCGAAAATAGGAAGTTTGAGGAATTCTGTTCTATGCATGGTATTGACCACAATATTTTCTGCTCCTCATACACCTCAATAGAATGGGGTTATTGAGAGAAAGAATTGCGCTATTGCGGAGATCAGTCATTCTATACTGAGTGATAACAATCTATCAAAGTATTTCTGGGGAGAAGCTATTAACATAGCCTGTTACATTCTAAACATGGTTTTAATTCGCCTAGTTTTGAATAAAACTCCTTATAAACTTTGGAAGGGGCACAAGCCCAAGGTTGGTCATCTCAAGGCCTTTGGTTGTAAATGCTTCATATTAAACACTAAGGACCAATTGACTAAATTTGACCCCAAGGCTGATGAAGGAATCTTTCTGGGTTACTCAACACGCAGTATGGCATATAGAGTGTATATTAAGAGAACTGGCAATTTAGAGGAATCGATGCATGCAGACTTTGATGAAATTAACCATCCAGGTAGAGAAGTAAGTGATGATGAAAATCTAGTCAGCGGATCTATCAGTCAGCCCATTATAATCCCTGATCCTACTCTAGAGAAAGAAGTTCATGAAGCTGACCAAGATCGATCTATCAAATTTGGTGATGATACAAATGCAAAACCAATGACAGTATCCCAAAGAGTAGATCCTGACTTACCAAAAGAAGTCAGAGCAAGAAGAGATCACCCAGTTGAAAGAATCATTGATAGTGTGCAAAATCCGATTATGACTATAGGTTAGCTGAATAGGTTGATGAGTCATTCAGCATTTGTCTCACTAATTGAACCAAAGAAATTTAAAGATGCTGAGTTTGATGACAACTGGATGGTTGCTATGCAAGAAGAGCTAGACCAATTTAGAAGAAATAAAGTATGGGATTTGGTTACTAAACCTAAGGGCAAGTCAATAATTGGCACCAAATGGGTTTTTAAGAATAAGCTGGATGAAGCTGGTAATGTTGTCAGAAACAAGGCCAGACTTGTTGCTCAAGGCTACAACCAATAAGAAGGCATTGACTATGGTGAAACCTTTACACCAGTAGCAGGACTTAAAGCCATAAGAATTCTATGTGCTTTTGCATCCCATATGAATTTCAAGTTATTCCAGATGGATGTTAAGAGTGCATTTCTTAATGGTTATATTCAAGAGGAAGTTTATCTTAGACAGCCCCCAGGCTTTGAAGATCACAAGTATCCGGATCATGTCTACAAACTAAAGAAAGCTCTATATGGACTGAAATAGGCTTCAAGAGCTTAGTATGAGAGACCAACTACCTTTTTAATCAGCAAAGGGTATGTCAGAAGCAAGGCAGATACAACTCTTTTCATCAAAAGAAGAAACCAAGATGTGTTATTAGTCCAAATCTATATGGATGACATCATCTCTGGAGTAACTAATGAGAAGATGTGCAAAGAATTCAGTTAGCAGATGAAGAAGCAATTTGAGATGTTAATGATAGGAGAGCTCAATTTATTCCTTGGACTTCAAATCAAGCAAGGTGAAGATGGAATCTTAATCGGTCAAGCAAAGTATACCAAGGAGGTACTCAAGAAATTTGACATGAATAAAGCCAAGCCAATGTCAACTTCCATGGCCATTGACACCATTCTGAGTAAGATGAAGTAGGAGTACCTGTAGAGATTAAGCTCTACAGAGGTATCATTGGTTCTCTTCTTTACTTAACTGCTAGCAGGCCTGATATTTAATATGTTTTATGTTATTGTGCTAGATATCAAACTAACCCAAGGGAATCTCACTTAGCTGTTGTTAAGAGAATTCTCAGATATTTGTTAGGGACTATTGATGCAGGTTTATGGTATCCAAGTAATGCATATTTCACTCTGAGATGATACACATATGCTGACTATGGAAGAGATAAACTTGAAAGGAAAAGCACCACAGGAGGATGTCATTATCGTAGTGATTGTCTAGTAATATGGTACAGCAAGAAGCAATCCTCTGTGGCTTTGAGTACAGCTGAAGCTGAATATATGGCTGCAGGAAGTTGTGTAGTACAACTGCTATGGATCAAGTAGCAACTAGAGGATTATGGTATAAAATCTAAGTGTCTTGAAGTACTTTATGACAACAAGAGTACAATTGACCTATCTAAGAATCCAGTTCAACATGGCAGGATGAAGCATGTCAATAAAAGATATCACTTGATAAGGGATCATGTGTTAAAACGTGAAGTCAAGCTCACATAAATTCCTACTGAAGAACAGCAAGCTAACATATTCAGCAAACCCATTGGATTAATTCAACACGCTAAGACAGCTAATCGGAATGTCCAATCTAATATGAAGAAATTCATCTCACTCTAACCTAGTCTGGAGCTGACCAAATTAGGGGACACTCTGAACTTCAATGAATTAGGTTAAGTATTTCTTTTGCCGCTTGAATTTCGGACACATCATTAACTGTCACTCGGTATCATTCAAATTTAAACTTGATAGAAATGGTAGCAAGTTATGAAATGATCTATATTCAGTAGCAGTTATTCCATAATTCTCGCTATCTTTAATCCTATGGTGTACGTTATGTAATCTAACTGTTAAATCTTTAGACCATGGATTGTGGGTCATACACGTAGCTTTGCAGATCAAGCATCGAAAACTTTGGCCATTTAAGAAGAAATTCAGAAAGAGGAAAGGTTACTTTACCAAATTCTCTTTTCTGCAATTTTCTTCCTAAATCCCTAGTTCTCGTTTTTCTTCTCTAAAGCAATGGTGAGTACTTCAGGAAGAAAACTAGATCTTTTTATGAGAAAAAAAGAAGGATACACACTGGGTTACAACAAGAGATCATTTTGCTCAAATGGCGATAGGCATTGACAAAATTGAAGAAGTGAAGATTTCAGCAGGAACCAAGTACATTCCCACAAAATGGTGTTTCATGGAGAAAATAGAAGTAGAAAAGCCAACAACCATGGATTTCCTGAGTTTTGCCAGTGATGATCATTTTGGTAAATGGACTCGACAACACCACTTAAGAGAATTTTTTCGAAATGCCTAGAGGATGCTATACAGAAATTATGAAGAGATTCTACAATGGAATCTACTTGGTAGAGGGATATAAGGATATTTTTGTAACCACTCTGATGGGAAGGAAAGTCCATGTCACTCCCAAGTTGATTGCTAGCTTGCTTGGATTAAGGGAGAGAGGACTTAGAATGAGGGTGATAAACGATGAAGACTATATTGATGTCCCTATAGACTATGAAGTGCCTGAAGATTACAAGGCTGGAGAACTTATTGCCTCAATGATCATAAAGAAGGGAAGCAAGCTCATAAACTAGTGACCAAGGTACTGCTGCCCAAGACAGGCTCAACTGGAAGCTGTTCCAAGTTTGAGAGTTTTTGTCTATACTCTGACCCATTGGATGAGTATCAATTGGCCCTTGGCCATTGTTCATAGATTTTTGAAGGTCACCAAGCACCTAGTATATGGTCAGTTGGTGATGGATATTTACAGGGCTTATAAGCTAGACTTGGAAGGTTGGGCTGCTAAGAGTAATGTCCAATTGATTGTAATTGAGTCTAGGATTTTGACCAATGCTCATTTTCATGACTAAAAGCTAGTGAGAGACCAGCTAATACAAAGTATATCAAGTTGAAACCTGGAGAAGTTAGAGTAAAGGATCCTAAGGCTACCATGGAGATGAAGGCAATTTTACCATTTGAAGTAGATCTTACTCTGGATGATTTTGTTAAAAAAGAACTCCAGAACATTACAAAACTCAGAGCTAAGAAAGGAGAAGATGTGGCTGAAGAGAAGGCTATAAGGAAAGAGGTCTGGAGAGACTCTAAGAAGGAAGCTAAGAGAGGAAGTTTATCGAGGTCTATTCCTTTAGTTTCCCATATTCCTAGAAAGACTAGATCTTCTAAGGAAACTAAGGAAGATAAGACTCGTGAGCTGACTCCTAAGGAGATTGAGGAAGAAAATCTAGCTGAAGAGGAGATGAGAGAGAAGATGCCTTTGAAGAGGGAGAAGAAGAGGAAGGTTAGTGAAGCTCAGTTGGATGAGGTGACTGCTAAAGGTAAGAAAGCTACATCTGTTCCTATACCCCCATTAGGTCAGCCCAAGAAGAAACTTATGGTTAAGAAATGGACTGGAATAGCCCAAGATCTTGAGGAAGCTGGAAAAAGTAAAGGTCACTGATAAAGAAAGAATCATAAAGAGGGCAGAAGAGATTGAAGCTGAAATTAGAAGAAAAGGTAAGGAAGCAGCTGCTCAAGCTAAGATGAATGTACAAAAAGCTTTTGAAAAAGCTACAAAAAGTCTGAAGGAAAGGGAGGTTCCTGAATTTATAGAAGAGATGATAGGGGTCTGGATGGGATTGAAAATCAGGAAGCGCAGGAGGAAGAAGATAAAGTGGTAGAGGTTGATGCAGTAGAGTTTGATGTTCTTGAATCTGACCAGCGGGACACTCTGACTAATGAAGAAGCTAAGGAAGAGAAGAAAGAAAAGAAGAGGAAGATATTCAAGAGGATGAAAGTAGTAATTGATGAGGATGAGGGAGATATAGAAGATAAGGAGGAGGAAGAAGCTGTAGTTGAGCACGGAGCTCAGCTGACTGAGAATTCTAAAACTCAAGTCAGTGACTCAGCTGTTGATTGTGTGAATGAAGCGAAGGAAGTGATTGAGCAGGAAGCTCAGCCGACTGAGAATTCTCAAGCTCAGGTCAGCAAGTTCACTGTTGAAGGTGTCATTGAAGAGAAGGATGGAGGAACTAAAGAAGCTTTTATTTTCCCAACTCCACCTATTGATTCACCACTCTCACCTACACCAATCTCAGCCTTACCCATAACTAAAAACCAAACACCATCCACATCTACAGCACACTCTGACCAAACCAACACCACAAATTGGGACCAAACTATTATCATTCCATACCTATCCCCTGTTGGATCTCCTGAGAATGATCCTTTATATCTAGAAGGACCTCAAATTCCCAAAGAGCCTCTACTAATTGAAGAGATTCCAAATTAACAACAACAACCTCAACAACCACAACCTCAACCCCAATTCAACCCTTTTGTTGAATTATTAAAAGATATAAGGAGGCTTCAAAGAGAGAGATTTCCAACATTAAGGACAGATGCAGAAATAGCTAAATCCTTACTGTTTGAGGAAGTGTTGAGGAGGATTGTAAAGGCTAGAGAGCAGTGCAAGGATTTGTGGATGCTGTTGAGGAGATGAAGGACCATTTCCGATCTGTTCCTACCTAGTACTCACTAATCAAGGCAATTGTATCCCACATATTGCCTGTGTTAAATATTACAGGTAGGAAGGCTGATTATTTGAAGATGGAATTTGCAGAGCTCAAGAAGCAAATGGAGAAGATCTATGAGAGCAACTGTAAAGTTTTGAATGATAAGAGGTATTTTAGGAATTCTATGATCGATAGATTCAATCCTCTAGTAAAGAGTATGCAAGCTGTGCTTGATGGATATAGCATCTTAAATAAGGAAAATGAGTCAAACTCTGACAAGGTGGATGCTGTTGTAGCTGGTTTGGATGCTGTAGTCAAGTAATCTCACATCAAAGGAATACCCATATGATTACCGAGCTGAGAAAACATGTTTTGAATGGAGTCAATGACTCAGAGGGAGCTATGCCAAACGCCTTGAAGAGGCTGAATATTTTAGATGCTCTAGATAGTGATATTGTTATGGCAGATGCTGAACTAGAACCTACACTTCACAACAAGCTTGGCTTCATAAGTGATCAAATCAAGGAAGTTCAAGCTCATGTTATTAATGATGGAGAAGCACTTGATACAGTTAATGATTTTGTATCTACTCATATAAGGAGCACTCCTATGCTTCAAAGGATACTCTGAGAAAATAATCAGGCTAAGGCTCTGGCCAGTCTCACTTAGATTTCCAAGGAAGGACTGAGCGCTCAATACAAAGTCAATCTATCTCAATCTCCTACTTTAGTAGTCCTATTTGCCTTTATCAGAGAACAAGAGGCTATATCCTAAGAGATCTACTAGCTGTTAGTGCAGAACTTTTCAACCAACATCTATGGAGAGCTTGAGACTTTTGAGGACACTCTGAGCTCGTTTGATCATTAAGCCCAGGCCATTTTGGATTCAATAGCAATGGGGGAGAAGGATTGCGAGAAGCGAGAGAAGGAGGAAAGGGAGAGAGATCTGAAGATTGCTAAAGTATCATATAATATGTCCAGGGAAATAGAGCACATTAAAAGAGAATATCATGAGACAAGGAAGAGGAAAGGCGAGGAGATTGCGCTGCCCCAAGAGGAGAAGTCAAATTGGGATCAGCAGGTTTATGAGGAAAAGCGATCAAACCTTGGAGGACCTCCCCTACCAAAATAGAACAGATTTTTGTAATCTTCAGAGCTTATTGTAAAACTTAGTATAAATTAACTTATTGTTGTCTGTACTCAAGTTATCTATGAAAAGATTGCTTATTCTGTTCTAAGTTAAGATCTTCTTAACTTCTTATAATTTTTCTGCCATATGTGTTGATAATCTTTTCGCAGAAATATATGAGAAGTATTAAGGGATACTGAACTTAGAAGATTCAAGAATTATGGGGGAGTTAGCATTCATTCTGACCAAAGATGCTGAACAAAGACATATCAAGCATAAGTATAAGGTAACTCTGACCTAAATATCTTATTGATTTAATTCTCACTTAGTTAATTGCCATTGATCAAAATAAGCGAGATTGTTAAACCAAGCACGAGTTTGGACTGACTCAGTAGTTGACTCAGTTGTGCTTAAGTTTTGATCATAACAATTAAGTTAAGTATGAGCTAATTAAATCAATAATGATGTCAAAATAAATGGTCTATGGTTGTAAAGGAGTTAGTAAATTCAAAGGTAGAATTTTGTGTCTCCGCTGACCTAGACATTTAGTTTGACTCTGAGTTGTTTGGGTTGAATATCTACTTAAGTCGTTGACTTAGTAATTTACACTCAACGCTTGATATTTAGATTGTGTATCAGCTGATCTATTTAATTCTATTCTTGGCTGAGTTATCTTTTATCTGTCAAAGGTATTGACCTTACCACATAAGGAAAAATGGTATATTTACTTTTTAGTATTACTTTTGCAGAGCATTAATGAGACAAAGACAAAAAGAATTAATACATTGATAAGACCCAGTTTTATGAAGAAAAAGACAAAGCCTTCCATGATCAAGCTGCAAGAAGTCATACACCATTTTGGGCAAACTTGCAGACCTACCAACCTCGTATCATGCACACTACCAAATGTCAGATTACCAGAAGCCATGGGAAGATGACATGTAGCAGTCAGAGTGAAGAATATGTCTAATGGAAGACTAGCGTAAATCGACAAAAGGATTTAAATTGATAGTCAAATTTTAATCTATCTCTAACGGATTGAAATGTATTTCACAACGATGTGATTCTATCTCCTAACAGATCGATTTGAAGAAGCAACGAATGAAATGCTAAGCTGTCAACTAAAAAAGATGCCAAAATAAGTTGAACTGCTACTTTCCATGTTTCAAATGTAAAAGGAGCAAGAAGGCAAGAATTTGAACTTGGTGACTACACCTGAATTTCTCAGAAGCTAAAACTCCATCATTTCATAGGCTTTAAAGAAATTCTAGCAAGAAAGCATTACTTAGCTACAATCTACTTTGTAAGAGAGAATAGAATAGATCATAGAATTTTCATATCTGATTATTGTAACTGAATCAACGTTTCTATAAGTTGAATTCAATTCATCAGTTTAAACTCATAGAGAGTTGCTGATAGAAGAGGGCATTCAAGTCAACGAGTAAGCGATTGCAGTTTGGAGGGTACTTACTGTAATTGGGGATTTTGTGAAAGGCTTCTTCGCCTAGGGTAAAGGAGTTGAGATTAGTGAACTAACACCGAGACACTCTCCTGGGACTGGATGTAAGCACGGGTTACCGAACTAGTATAAATTCTATGTGTCCTTTACTTTGAAGCTTTTTCCATATTTTTACTCAGCTAGCTAACCTCGCTCAACGGACCTTTTGTTCATCGCAAAAAAGTTTACTTGATTAATTAAGTGAGTCATTCACTCCCCATCTGACTCAATGGGTGTACGTATAGGGATCGACAAGATGAAATTATGATTAAAGTTTAGAGATTTTTTTTATCTCCCTTTTATTTTATTTTTCTCCTCCAAAATTTTCAACACTATTTTTTCTCACATTGGGTCCAAACAAGACAGCCCATATTGTTAAAACCATTGTTGTTCTTACACTTTAGTGTTCAATATACACCACCACTAAAGTCATCCTCTCTCCACCAGGCCCATGACTAGTTGTCGTCATTTGCCTTTCTTAGGGTCGCATTTAGAATTGAGGTCAAATACTGTTTAACAAGAACAAAATTTCACTGCAGATGAATCGAAGTCGTTTCATGTTCAACAAAAAAACCCAATTAAACCCTACACAAAAACCTCTTCATGAGTTCCTCCCGTTTATATCTTTAACCTCCATTCCATTCTACCGGCAGCCATTGTTATCGCTTCTTTGGAGATCCTGAAGAACACGTATGATGTTTCTCTAAAGCCTCGCATGCTCCTTACATTGTTGAAGGAAGATATTCCAAATGACAAAAAGCCTTTCTCCGACTACTCCAAGTTGTCAACTGTTGTCTCCAGTGTTCAGAGTTTCAACCTTTTATCTGAATACTTTTCCACTTCTGTGGACGCTAAGCTAATTAAAAGGTGGAAGTCCGCTGTCAATGATTGGTTTCATTGATTAGTATCGGTAGTCACAAATACTTCTATGGTACCTACTCAAATTCCTAATTTCAGTTTTGTTTTTAGAAATTCTCCTTGATTTAGTTAGTGGTGATTGATTGTTTTGAGTGGTTCTTATGTAGCCATATAAATGTTGGGCAGGGATATGTTTTTTGGGGGTGAGTTGTCATGAATGTAGCTCTGATCACTTCTTGTCATCATATGCTCTTTGGTTCGATAAGCTCTTGTGGCATGTTCAGGTATGGGTTGTATATCTTTGTTTGGAGAATTTTTTTAAAGAAGCGTTTATGTGGTCTTTTGTTGCTTAGGTGCTTGTCTTTTTTAAGGAAGTTTCAAAGGGAGTATTAATGAATAAATATGTCGTTTTGATGTCTGAAAGGGGAAGCTATATATTTAGGAGGACAAACCTGTTGGATCATGTGTGTTGTCTATGTAGCTGTTACAACAATTTGTCAAGCTTCTTGTAGTCAGCTTTTGGTGATAGGAATGCATCCCAATACTCTTGATCATGTTACAACAAAGCGTTTGTGACATATGGAAAATATGTTGTCTTAGTTGATAAGATTTAAAATTTTCATTACTTAAGATTGGAGAATAAAGTTTCTTGTGTCTTCTCTATTTGCAACTCTTAAAAGGAAAACTTTTTGTAAGGAGTATGGACTGTATTACAGTTCCGATTTAGGAAAAATTCTTTGATGAAGTATTTCTCTCTTTAAGATTTTGACTTTTATGGGATGAGTTTGGATAAAGTAATTGGAAAATAGGTCCGATCTGACCCAAATCCGACGTCATCCCAAATGTAAAATATGATGGGCTTGGTTTAAACCCAAGCCTAATTCGCCCAACCCAAAAGAATAATTAATAATTTAAATAAACATATATTTATCATATATAATTCCAATTAAAAATTCATATTGTTAAAATATTCATTTTTTAAGGTAAAGCTTAGCACCTAAACTTAAGTTTATGACATATATTACAAATTTAGTTATAATTATTTTTTTAATTAATATTCTAATTTTTTGTTAAAAAAATTAATTAATAGGCTCGTGGGCTGAGATTAGGACTTGATCATTTCATAAAGGCCCGACCCGAATCCGACTTTCATTTTGTATAGGCCGAGTCAGGTTTGGACTTCAAAATTTTTAGATAAACACAATTGGACTTGACTTGAACCCAGTTCGACCCGTGCATATGTCTCGTACGTACTAACATATTATCGTATCTCCCCTTGTGCGATTAGAGTTCAGCTCACTATACAATTTGCTGAATATAATGCCTACAATATTTTAGTAGTATGATATTAGTTGTTTTATTAATTTATTAGTGCAAGCAGTGAGTTATTTAGTTTTTATTAAAATCAGTTTTTTATTTTGTAGTTGAACTAGTGGACATGATGTAATTAGTGGAGTCTTGCATTGTGATAGTGGGCCATTTTAGTTTATGTTGAAGGCCTATATAAAGACTAAACATTGTAGTATTTTGGTGAGACGAAATTATGATTCAAGTTTAGAGATTATTTTTTAATCTCCCTTCTATTTTATTTTTCTCCTCCAAAATTTTCAATAATTGGTATTAGAGCCATTTTTTTAGGGACTTGTGAGGTTGTGTTTCTCATATCAAAACATCAATGGCTTCAAACAATTTTTCTGCTCCCGTTCCAAATTTTAGCGGTGAAAATTATCACTGTTCAACAATCAAAATGAAGTTATATCTCAAAGCCATGAATCTGTGGGAGGTAGTTGAAAATGAAATTGCAACCACTCCTCTTCTGCAAAATCCGACTGTAGCGCAACTCAAAAGGTATGAAGAAGATTCAGTTAAGAAAACTAAGGCTCTTATCTTCATTCATTCAACTGTATCAGATGCAGTTTTCACAACTATAATGGCTAGTGAGTCAGCAAAAGAAGCACGGGATAAACTCAAAGATGAATTTGAAAGAAATAGTCATACATGGTTGATGCAAGTCCTGAATCTCAAAAGGGAATTTGAGGTTTAAAGAATGAAGGAATCTGAGACGGTGAAAGATTACGGCAACAAGTTGATGGACATCGTCAATTAAATCAAACTTATTGGCGAAGACTTTTCCAACCTAAGAATAGTGGAAAAGCTTTTGGTGAGTCTTCCTGAAAGGTTTGAAGCGAAACTTTCTTCCCTTGAAGATTCTTAAGATCTATCAAAGATAATTTTTGCAGAATTGATAAATGCTCTTCAAGCTGTGGATCAAAGAAGAATCATGAGAGAAGAAAAGACAGTTGAAGGATCCCTCTTCTCAAAAGCTTCAAAAGGAAAAGGATTGTCGATTGTGGTCATTGCGATAAGCTCGGTCATTAATAAAATAATTGTTGGCACAGTGGGAAATCTAGGTGTTTTGAGTGCAAAAGATTTGGTCATTTGCAAAAACATTGCAAAATGCAAGATAATAAAGAAATGGCAAAACTAACCGAAGCGGTTAGAGAGGAAGAAGATGTCCTTTTTTAATGGTGAGAAGTGCACCATGAGAAGTTTATGGATAGAAGTGCTGCATGATAGTTTTATGGAGAGAAGTGCTCGATTAGTTGAAGGTTTGTGACAAGTGCATCAACAAGTTAATTGGTGATAAGTGCATCATTGGAACAAGAGAGAAGTGCTCTTGTAATTTTACAATTAATTTATCATTTTTGAATATTTTAGGCAAGGAGGAGTGTTGAATATAATGCCTAAAATATTTCAATAACGTCATAGTAGTTGTTTTATTAATTAATTAGTGCAAGTAGTGGGTTATTTAGTTTTTATCAAATCAATTTTTTATTTTGTAGTTGAACTAGTGGACATGATGTAATTAGTGGAGTCTTGCAATGTGGTAGTGGGTCATTTTAGTTTATGTTGAATGCCTATATAAAGGCCAAATATTGTAGTATTTTGGTGAGATGAAATTATGATTAAAGTTTAGAGATTATTTTTTTTATCTCCCTTCTATTTTATTTTTCTCCTCCAAAATTTCCTATACAATTTCTTCTCAAATTGGGTCCAAACATGACAGCTCATATCGTTAAAACCATTATTGTTCTTACTCTTTAGTGTTCAATCTACACCACCCCTAAAGCCGTCCTCTCTCCACCATGCCCATCACTAGCTGTCGTCATTTGCCTTTCTTAATAGCTTTAGGGTCGCATTTAGAATTGAGGTTAAATACTATTTAACAAGGTCAAAATTTCTCTGCAGGTGAATCAAAGTCGTTTAATGTTTAACAAAAAACCCAATTAAACCCTACACAAATACATCTTCATGAGTTCCTCCCATTTTTGTTTCTTCATCCTCCATTCCATTGTACCGACAACCATTGTAATGGCATCTTTGGAGACCTTGAACAACATGTAGGATGTTTCTCTAAAGCCTCGCAAGCTCCTTATATTATGGAAGGAAGATATTCCAGACGACAAAAAGCCTTTCTCCGACTCCACAAAGTTGTCAATTGTTGTCTCTATTGTTCAAAGTTTCAACCTTTTATTTGAATCCTTTTCCACTTCTGTGGACACTAAGCTAATTGAAAGGTGGAAGTCCACTGTCAATGATTGGTTTCATAGATTAGTATCTCTAGTCACAAATACTTCTATGGTACCTACTCAAATTCCTAATTTCAGTTTTGTTTTTAGAAATTCTCCTTGATTTAGTTAGTGGTGATTGATTATTTTGAGTGGTTCTTATGTAGCTAGATAAATGTTGGGCAGGGATATGTTTTTTGAGGGTGAGTTGTCATGAATGTAGCTCTGATCGCTTCTTGTCATCATATGCTCTTTGGTTCGATAAGCTCTTGTGGCATGTTCAGGTATGGGTGTATATCTTTATTTGGAGAATTTTTTTAAAGAAGCATTTATGTGGTCTTTTGTTGCTTAGGTGCTTGTCTTTTTTAAGGAAGTTTCAAAGGGAGTAATAATGAATAAATATGTCGTTTTGATGTCTGAAAGGTGAATCTATATATTTAGGAGGGCAAACCTGTTGGATCTTGTGTGTTGTCTATGTAGCTGTTACAACAGTTTATCAAGCTTCTTGTAGTCAGCTTTTGGTGATAGGAATGCATCCCAATACTCTTGATCATGTTGCAACAGACCGTTTGTGATATATGGAAAATATGTTATCTTAGTTGATAAGATTTGAAAATTTCATTACTTGAGATTGGAGTAGAAAGTTTCTTGTGTCTTCTCTCTCTGCCACTCTTAAAAGAAAAATTTTTCTAAGGAGTATGGACTGTATTCCAGTTTCGATTTAGGAAAAATTCTTTGATGAAGTATTTTTCCCTTTAAGATTTTGACTTTTATGGGATGAGTTTGGATAAAGTAATTGGAGAATAGGTCCGATCCAACCTAAATCCGACGTCATCCCAAATGCAAAAATATGATGGGCTTGGTTTTAGTAATAAACCTAAGCTCAATCCGTCGGACCTGAAAGAATAATTAATAATTTAAATAAACATATATTTATGATATATAATTCCAATTAAAAATCCATATTGTTAAAATATTCGTTTTTAAGGTAAAGCTTAGCACCTAAACTTATATTTATGACTTATATTACAAATTTAGTTATAATTGTTTTTAATTAATATTCTGATATTTTGTTAAAAAATTAATTAATAGGCTCGTGGAATGAGATTAGGACTTGTTCATTTCATAAAGGCCCGACCCGAACCCAACTTTCATTTTGTATAGGTTGGGTCAGGTTTAGACTTCAAAATTTTTAGAAAAATTCAATTGGACTCAACTTGAACCCAGTTCGACCCGTGCATATTTCTCGTAAGTACTAACATATTATCGTATCTCCCCTTGTGGGATTAGAGTTCAGGTCACTATACAATTTGTTGAATATAATGCCTACAATATTTCAATAATATCATATTAGTTGTTTTATTAATTAATTAGTGCAAGTAGTGAGTTATTTAGTTTTTATTAAAATCAATTTTTTATTTTGTAGTCGAATTAGTGGACATGATGTAATTAGTGGAGTCTTACAATGTGATAGTGGGTCATTTTAGTTTATGTTGAATGCCTATATAAAGGCTGAACATTTTAGTATTTTGGTGAGATGAAATTATGATTCAAGTTTAGAGATTATTTTTTTAATGTCGTTTCTATTTTATTTTTCTCCTCCAAAATTTCCAACAATTGGTAACAGAGCCACCTTTTTGAAGGACTTGTGAGGTTGTGTTTCTCATACACACATTAATGGCTTCAAATAATTTTTTTTGCTCCAGTTCCAATTTTTAGCGGTGAAAATTATCATTATTCGGCGATCAAAATGAAGTCATATCTCAAAGCCTCGAATTTGTGGGAGGTAGTTGAAAATGAAATTGCAACCACTCTTCTTCTATAAAATCCAACTGTAGCATAACTCAAAAGGTATGAAGAAGATTCAATTAAGAAAACTAAGGGTCTTACCTTTATTCATTCAGTTGTATCAGATGCAGTTTCCACAAGTATAATAGCTTGTGAGTCAGCAAAAGAAGCATGGGATAAACTCAAAGACGAATATGAAGGAAATAGTCAGACAAGGTTGATGCAAGTCCTTAATCTCAAAAGGGAATTTGAGGTTCAAAGTATGAAGGAATCTGAGACGGTGAAAGATTATGGCAATAAGTTGATGGACATCGTCAATTAAATTAAACTTATTGGCAAAGAATTTTACCAATCAAAGAATAAAGGAAAAGCTTTTGGTGAGTCTTCCAGAAAGGTATGAAGCGGAACTTTTTTCCTTTGAAGAGTCTAAAGGTTTATCAAAGATAATTTTTGCAGAATTGATAAATGCTCTTCAAGCTGTGGGTCAAAGAAGAATCATGAGAGAAGAAAAGACAATTGAAGGAGCCCTCTTCGCAAAAGCTTCAAAGGGAAAAGGAAAGCTTGTCGAGTATGGTCATTGTGATGAGCTAGGTCACAAAAAAATAATTGTTTGCACGAGTGGCAATCTCCCCGAGGGGCAGCATGTGAGCACGGGCTTTTCGATGACCCACGGAATGATGATGACTTTTTATTCTAACCTTTTACGGACTAGTTGTTCTATTCTTTGAGAGTCGAATCACGATTGGAGAGCTCCTTTTGACGATTTTGTTACCTTTGACCGTGCTTAAAGTCATTAAAAATAATTAAAATTGCATTTAAAATGAGCATTTATCTTTCCCTCGCGTGCAATAATTTATTTCGCAGTTTTCTGAAAAACCCAAATATTTTCACCGAGTTCAAATATTTTTTCTAGATTCTAGACTCCTTGAGGTTTCCGAAATATCAAGAATCGCTTGAATTGGATAACCGGGGTGAAAGTTATTATTTTTTAAAGTTAACGGTCTTTTTTCGGATCTTTGTCGCGCCTTACCGGAGACCAGACCGCTGCCAGCGGCGGCCGGAGCTCCGGCGACTGGAGCTTAGATAGCCTATGACGGGAGCTCCGGTGGCTGCTGCCTTGGCAGCAGCCATGTGGGGGCCATGGCCACTCCAAGGTAATGTTGGCCGCTTAACATGAAGCGGCCTTTGGCCGCTTGCCTTCCTTTGGCCGCGTCAGTGATGCGGTCTATAATGTCACTGACGCGGCCTTGTTCCGGAGATTGAACTTTTACGCCTTCTGGGCTTTTTCTGTCAAAAAAATTCAAATTTTCGCCCATTTTTTACAAAATTCATGCTTTTAAGGGACCAAATGAATTATTTTCACTTATTCAAGTCTATATAAACCCCAAAAATACCTAAAATAGGGTTTTTTTTGGCTCATTTGATAAAAATTCAGATTTTAGAGATTTTTAGGCTTCTTTAGGGAGAATAAGTTTTATAAAGTGGTGGAAATTCAATACCCAAGTTTCCTAAGCTTTGTTAGGCTTGATTTTTTAGCTTAAATTATTAAAATCAAGTAGAAATCTTCAGTAAAAACTGATTTAAATAGGATTTAGGGACTTTTTACTCTCAAAATCACAAAATCCCTTGCTAAATCGGTCTTGGTTTGTCGATTCTCCCGTCACAAAATCGTCAAAAGCTCGCCAAAGGATGTTTCGAGTCTCAAGAGTGGATTCTGAGTTCCAATCTATTTATTTAAGTTATTTATTGCTTTTTTGGTGTGTTTTTTTGGTTGTTTTTCCGGGCGTTTGGCCTTTGTTTTCGACTTTTTTGTGATTTTCCAGCGAGATTCCGGTTGGCCACTCCGGCGACCGGTAGGCCGACTCAGCGTCGCTTAGTTGGCCTATGTGTCGCTCAAGCGGCCAATCGCTTTTTCGCCGGATTTTCTTGGGTTTTCCCCCCAAGCTGAAAAACCAAAGTAATTGTAGCATTTTAAGTCCAAATTTACTGGAAAAATGTAGGAAACAACTTGAAATGTCAATAATCTTGGGTTTTTGGGAGCAAAAATGTCGATTTCGGCCTGTTTGGACACCTTTTCCGGTAGACCACTTCAGTGGGCAGAAGGCCAACTAAGTATCATCTAGGCCGAATATCACTCAATCAACCTACCACCTCACTGAGTCGGCCTACTGGTAAAAAATGTCCAAATGGTCCATGTCTGTTTTATTTTGCGTATTTAGCCCTGTTTTATCGTTTTCTTGCATTTTTTTACCCGGATTTTCAACCGAAAATTTTCTGAAAAATCACATTCAATTTATAATATCATAACATAATTTTTAATCTGATTTTTAGAATTTATTAATATTCAATTGGTTAAATATTATTTTAATAGCTTAAAAATCATGTTTTCACTAAATAAATCTAAATAATTTTTTTTACACCATGAAAAAATCCCAAAATAGTTTCTATAATTTTTATCATTATTTTAGGGTGTTTAGTTAATTTAAATAACATTTTAGGTTGTTTAGAAATTTAATAAATACCCGAAACTTGTGTTTTAGTCCCGAAAAATCCCAAAATATATTTTCTCCATGCTATATATTTATTTTCCGCATTTATTTATTTGTGCTTTACTCATGATTGTTCTCGCATATATTTTGCCTCGTTTGGGGCCGGGTCTGAGTTGGTAAGCTCGGTTGGGACCCGGTTTCACCCTTTCATTTATTTTATTGCCTTACTTATTTTTCCGCATTAGAAAAATGTATAGGTATTCGTAAAGCCTTGTAATAATTTTATTTCCTTGCTTTGCTTATTTATTCCGTTTCATGTGACGTATGGCATATTAAACCAAAAACTCCAAACAAAAAATCGAATTTAAATCGCATAAGAACTAAAGTAGTGTTTATTCAAATATAATCGGCTTGATTTAAAAATTGAAAAGTAAGCAACATCATCCGGACTTGGAATCTTCGTTTTAAGGTATGATCTATCCACCCGGTGGGAATATCGTACCCAAATTCTCGGTGGAGCTTAACCGGGTGGCGACTCTATCTTAAAATACGGGATTTCAAGTCTCGTATCCCTTAACACCTAAATTGGACTTAAATTTAACTTCAACATCATTTTCCATTATCGTTTCCATCACGCCTAAAATAAGGATTATCCTTTAGCACGCTTCACAACGCAAGTTGTTTTCTCACCCTCCGTGCTATGCATTCACGCGGTCCTCGCGGGTGGGAAATCGGTCTTCAGCTCACAGTGGTGACTCTGCTGGGGATTCCCTCTTAACTTAAAATTTGAAAACTCTGTTCTTTTCTAAGAGAGGTTAAAGGGTTTTGATGATGTGCCTAAATCATTTTTAAATCAACGCTTTATTTATTATGCCTTTTTTATCCACCGCTTAGTTAGTTTCTAAGTGTTAAGGTGCCCTTATTTCACCCCAGTGAAGCTCACTTTATACCTCATGCCCGCCAAGAATTGGGGATATTTGTGGGTGGATCACTCGGTTCAACCAACGTGTAATTCTCGGGATCGCTCAAATTATTCTGTAATCATTCATTTCATTCATGGTTCGATTCGGGCTGATCATCTTCCAATTTTTTTAGTTAGGTCGAGACGTCGCCGTAGTCCTCTTTGGTTACAACTTGATCAACGTTTGATTTGCTGACCAGTGAGTTTAGCATCATAATCAGTTCATTCTGCCATGTCTGATATGCCACCATCTAGCGGGATTCCATCCTAGGGTACTCCTTCACCTGTTCCTTCTCCTTCGACTAATCAAGGGTAGTCTCAGTTGGGTTCAAAATTGGCTAATGTTATGGCCATGTTCTTACAATCAGATCTGTTTTGAGTCACTATTCAAGAGCAAGTCCATTTAGCTTTGCGTGAAGAAAGGAATGCCCAGGGACTATCAAGGTCAATTTCTCAAGCTTGGGGACAGCCTGAGGTAGCTTAGAATGAATTTGGTCAGATTTCGCCATTTCAAAATCAGTTCTCTATGCCACCGCTTTGGCTTATCCTACCAGTTCAGTTTTAATTTGGTCAAAGCTCCTCTATTCAACCTATCCCAGCTTTCACTTCGTCGGTGTTTGCCTTTCCCCCTCCTGTGCCATCAAGGCCTATTAGTCAAGCTTTTATTTTCCCCACTTTCTCAGGGGGCTTCACCCCATAAATGACTATTCCTTCTAGTGGTTTTGTCATAGCTCTGACACCGCTCACATCTTTTGCTCCCTTGCCCCCTAATTTTGTGGTTACTCCTCATGGAACTACTCAACCTCAAAATCCTTTTGCTCGCCCTCAGATTGAGATTTCAACTGCTCCTTCATAGTTTCAATTTGGAGCATCCTCAATGCACAATGACCAGGTCACATAGCCTCCGGGCGTGACACCCGAAATAGCAGCCTTCTTAAGACAGCTTCTGGGTAAGAATGAGGAAAAAGAAGAGGAGAGGGGGGGAGGATTGGGTGCCTAAGAATTTCTCGATGCCTCAAATGGAGCCGAACTCCGGGGAGGGACCTACCAAGTCCCACATCGTAATGTACGAGCAGATTATACGCACCCAGAAGATATGGATAAGGTGCTTGCCAAGTTATTGCCCATGTACCCTATCGAGGCCTACTTTTGAGTGGTGCAATACTCTCCTAGAATCAAAGATTCTTGATTGGAAAATTTTATCTAAAGCCTTAGTTGCCCACTACGGTTTTAACTCAATAATGGAAGCAACTATTTAGCATATTGAAGCCATAAAGCAAAAACAAGGCGAGTCCTTTAAGTTGTACTTCAATAGGTGGATGGCCACTTAAGTCCTGTTGAAATAAAATCTCAGTTTGAAGGAAATGATTCCAAAGTTGCTCGAAGGGGCTCTCCCGGTGCTCCAAAAAGAGATGGAAACCTACTCCTTCGAATCTTATTAGAAAGTTTTTGAGAAAGCCGAGAAAACTGAACGTCGTGAGGAGAAAGAGAAAGCTAGCAAGCCAAGCAGCAGCAAACCCTAATTTAACAAAAATAACAATTCTCAATCTTTTAAAGTTACTCCAGCCCCAACTGAGGAGAAGACATCCGCAGTTCAAGTCATTACTCAAGAGAATGTTTCCACAGTTCAAGTAGCACCAGCTCGGGCACCTCCTCAAAAAGCATTCGTGTCTCCATGGAAGTTCCCTCTTAGCATTCTGTTTGCCAAGCTACTAGAGAAAGGCATGCTTACCTCTCTTCTTGAGTATCGTGCTCCTACACCTGAAGAAAGAGGAAATTTTTGCTACTATCATGTTCAGAAGGGGCACACAATAGATCAATGCAAACCTCTAGGCAGGCCAATTTGGCACTTAGTGAGAGAAGGGAAAATGGCTCCACCAGCTAGAAAGACCGACACCAAGGAGAAGCCATCATCGAGCTTTGATGATGGAGTGAGCACCATCAATTCCGATCTCCCCGAAGATGTTGTATTGGAAATGGTCTTCTCTTATTCAGCCAGCTCTATTATGGAAGCCAATTCTATCACCAACTCTAGCAAGAATCTCGCGAGGTCTCTAGCGAGTGAAGGAGATAAGTCATCAGCCGAACAAGGGAAAGTTCTGGATCTCGTCCTGGATGACATACCAATGGAAGCTACCGAGGATGCTTAATCTACCAACTCTACCAACCAAGACCCTTCGCCTATGGAGGACGACTATCTATTATGTAATTTTCTTTTTCCTAGTATTTGGATGTGAACAATTCTACCTTTAAGACATTTTAATTCAATGAAAACTCTCTTTTTGCTTATCTGCTTGATGTTTCGCCCGATGGGTCCATGCATTCATTTTTGTCATAAGGATAATGTATTCAGTACTCATAACTTTTCTTTAACTGAAATAAATTTGAGCACAGATGATAACCTAAAATGGTAACCATTTTCTAATAACCTAACCTCTTAAAGAAAATGAGAGATCACAAGTGCCTAAGAATCACGATAACACTTTCGCTTGGTCATTCCTCGACATGACCAGGATTCATCATCAAATTACCAAACATCTCATCTTCATACCTAAAACAAAAAAAGGAGCACAGTTCTTCCTTGGATAGGTCCAATAAGTCAGTCGGTTCATCGTAGGCCACTATGCGCAAATCTACTTTCAAACCACCGAAAAAGTGTCAGCCCATTATGGAGAAAGAGTATCGCCAGGTCATCTTCGATAGAATTATGGCTTATCTTTTCTTCGCCCACCCATTCTCAAAATTCCCACCCCCAATACAACATTGCCTTTTCCCAATATCCATTCGCTTACACCCTTAAACCTTCCCTATTTCTCTCCTCATTGGCCATTCTCGGTGAAAGGGGCACATATGATCGGCGAGATTCGACCCTCATCAACAAATGAACACTGCTTCATCAAGAGAGAGGTAGGTTACTTCTCAAAATAGGGGGAAGTTGAGTCTTTTGCCAACATCACCACCGAGAAGATGGCCAAGTTCATCAAGAAGCACATCTTTGCTCAGTGTGACCTACCTCTTCACATCATTTCAGATAATGGATCTCAGACCCATGGGGAAACCATTGATTTGGTCAAGAAATACAAAACTAAACGTCACAAATTTGTTCCTCACTGACCATAAGCTAATGGAGCAATTGAAGCTGTAAACCAGCTCATCAACAAGTTCATTTCAAAGACTACCGCAAGGATCAAAGATTGAGCCGATGATCTCCCGTTCACCCTTCATAGATGTCAAACAAATGTCAGAATTCTCCTAAGTCGAACACTTTTCTCCTTTGCCTATAGAATGGAAGTTGTGCTACCAACCAATGTCGAGATGAAATCCTTGAGATCCGCACTGAAACCAAGTCAAAGGGACCCCCATGGACCAAGGCGTAATTTGAATAACTTATTCAGATGTACCAGCAGTCAATAGCAAAAGCTTATAATTACCAAGTCAAGCATCAAAAGTACCAACCAAAGGCCAATGATCTGATTTTAAAACAAGCGAAGCCTACCAACAATGACCCAAGGGGGGAGTTTCGACTGAATTGGGAAAGACCTTATGTAGTCAGAAAGATACCCGGTTCCATGGGCATGAAGAGTTTGGATGGTATCGAGTTCATAAACCCTATCAATCAAAACTGGTCAAAGCATTATCATATCTAACAAAAAAGGAATCAAGTCTAGAAAAGCGGCACATAAAAAATAAATGAAATCAATCACCCAATTTTCATTAAAAAAAAAAGAAATCAATCACCCGATGAGTGGTCCTCTACAACTGGGGCAAAAACTAGGGTGTATCCCGTTGATCGGCATTTTGCAAACCTGTCAGGCAAAGTTAGGGTGCAAAATAACCCGATAGACTAAAAATCCAAAAAGGGCGGTCTAGGCAAAAGTTAGGGTAAAGTGAGCTATAAGAGTGTGTTGGCTAGAAAACATTTATAGTCTAGTTAACACCAGAGTTTTTGAATAAATTTATTGGGCCCAAAAGGTGAAATGCAATAGATGAGTCAAACGTAAGGTTCTGTGTAGCAACCCAATACCTCAAAAGAAAAGAAAACCAATGATAAAAGGCAAAAATCTTGATAGACTGAAAACATCGAGGTCTTTGAAATAACCAGGAAAAGTTTGCTAGATTGAAAACCCAAAAAGGACGGTCCGGGCAAAAATAAGAAAATAAGACCAAAATGGTAAACAAAGTCTGATAGGCCCATCTCAATGTTTAAGTCAATGCAAAAATTAAGACAATCAAAATAAAGATAAATGACTGCCATCGATCACATCGAAGTACTTGCATTATCGTCATCATCAGAGTGCCAGAATACATTCCCTGGTTTGTTAGATTCGAAGGACTCAAATCCATCCTCTACTTGTGTCTACTCTGATTCCGACCACGACCGAGCATCTCCAGTTCACTAGGTTCGAATCCTCCGAAACCATCCTTGGTAGAATTCATTGGTAGTGATACCGTCCAGCCGTTCGTCATCCAGAATCTCAAACTTCGCTTTGTGCTCCCACTTATCTTCGATACGCTCAATTCAACAATCATTTATGCAAGCGAGATGGTGTGTAGAAAATGACAATCCTCAGCCTCAATGTCTAGCCACACAAGCCTACAGTGTGCATCGCAACTTCCCTAATTAGTCACCAGGGGTATCCCCGCCTAATCTGTGCGACATCCCTAATCCTCTGCCAGGGGCATTCTCGCCTTATCCGTCCTGCGATGCAATTCCATATATCCTCTCTCTTAGCAAGAGGCTGGATCAGATAATTCAATCGAGCAAGCAACCGAATTGAGCAAAATCGATCAGGCCAGTAGTCATGTAGCTCAGATGTGGAGGATGATCAGTCCGAGCAGCTCATGGATTCATAAATTCATGCATAATATTCATAAATGTCATGTCTATTATTCTATGTTGAATTCTACAGGAAATAAAGCACAGAAAAGTATCCTCGAGCCAAACGCTCGACTTTCAAGCAAGCACCTATATTAAGGGGCATCTCAGAATTGTTCTCCATCCTATATTCTAGGCCGTGCCCAAAGGGCATGTCAACTAATGTCTTTGAGCTCTACATTCAACCTCAGCAGTTTCTCCGGACTCCTGGAAACCCTAATTCTTTTTATATTTCATTCTTCCATTTTTATTGCTTAATTGAAGGGGTAAAAATATTTTTGTTCCACAAAATTAATTAAGCAATAAAAACACAGTTTATATCATTTTCTAATGCTTCAAAATTTCCTCGACGGGTATACCATATGGTAATCTAGATGGACAACCAATTCGATGGATTCCAAAATCAGAACTCAGATTTTCTCTCAGGGGCACCTTGATGCAATTACCCAGGAGCACCTCGATACAATCATCAGGGGCATCTCAACACATGTTCTAAACTGCTTTCAAAGATAGAGAATCCAAGGGGCATATCAGTGAGTCCCGATAGACACCCCAATTTCTCCGGACTCCCAAAAATCCTAACTTTCATTCTTCCGTTTTTATTGCTAAATTGAAGGGGCAAAAATATTTTTGTTCCACAAAATCAATTAAGTAATAAAAATGAAATTTGTATTGTTTACTAATGCTTCAAAACTAGCTTGACAGATACATTGTACGGTAATTCCGATGGACGATTAACCCAAAGATCCAGAATCCAAAATTCAGAAAATCCTTTTGGGGCACCTCACCACAACCTTCGAAATCCCCAGGGGCACCTCAATGCAACCTTCGGAATCCCTAGAGGCACCTCGATGTAGCTTACCGATCCGAGAATCCAACCTTCAAAAGCCTAAGCCCGCGCTTGGCAATCCTTAAAAGCCCAAGCCTGCACTTGGCAACCCTCAAAAGCCCAGGCCCGCGCTTGGCAAAACCTCAAAAGCCCAAGCCCGCACTTGGTAACCCTTAAAATCCTAAGCCCATGCTTGGCAACCCTCAAAAGCCCAAGCCTGCGATTGGTAACCCGTAAAAGCCCAAGCCCACACTTGGCAACCCTTAAAAGCCCAAGCCCGCACTTGGAAAACCTTAAAAGCCCAGTCACTCGATTGGCAAAACCTCAAAAGCCCAAGCCCGCGCTTGGCAAACCTTCAAAATCCAAGCCTGGGCTTGGCAAACCTCAAAAGCCCAGGCCCGCGCTTGGCAAAACCTCAAAAGCCCAAGCCTGCGCTTGGCAACCCTTAAAACCCTAAGCCTGCACTTGGCAACCCTTAAAAGCCCAAGCCTGTGCTTGGCAACCCTCAAAAGCCCAAGCCCGTACTTGGAAAACCCTCAAAAGCCTAAGACCGTGCTTGATAAACCTTAAAAGCCCAAGCCCGTACTTGGCAACCCTCAAAAGCCCAAGCCCGCACTTGGCAATCCTCAAAAGCCCAAGCCCGTGCTTGGCAATTCTCAAAAGCCCAAGCCCGCACTTGGCAATGTAACACCCCTTTTATAGGGAGTGCCACAGTAACGATAACCTCTGATATCTTATTTACTAATTCAGTAAGTTTCACATTAATACTTAAACAAATTCACTCTCAATACTTATATATGTAAATTCCAAAACTTTAATATTAATAAATACATGCCAGAAGTTATAATTCCAAATATCAACAATATACAATTCACACTTCTCACACTATCTAGTACATGCCATTATTCTACAATTCATAATATTACATTAAAATACAATTACACCTCAAGTCTTTCCTTATATGCTCTTCAAGCTGATCCACTTATACCACTTTGGTCCAATATATCTTCAAATTTGCACCTACGTGTAGAAAAACAACTACACGCTAAGCAATTTGCTTAGTGGTGTACAGTAATTTCGATTTCATAAAGATTTATAACACAAAATACATTTACTTGTGCTAAAAAAAATCATAAAAACATATTTTAAAACCAAATATATGAAATTGAATTACACACATTTTAACAAATAAATCTATCATTCAATTTACTTAAACAGTATCACATTATTCTTCATTTGCCTAAAGTAAACTAAGGAGTGATAACAGTATTGGATACGGGGGCGGCACTAAGCCTGAAGCCGAAGCTCCAAATGCTGGCACAAAGCCCGAAGCTGAAGCTTCAATATCAATATATTTTTATCAGAATACCGGCCGAAACCCGAAGCCAATGGTTCAATTGTTTGTACAGTACTGTACCCCCCTTTATTGGCGCCAATCTACCCAGATTCATTTCCTACTCGTTTACTAAGGGCAATAAATCAAATTAACATCTTAAAAAGTCCAGTATAAACCATCAATATAATTCAACATAATTTTAATAATTAATAAATTTAAATCCTAAATTTTAAACCATCAAACTTCAATTAAAACATAATAAAATCAACATTTATATTTTTCAGAAATTCCAGATTTCATGACCTGAATTCCTATGCATTTTTCACTATTAAAACATCATCAAATAGAAGAAGTTTCTTCTAAACATAATTAGCCACATGTCTCAACTTTGTAAATCCACCAAAATCACAGATATCCAAATTCTATAACCGAAGTTATGATCAAAATACTAAATAGTGTACAAAGCTGAGATTTTCCGAAAACAGATTTCTAAGAAAGAAACTTCTTCAAGCCAAAACTCACATTTGCTAAGTTTGGCATATAATTTATTTTCCCCCAAAGTTTGGAAGACTATCTGCAAATGTTGATCATAATCTTCACGTGACTTAGAATACACCAAAATGTCATAAATAAAAACCACTACAAACCTGTCTAAATATAAGTAAAAGACACGGTTCATAAGGTCCATAAATGTTGCTGGTGCATTAGTAAGACTAAATGAAATCACCAAAAATTCATAGTGCCCATATCTGGTTCGGAAAGTCGTCTTTGTAATATCATCATCTTTCACTCTCATCTGATAGTAACTCGATCTCAAATCAATCTTGGAGAAGTATTTAGCACCCTTGAGTTGATCAAATAAGTCTTCAATCCTTGGTAATGGATAATTGTTCTTCACTGTCAATTTATTCAACTACCGTTAATCAATACATAATTGGAGTGACCAGTCTTTCTTCTTAACAAACAACACTAGTGCATCCCACGGGGATATACTCGGGCATATGAATCCCTTGTCTAATAATTCTTGCAACTGGATCTTTAACTCTTTCAGTTCAGCAGGCACCATTTTGTATGGTGCTTTGGATACTGGTGCGGTTCCCGGCAACACATCAATTGCGAATTGTACCTCTCTTTTCGGTGGCAACCCCGGTAGTTCTTCTGGAAATACATTAGGAAAATCACATACTGTAGGAATATTCTGCAATTCTAACTCAACTTTCTTCGATTCTAGAGCGAAGATTAGGTAGGCCTAACATCCCTTCCTAACCAGCCTCTTAGTCTTCATAAAAGAAATTATGTTACAGAGATAATTTGATCTTTCCCCCACGATAACTATTTCTTCTCCATCAAAAACTTGAAGTGACATTCTTCTATTTTTGCAATCCACCACAGCTCAATGTTCCGATAACCAATCCATTCCCAAGATAACATCGTAATCTCTGAAAGGTGAATCAATTAAATTTGCAAGGAAAAGTTGATGTTGAATCATACTAGGTCAATTCATATACACTTTGTTTACTATCACATTGTGTCCTAAAGGATTAGTCATATTTTCTCCTAATTCTTCTACATGCAACCCTTTCTCTTATGCTAACGCAGTACATATATATGAATGAGATGAACTGGGATCTATCAAAGCATAAACATTGTGATTAAAGAATGAAAATTTATCAATAATAACTTTAGTAGATTCTCGAGTCTTAGGCCCTCGGATTACATAACTTCGAGCCATTCCTCCCGGCCTACCACTCTGCGGTACTTATTGAGTCATATCATGTCCACTTACCTTGCTAGCATTTCCTCTTCCCCTTCCTCTTCCACCTTGCATTGTAGGAGTAGGAACTACGGTAGGTGCAGATGTACTTATCTTTCTTTGAGATAAATTTGCAATCAAATGTTCTCTCGAGCCACATTTAAAGCAGACTCTACCTTTTCCCCAACATTCCCCTGTATGTATCCTTCCATAATTAGAACATTGTGGAATATTTCCTCGACCTGAAGGTACACTAGCCGCTGACCCCGTACTTATGGTTTATCTCGGTGAAAACCCTCTGAAATGAGATTGTGTTTATTCTGATGTTCCCTTCTGTTTCTTACTTGGAGATTCTGAACTAGCTGGACCCTGCGATCCTTTTTGAAATCTAGATCTTTTAGCCATTCTTTGTTGCCTATCTGAATTGATCTTCTCAATGCCCATAGCAGCATGAACTAAGTCATTGAACACCCTAATATTTTGTGCAAGTAAATGCACTCTAATTTCACCATTCAGCCCATCCTCGAATCTCTTACATCGCTTTACTTCACTGTTAACGATATCATGAGCATACCTCTTAAGTTTGAGGAATTGAATTTCATATTCAGATACAGTCATTTGTCCCTATGTCAAAGACAAGAACAATTTCCTCTGCTCATCTGTGAATCATTCGCTAACGCACTTCTTATTAAACTATTCCAAGAAAAGACCCCAAGTGATTTCTCTGTGGCACCTTTCTCTCATAATGTTATTCCACCACCTCCTTGCTTGTTCTTTGAGTAAACCTTGCACATAGTCTAATCTCTCTTCACTTGTAAAATGAAGCCTAGTCATACACCATTTAGTATGATCAAGCCAATCTTCGGCAAATGTAGGATTCACTGTATCCCCTTTGAAGTCATCAGTCGGAAGCTTCTTGATCCTTTCAAGAGGAGTTCTCTCCTCTCTTCTTTCAATATGAGGTACTACAGGAACTTGAGGGATTGGTATATTGTACTTGTGTGATTACTTTAGTAGTCATATGCTGAAGTAAAGCAGCTTGTGTTGGAGTAGGTTGTTCGGGAAAGCCATAAATTGGTGGAGGTTCACTTCCTTGTTTATCCCCTTGTCTAATATGGACTGTACTCTCAGAATCCTCTTCCTCATTATGGTTGTGACTACTACTAGCCATTACTTAATCCTGAAAATTGGACCAAAGTGGATCAAACAACTAACATAACATATTTATATCCTAAATGACATGTACATACTAGTCCTAGAATCGCCAAAACCTCACTCTGATACCACTAAATGTAACACCCCATTTGTAGGGAGTACCACAGTAACGATAACCTCCGATATCTTACTTACTAATTCAGTAAGTTTCACATTAGTACTTGAAAAAATTCACTCTCAATACTTATATATGTAAATTCCAAAACTTTAACATTCATAAATACATGCCAGAAGTTATAACTCTAAATATCAACAATATACAATTCACACTTCTCACACTATCTAGTACATGCCATTATTATACAAATCATAATATTACATTAAAATACAATTCCACCTCGAGTCTTTCCTTATATGCTCTTCAAGCTGATCCACTTATACCACTTTGGTCCAAGCTATCTATAAATCTCCACCTACATGTAGAAAAACAACTACACGCTAAGATATTTGCTTAGTGGCGTACAGTAATTTCGATTTCATAAAGATTTATAACACAAAATACATTTACTTGTGCTAAAAAAATATCATAAAAACATATTTTAAAGCCAAATATATGAAATTCAAATACACACATTTTAACAAATAAATCTGTCATTCAATTTGCTTAAACAGTATCACATTATTCTTCATTTGCCCAAAGTAAACTAAGCAGTGATAATAGTATTGGATACGGGGACGGCACTAAGCCCAAAGCCGAAGCTCCAAATGTCGGCACAAAGCCCAAAGCCGAAGCTTCAATATCAATATATCGGTCAAGCCTGAAGCCAAAGCTTCAATATCAATATATTTTTATCAGAATATCGGCCAAAGCCTAAAGCCAAAGGTTCAATTGTTTGTACAGTACTGTACCCCCCTTTATTGGCGCCAATCTACCCGGATTCATTTTCTACTCGTTTACTAAGGGCAATAAATCAAATTAACATCTTAAAAAATTCCAGTATAAACCATCAAACATAATTCAACATAACTTCAATAATTAACAAATTCAAATCCTAAATTTTAAAGCATCAAACTTCAATTAAAACACAATAAAATCAACATTCAAATTTTTCAGATATTTCCACATTTCGTGACCTGACGTCCCTTGCATTTTTCACTATTAAAACATCATCAAATTGAAGAAGTTTCTTTTAAACATAATTAGCGACATGTCTCAGCTTTCTAAATCCACCAAAATCACAGAAATCCAAATTGTATAACCGAAGTTATGATCAAAATACTAAACAGTATACAAAGCTGAGATTTTCCGAAAATAGATTTCGTGACTCAACTTCAAATGAAAATTTCACATTGAAAACAAACGAAAGTCAATAAGGTTTTTTCTGAACATATATTCCTTAGTTTCTATAGATATCAAAAAAATCAAGAATCATTCAAATCGGATTTATATAATAAGAGAAAACATCAAAACAAAACAGGGATACAAATCTAGAAATTTTCAGAAAAAAACTGAGAAATCGAATCTAGAGACACAAACCTTTTTCTAAGCTCTTTCTAGCACTCTTCCACCTCTTTCCCTTGTCCTTTACTAGTATTAGCTTCCCCTACAATAGCCATGTAATAATTCTATTAAGATATTGTATAAATAAACTTCCTAATACCATAAATATGCTTAATCTACCATGAATTCTACTAATTAAGCTTTAATTTCATTAAAAATCACTCACTTCAAATTCAGGTTACTATTCATCCGAACCTTAAAAATTGAAATCCTCTTCTTCTAACCTTGATTCACTGAAATTGATGATGATAGAGGGCTTAAGGATTGATTTCTAACATGAATTTAAAGCTAAATTGAAGAAATCAAAAGTTTTTGGGTTAGGGAATTTTTTTTTTTGAATATGGTATAAGGGAGGATGAAGAAAATGAAGATGAAGGGGAGAAGGGGAGGATGATACATATAAGATTATATGATTTTGATTTTTTTTCCAATAATGCCCTTGAACAAAAAATTAAATGCCCAAATCATCCCTCTAACTTAATTAACTTACTTCCTCATGTCTTATATCCAATAATAATAATTATAATAACAATAATAATAATAATGTTAATAAAAAGGATTTTCATGATATTTTAATACCATAATAATTTATTATAAGTAAATTTTGAAATTTCAGGTCGTTACAGGCAAACCTCAAAAGCCCAAGCCCGAGCTTGGCAACCCCCAAAGATCTCTTAACAGATACACCATCCAACAATCTAACTCGAATCTATTTGGGGCAATGAAGGCAATACCGAATCAAAATTTCTAAGTCAACCTGGTTCTTGATAGGTTTGTTTATGGCTATCCCAGAAGACAACTGGTTTGAGAATCCACGACTCAGGTATACCTTTCTAACCCTTGCTCTTTCGCGAGATCACACTTGGCCCGCCAAGTGGCAATCTCCCCGAGGGGCAGCATGTGAGCACGAGCTTTTCGGTGACCCGCGGAATGATGATGACTTTTTGCTCTAACCTTTTACAGACTAGTTGTTCTATTTTTTGAGAATCGAATCACGTTTGGAGATCTCTTTTTGACGATTTTGTGACCTTGGACCATGCTTAAAGTCATTAAAAATAATTAAAATTGCATTTAAAATGAGCATTTATCTTTCCCTCGTGCGCAGTAATTTGTTTTTCGGTTTTATGAAAAACCAGAATATTTTCAGCAAGTCTGGTTATTTTTCCTAGATTCTAGACTCTTTAAGGTTTCCGAAATGTCAAGAATCGCTTGAATTGGATATTTGTCGCGCCTTGCCGGAGACCGTAACGCCGCCGCCGGCTATCGAAGCTCCGGCGACCTGAGCTCAAATGGTCGGTGGCTGCTGCCAAGGGGCCACATTACCTTGGAGTAGAAATGTTGGCCGCTTCACATGAGGCGACCTAGATTTGGCCGCTTCATGTGAAGCGGCCTTCCTTCGGTCGAGTCAGCTGACGCGGCCTGTCGCGTCAGTGATGTGGTGTATAGTGTCACTGACGCGGCCTTGTTCCGGGGACTAAATTTTTGCGTGTTCTGGGCTATTTTCTGTCAAAAAATTCAAACTTTCACCAGTTTTTTTTATAAAATTCATGCTGTTAAGGGACCATATGAATTATTTTCACTTATTCAAGTCTATATAAACCCCTAAAATCACCTAAAACAGGACTTTTTGGCTCATTTGATAAAAATTCAGATTTTAGAGATTTTTAGGCCTCTTTAGGGAAAACAAGTTTTTTAAAGTGGTGGAAATTCAATACTCGAGTTTCCTGAGCTTTGTTAGGCTTGATTCTTTAGCTTAAATCATTAAGATTAAATAGAAATCTTAGGTAAAAACTGATTTAAATAGGATTTAGGGACTTCTTCCTAACAAAATCAATAAATCCCTTGCTAAATCGGTCTTGGTTCATCGATTTTCCCATCACAAAATCGTCAAAAGCTTGCCAAGGGTTGATTTGAGTCTCAAGAGTAGATTCACGGCCTTTAGGTAATTTTCTGAGTTCCAATCTATTTCTTTCAGTTATTTATTGCTTTTTTGCTGTGTTTTTTTGGTTGTTTTTCCGAGCGTTTGGCCTTTGTTTTTGACTTTTTTATGATTTTTCGGCGAGGTTTCGCTGACCACTCCGGCGACCGGTAGGCCGACTCATCGAGTCTGCCTACCACGTCGCTCAGTCGGCCTACGTGTCGCTCAAGCAGCCAATCACTTTTTCGCCGAATTTTCTTGGGTTTTTTCCCCAAGCTGAAAAGCAAAGTTATTTTAGCATTTTACGTCCAAATCTATTGGAACAATGTAGGAAACGACTTGAAATGTCAATAATCTTGGGTTTTTAGGCACAATAATGTTGATTCCGGCCTTTTTGGACACCTTTTCCGGTAGACCACTTCAGTGAGCAGAAGGCCGACTGAGTGTCATCTAGGCCGACTGACTGAGTGTCATCTAGGCTGACTCACTAAGTCGGCCTACCATGTCACTGACTTGGCCTACCACCTCACTGAGTCGGCCTACTGGTAAAAAATGTCCAAATGGTCCATGTCTATTTTATTTTGTGTTTTTAGCCTTGTTTTATCGTTTTCTTGCGTTTTTTACCCCGATTTTCACCCAAAAAATTCATGAAAAATCACATTTAATTATAATATCATAACATAATTTTTGATCTGATTTTTATAATTTATTAATTATTTAATTGGTTAAATCTTATTTTAATGGCTTAAAAATCATGTTTTCACTAAATAAATCTAAATAAATTTTTTTAAAACATTAAAAAATCCCAAAATAGTCTACGTAATTTTTATGATTTATTTTAGGTTGTATAGACATTTAATAAGTGCCCAAAAATTGTGTTTTAGTCCAAAAAAATCTAAAAATATGTTTTCTCCATGCTATATATTTATTTTTCATATTTATTTATTTGTGCTTTACTCATGATGGTTCTCGTACATATTTTGCCTCGTTTGGTTCCGGCTCCGAGTTGGTAAGCTCGATTGGGACCCGATTTCACCCTTTCATTTATTTTATCGTCTTACTTATTTTTCCGCATTAGAAAAATGTATAGGTATTCGTAAAGCCTTGTAATAATTTTATTTCCTTGCTTTGCTTATTTATTGCGTTTCGTGTGATGTATGGCATATTAAATCGAAAACCCCAAACAAAAAACCGGATTTAAATCGCATAAGAACTAAAATAGTATTTATTAAAATATAATCGGCTTGATTTAAAAATTAAAAAGTAAGCAACATCATCTAGACTTAGAATCTATGTTTTAAGGTACGGTCCAACCACTCGGTGAGAATATCGTACCAAAATTCCCGGTGGAGCTTAACCGGGTTGCGACTCTATCTTAAAATATGGGATTTCAAGTCTCGTATCCCTTAACACCTAAATTGGACTCAAATTCAACTTCAACATCATTTTCCATTATCGTTTCCATCACGCCTAAAATAAAGATTATTCCTTAGCAAGCTTCACAGTGCACGTTGTTTTCTCACCCCCCGTGCTATGCATTCACGCGGTCCTCACGGGTGGGAAATCGATCATTAGGTCACAACATTGCAAAACACAAGATAATAAAGAAATGGCAAAACTAACCGAAGCGGTTAGAGAGGAAGAAGATGTCTTTCTTTAAATGGTGAGTAGAGCACCATGAGAAGTTTATGAAGAGAAGTGCTCCATGAAATTTTGGTGGAGAAAAGTGCTCCATTAGTTGAAGGTTGGTGAACAAGTGCATCAACAAGTTAATTGGTGATAAGCGCATCATTGGAACAAGAGAGAAGTGCACTTATAATTTTACAATTAATTTATCATTTTTGAATATTTTAGGCAAGGAGGAGTGTTGAATATAATGCCTAAAATATTTCAATAACGTCATATTAGTCGTTTTATTAATTAATTAGTGTAAGTAGTGGGTTATTTAGTTTTTATCAAATCAATTTTTTATTTTATAGTTGAACTAGTGGACATGATGTAATTAGTGGAGTATTACAATGTAATAGTGGGTCATTTTAGTTTATGTTGAATGCCTATATAAAGTCTGAATATTGTAGTATTTTGGTGAGATGAATTATGGTTAAAGTTTAGAGATTATTTTTTGATCTCCCTTCTATTTTACTTTTCTCCTCAAAAATTTCCAACATAATTTCTTCTCAAATTGGGTCCAAACATGACAGCTCATATCATTAAAACCATTATTGTTCTTACTCTTTAGTGTTCAATCTACACCACCCCTAAAGCCATCCTCTCTCCACCAAGCCCACCACTAGTTGTCGTTATTTGCCTTTCTTAATATCTATACGATCACATTTAGAATTGAGGTCAAATACTTTTTAACAAGGTCAAAATTTTGCTCTAGGTGAAATGAAGTCGTTTCATATTCAACAAAAAACCCAATTAAACTACACAAATACCTCTTCGTGAGTTCCTCCCATTTTTGTTTCTTCATCCTCCATTCCATTCTACCAGTAGCCATTGTTATGGCTTCTTTGGAGACCTTGAAGAACATGGACGACGTTTCTCTAAAGCCTTGCATGCTCCTTACATTATTGAAGGAAGATATTCCAGATGACAAAAAGCCTTTCTCCGACTCCTCTAAGTTGTCAACTGTTGTCCCCAGTGTTTAGAGTTTCAACCTTTTATCTGAATCTTTTTCCACTTCTGTGGATGTTAAGCTAATTGAAAGGTGGAAGTCTGCTGTCAATGATTGGTTTCATAGATTAGTATCGCTAGTCACAAATACTTCTATTGTACCTACTCAAGTTCCTAATTTCAGTTTTGTTTTTAGAAATGCTCCTTGATTTAGTTAGTGGTGATTGATTGTTTTGATTGGTTCTTATGTAGCCAGATAAATATTGGGCGGGGATATGTTTGTTGGGGGTGAGTTGTCAAGAATGTAGCTCTGATCGCTTCATGTCATCATATGCTCTTTGGTTCGACAAGCTCTTGTGACATATTCAGGTATGGGTTGTATTTCTTTGTTTGGAGAATTTTTTTAAAGAAGCACTTATGTGTTCTTTTGCTACTTAACTGGCTGTCTTTTTTAAGGAAGTTTCAAAGGGAGTATTATTGATTAAATATGTCATTTTTATGTCCGAAAGGTGAAGCTATATATTTAGGAGGACAAACCTGATGGATCTTGTGTGTTGTCTATGTAGTTGTTATAATAGTTTATCAAGCTTCTTGTAGTCAGCTTTTGATGATAGGAATGCATCGCAATACTCTTCATCATGTTGCAACAAAGCGTTTGTGACATATGGAAAACCTATTGTCTTAGTTTATAAGATTTGAAAATTTCATTACTTGAGATTGGAGAAGAAAGTTTCTTGTGTCTTCTCTCTTTCCGACTCTTAAAATGAAAATTTTTTGCAAGGAGTATGGACTATATTACAGTTCCGATTTAGGAAAAATTCTTTGACAAAGTATTTTTATCTTTAAGATTTTGACTTCTATGGGATGAGTTTGGATAAAGTAGTTGGAGAATAGGTCCGATCCGGCCTAAATCCGACGTCATCCCAAATGCAAAATATGATGGGCTTGAATTTAGTAATAAACCCAAGCCCAATCCGTCCGATCGAAAAGAAAAATTTATAATTTATACAAACATATATTTATCATATATAATTCCAATTAAAAATTCATATTGTTAAAATATTCAATTTTTTAAGGTAAAGCTTAGCATCTAAACTTAAGTTTATGGCTTATATTACAAATTTAGTTATAATTGTTTTTTAATTAATATTCTAATTTTTTGTTAAAAAATTAATTAATATGCTCGTGGACTGAGATTAGGATTTGATCATTTCATAAAGGCCCAACCCAAATCTGACTTTCATTTTGTATAGGTTGGGTCAGGGTTGGACTTTAAAATTTTTAGATAAACCCAATTGGACTCGACTTGAACCCAGTTTAACCCGTGCACATGTCTCGTAAGTACTAACATATTATCTTATCTCCCCTTGTGCGATTAGAGTTCAGGTCACTACACAATTTGTTGAATATAATACCTATAATATTTCAATAATATCATATTAGTTGTTTTATTAATTAGTTAGTACAAGTAATGAGTTATTTAGTTTTGTTAAAATCAGTTTTTTTATTTTGTAGTCGAACTAGTGGACATGATGTAATTAGTGGAGTCTTGCAATGTGATAGTGGGTCATTTTAGTTTATGTTGAATACCTATATAAAGGCTAAACATTATAGTATTTTGGTGAGATGAAATTACGATTCAAGTTTAGGGATTATTTTTTAATCTCCCTTCTATTTTATTTTTCTCCTCCAAAATTGCCAACAATTGGTATCATAGCCATTGTTTTGAGGTACTCATGAGGTTTTGTTTCTCATATCAAAACATCAATGGCTTCAAACAATTTATCTACTTCAATTCCAATTTTTAGCGGTGAAAATTATCATTGTTCGACAATCAAAATGAAGTCATATCTCAAAGCCTTGAATTTACGGGAGGTAGTTGAAATTGAAATTGCAACCACTCCTATTCCGCAAAATCCAACTATAGCGCAACTCAAAAGGTATGAAGAAGATTTAGTTAAGAAAACTAAGGCTCTTACCTTCATTCATTCAGTTGTATCAGATGCAGTTTTCACAAGTATAATGGCTTGTGAGTCAGCAAAAGAAGCATGGGATAAAATCAAAGACGAATGTGAAGGAAATAGTCAGACAAGGTTGATGCAAGTCCTGAATCTCAAAAGTGAATATGAGGTTCAAAGAATGAAGGAATCTGAGACGGTGAAAGATTACGGCAACAAGTTGATGGTCATCGTCAATTAAATTAAACTTATTAGCGAAAAATTTTCCATTCAAAGAATGGTGGAATAGCTTTTGGTTAGTCTTCCGAAAAGGTATAAATCAAAACTTTCTCCCCTTGAAGAGTCTAAAGGTTTATCAAAGATAATTTTTGCAGAATTGATAAATGCTCTTCAAGCTGTGGATCAAAGAAGAATCATGAGAGAAGAAAAGACAGTTGAAGGAGCCCTCTTCGCACAAGCTTCAAAGGGGAAAGGAAAGCTTGTCGAGTGTGTTCATTGCGATAAGCTTGGTCATGAAGAAAATAATTGCTAGCACAAAGGGAAATCTAGGTGCTTCAAGTGCAAAAGATTTCATCATTTGCAAAAACATTGCAAAACGCAAGATAATAAAGAAATGACAAAACTAACTGAAGCGGTTAGAGAGGAAGAAGATGTCCTTTTTTAATGGTGAGAAGTGCACCATGAGTAAGTTTTTGGAGAGAAGTGCTCCATGAAAGTTTTGTGGAGAGAAGTGCTCTATTAGTTGAAGGTTGGTGAATAAGTGCATCAACAAGTTAATTGGTGATAAGTGCATCATTGGAACAAGAGAGAAGTGCTCTTGTAATTTTACAATTAATTTATCATTTTTGAATATTTTAGGCAAGGAGGAGTGTTGAATATAGTGCCTAAAATATTTCAATAACGTCATATTAGTCGTTTTATTAATTAATTAGTGCAAGTAGTGGGTTATTTAGTTTTTATCAAATCAATTTTTTATTTTATAGTTGAACTAGTGGACATGATGTAATTAATGGAGTATTACAATGTGATAGTAGGTCATTTTAGTTTATGTTGAATGCTGATAGGAGGTCATTTTAGTTTATGTTGAATGCCTATGTAAAGTCTGAATATTGTAGTATTTTGGTGAGATGAATTATGGTTAAAGTTTAGAGATTATTTTTTGATCTCCCTTCTATTTTATTTTTCTCCTCAAAAATTTCCAACACAATTTCTTCTCAAATTGGGTCCAAACATGACAGCTCATATCGTTAAAACCATTATTATTCTTACTTTTTAGTGTTCAATCTACACCACCCCTAAAGCCATCCTCTCTCCACCAAGCCCACCACTAGCTGTCGTCATTTGCCTTTCTTAATAGCTTTACGGTCGCATTTAGAATTGAGGTGAAACACTGTTTAACAAGGTCAAAATTTCTCTGCAGGTGAAACAAAGTCGTTTCATGTTCAACAAAAAACCCAATTAAACCCTACGCAAATACCTCTTCGTGAGTTCCTCCCATTTTTGTTTCTTCATCCTCCATTCCATTCTACCAGCAGCCATTGTTATGGCTTATTTGGAGACCTTGAAGAACATGTACAACGTTTCTCTAAAGCCTCGCATACTCCTTACTTTTTTTAAGGAAGATATTTCAGACGACAAAAAGCCTTTCTCTGACTACTCCAACTTGTCAACTGTTGTCTCCAGTGATCAGAGTTTCAACCTTTTATTTGAATCCTTTTCCACTTCTATGGACGCTAAGCTAATTTAAAGGTGGAAGTCTGCTGTCAATAATTGGTTTCATAGATTAGTATCGCTAGTCACAAACACTTCTATGGTACATACTCAAATTCCTAATTTCAGTTTTGTTTTGAGAAATTCTCCTTAATTTAGTTGGTGGTGATTGATTGTTTTGAGTGGTTCTTATGTAGCTAGATAAATGTTGGGCGGGGATATGTTTGTTGGGGGTGATTTTTCAAGAATGTAGCTCTGATTGCTTCTTGTCATCGTATGCTCTTTGGTTCGATAAGCTCTTATGGTATATTCAGGTATGGGTTGTATTTCTTTGTTTGGAGAATTTTTTTAAAGAAGCACTTATGTGTTCTTTTGCTGCTTAACTGCTTGTCTTTTTTAAGGAAGTTTCAAAGGGAGTATTAATGAATATATATGTCGTTTTGATGTCCGAAAGGTGAAGCTATATATTTTGGAGGACAAACCTGTTGGATCTTGTGTGTTGTCTATGTAACTGTTACAACAGTTTATCAAACTTCATGTAGTCAGCTTTTGATGATAGGAATGCATCCCAATACTCTTGATCAGGTTGTAACAAAGCGTTTATGACATACGGAAAATCTATTGTCTTAGTTGACAAGATTAGAAAATTTCATTACTTGAGATTGGAGAAGAAAGTTTCTTGTGTCTTCTCTCTTTGCAACTCTTGAAAGGAAATTTTTTTGTATGGAGTGTGGACTGTATTACAGTATCGAACTTCCGATTTAGGCAAAATTCTCTGATGAAGTATTTTTCTCTTTAAGATTATGCCTTTAACAACTATGGTTTACTGTTTCGTATCGTAGCAGTTATTTAGTTTCTATTTATGTGTGAATTAACGAATATTGATGTATGTTTTTCTGAAAATCAACAGAACTTGTAATAATTGTATTTTAGTAATAGTGATTTGCAAACATGCATCATTTATAGTAAACTTTATCAATTTATATGCAACTTCAAAAGCTTATTAGATTTCATTCTTTGCTGCCTTTTCTCTTGCAATTTGATTTTTTCTTGCATAAATATAATGATTAATACATGCAGTTTCATGCCATTGTTTTCGAGTGGTACAAAATCATGTTGGAAAAAAGGTTTACCATTATTTTATGCCCCATTTTCTTGTAAACATTTCATGTTGTCTATGTATTGGATACAGAATATTATATATGGTTGGCTTACAGATTGTTATCTGATGATAGACTGAAGCAGCTATAACATCAAATTTTTTTCTAGAAAATGTAGTATTAACATGCTTAAGGTAACATTTCAATTTCCTTGACAATATTATTATTACTATTATGATAATTATTTTTTTATGAAAGCACATCTAAGGAATAACAGTGAAGAAAGGATAATGTTTTTCTTTGTGTTATTCTTGATTGCCATAATTCAGAAGCTTGCTTATTCTCTAGCGTTGCTTCCTAAATCAAGAGGGGATGCAGATAGCTGGAATTCAATGTTGCGGAAGATTTTATTATTGGTTAACGGTTACTTGACCGATATCTTCCATGGTCTAGAAGAAAGTCGGTGTAAATACCACATTAATTTTGATAGCGCTTCTCTTTAAGGATAATAAGGAAAAGTTGCTTTTGTTGCATAAACTAGATGGGATGAAGTTGTTAGCTAATTGGTTCTACTAGGAGAGGTCACCCCAACTACCTTGTGGGGTCATACTTTGCTAGAAGAGACATCATACAGTGCAGAAAAGAGATCTATGATAGCTAGTGTGTGTACATTGATTGTTAGTTGTTGTACGATGCTTACAACTTCATATCCTTTCCAGGTAATTCTGTATGATTAGTTATTTTCAGGGAGGCTTTAGGTTAAAACACAAATTGAAGTTTTGATATTGAAAATTGTTTTTTGATTTATTAATAGGTGACTGTGCCTATCCGCACACTGTTGGCCCTTATTGAGAGAGTGCTTATGGTTGATGGCTCTCCTCCATATAGTATGTTGCCTTTTGTGATCGCGACAGAGCAAGCTTTCATTGTTTCGAACTTCCAGCTTTGCATTCTTCCAGTTTGGAACTTCTTACTGCAGTCATAAAGTGTGTGCACAGGTATATTATTTGGAACCATGACCGCTGATCAGAATATTTACACATTCTATGAGAAAGAAACGATATTTTCTAGTGTTTTTGTGCAACCTTTTGCATTTAACTTAGTGGCAATGTATTCATCTTTGTTTTTTAAAATTTTTGAGCTACTTATTTAGGACTATATCGATCATCAATTAAATACACAGACACAGTTTGTCTAGGAGACATTTAAATCATTTGCTAAGAACAACTTGGTGTCTGCCATTGTCTAACTTGAAAATGCTGACTTGTTCTGCCAATTAATATGATTGCTCTGTCATGTTATAGTTGCTACTAGTTACTTAATCTTCCTATTTTTTTTGAATAATATTGTTAAGGAAAATTCAATTGTTGACTATTTTTCCATTTTGTTGTATCCATTTGCAGTCAACTGTTGCCACATGTTGCATATGTTGTGCGACTTGTGAAAGAATATTCCAAAAGATGTCAATTATCGGTTTTAAGGATAAAGTTTTACTCAATCACAAAGATTTTGTTGATCAACGGGGGTGTTGGTATGTAGAAATTCTCAGAGTACTTTCCTGTGTAAAATTTATTTTATACTGCATAACTACTGCTTTTTGTGTCTGAACTTTTGTGACTGCAATAATGGAACTCGAGTTATGGGTTATACAACAACAACATTACCCCAATGGCTCCCGCACAAACGGGGTAAGGGGGGTCGGGTGTACGCAACCTTACCCCTGTAATTACAGAGAGGTTGTTTCCAATTGACCCTGAAGTGGAGTTGCAAACAGCTATCCGTGACATTACAATAAAAGGGAGCCCAGACAGTTTAATGAATTAGATTAAAAAATTAGTAAATGATTAGAGCCATGCTGAATGGTGAATAATAATTTCACAGAATATTGATATTCACAAAGTATGCCAACCAGCTACAAGTGATATAGGAGCAGAACTGTATGAAGTTTTTCATTTATATCTTCACTTGCAAATAAAAGCATAAATTTTTGGGGCTTAATGCTGTGTTTCATTCCTTGGGCATAATATTATAATAGCAAATGATTGGCCCTGTCAAAATCTTACTATCATGACCAAAGTGTGAAGTATGTTAAATGAGTAATATTTGCTTATAATGACATATCTTAGAGTACTGAAATTGGAGCCTTTTGAATTCACATTAAAGCGCATTGTTAGGAGGGTATAATAATCAATCAAGAGTCTATAATTGCAAATTAATTGATGATAAATTTGTTATTAAGTATGTGAGCAATTGTGATTTGCAATGTCTTGTGAACATTTGACAAAAAGTTATGCAATTGAAATTGCAATTTTGGACCTTGACAGAAGATGGGGTTGGCTAGAGGATCACCACATATGAAAAACACGATGTACCTCCCATTTATGATTCTTTGTTTATTGTCCATATTAAGTTGGTTTTTTTGGGCAAAAGTTCAACACGTTTTGCCTCCTTTTTATTCTAATTCACACACACACACACACACACATATATATATATATATATATATCATTTTTTAAAAAAGGTTGGAATGGGTGAAATTTTCGAGGCGGAGATCCCAACTAGATTGATGTCTCCGTTTGCCTACAAAGCACTCACCCCTCTTTTATTAAAATAAATAAAAAATGAAGTCCTTAAAAAGTTCATGAAACAAACCAATAATTTGGCCTAGAAACAAAATCAGAAGCTATAAACGAATCAATAAAATCAGGATGTGAATCCCACCATCTCTCTCCGTTATAGACTCCATGCCTTGCTAAAGCATCGGCCGCTCCATTTCCTTCTCGGTAGGTATGAGTCACCAATAAAGACATATGCCTGAGGTGCTCTAATGATTCATCCCAAAGAAAAAGCAAAGACCAAGGTATTGTCAATCCTTTTGTTTTGAAGACCCGAACCACGTAGCTGGAATCTGTCTCAATCCATAAATGGTACCATCCTTTTCGAAAAGCTTTGCCAATTGCAACTAAGGCAGACCTTAGCTCAGCCTCAAACGCATAAGCGGAAGAAATTCTGCCAGTGAAAGCTCCATGAGGGAAGCCCCTTCCGTTGCGAAACAGCCCGCCATAACCTGCAGCACCCGGGGAACCAAAGGCAGATTCATCAATGTTAACCTTCATGTAAGATGGTGGAGGTGGAACCCATGCAACCGGGATTATTTTCTCCTTTTTATTCAGCAAGATTTGGAAACCCAACTTTTTAAGTATTTCAAAGTCAGAGACACTCTTCGTTGAACCGCTCCTGAAGAATTCCCCTCTTTCATAGATTTCCACAAAAGTCGCAAACACGTCCTAATGTTAGGAATTATATTGCGAAAACGAGAACTATTACGAGTGTGCCAAACGATCCAAAACGCCGTAACAATCTCCATATTCCAAACAGAAAACAATTGGGAGCCACACCAATGTTCTTGAGCCTTCTCGATACCCTCTACTCCATTACCTGTACCGATAGATCGCCCGAAAAAATTTCCCAAAGCATTCCAAATAGCACTAGTAAACGGGCAGCGAAGGAAAACATGATCCAAGTTTTCATCCCTATTCCCACACAACGAACTAATTGAGACAACAAGAATTCCTTTCCTACGGAGTTTATCATCCGTAGAAATTCGACCATGAATTACCCGCTAACAAAAGTTGAACGCGATGGAGGCGAAAATGCTTTCCAAATGAAGTTATACCAAGGAACGGAGTCCCTCGAATTTTGCAAAAAAGCGTACACCCCTTTGACACTAAAAACTCCATCCACTTCAGGCCTCCAAATACAAACGTCCTCTCCATTCTGAAGTCTCTGCAAATTTAGAATTTTCGTTCTAATATCAGCTAGGATCTCGTTCGATAAATTCCATCCATACCTCGTTAAATAATCCGCTACAACACCACTATGTGTATTATCCGTTTGAATAAAATTTAGCCTCGAAGCTAAGCTTTCCCCGCACCAATTGTCATACCAGAAACTAACACTCTCACCACCAGACAGTAACCAAAGAGAGCGCTCTAGAACAATAGAAAAAATGTTTTTAATAGAGCTCCAAATAGAAGAAAAAGACTGATTACGATTAGCACAACAGGATTTTCGCACAAACCTCCATTTAAGAATAGAAGCCGCATACTCTTTGCCCTCTAAGACATCCCAAGAAATCTTACCAAGAAGGGCATGATTAAACATTTTGAGACATTTAGTACCAAGTCCCCCAACTTTTAAGGATTTGCAACAAATACTCCATGGCACCGAAATGAGCTTTTTCCCGGTTGTCGATCCTTTCCAAACAAAATTGCGAATAGCTTTATCTAATTCTTTTAGAAGACTGATCGGCCATAAATAAACAGAGAAAGAATGAATAACAGAACTCTAGATGACCGATTTAACCAAGCAAACACACCCGGCCAAAGATAATGAACTGCCTTTCCATCCAGCAAATTTACTTAATATTCTATCCGCTAATGGCTTCAAAGCAGAACGACGAGGGGAGCCTTTAAAAAGTGGCACACCAAGATATGGAAACAGAATATCCAATCTTGTCACACCAAGAATGCCCATAAGATGCCTAGATCTTGCGATAGTAATGCCCTTGCCGAAGTAAACACAAGATTTCCCCCAATTCACAACTTGTCTCGACATAGCCCCATACTCATCGAATAACCATTTCAAAACATTGAAATTTCTTTTCGTAGCAGCTCCAAAAATCACCACATCATCAGCATATAATAAATACGAGGGAAAAAAAGAATCAGAGTTGTACCTCATCGCCGAAAAAGATCCCTCTTGCACTAGGCGCGACATCGCAAGACTAAGAAATTCCTCCGTAAGACAAAATAGCAAAGGAGATAGAGGATCTCCCTGACGCACTCCCCTAGAGCAGGAGAAAAAACCAGTTAACTTCCCATTAATGTTCAAAGAAATCTGGCAAGATGAGAATATTTCAGCAATCCAATTCCAAAATTGAGATGAGAAACCGAAGCATTTTAGAACTTCCAGCAAAAAATCCCAATTTAGGGTATCAAAAGCTTTGCGAATATCTACTTTCAAGGCCATACGTCCCCCGAACTCCCTATTGACGAGGACATTAATGCCCTCTGAGGCAAGTGCGATGCAATTACTGATTTTCCTTCCTCGAATAAACCTATATTGTTGCTTGGAAATAATTCGTGCAGCCACAACACCTAACCAATTAGCAAGGATTTTGGTAACTATTTTTAGAACAAAATTGGAACACACAATAGGGTGAAATTGCTCAATACAATTTGCACCCTCAACCTTCAGAATAAGCACCATAACGCTGGAATTAAAACCCGTAGTCATCTTGCCATAATAAAAAAACCACCAAGCACATCGACAAACATCATCACCGATAACACTCCAAAATGATTGATAAAATTTTCCAGTAAACCTATCGAGACCCGGCGCGCTGTCCCCATTCATACTCATAGCAATCGAACGAATCTCATTTGCCGTCGGTTTTCTAGTAAGCTCATTATTCTCCTCCGTCAATACAAGCGAAGGAACAACATCATGAATCCGGTTAAATTGATGATTAACAACCCCTGACTCGCAAAACAAATTACCATAAAAATCAACCACATGTTGAGAAATAACCTCCCGATCAGTGGTAATAGAACCATTAATGTTAAGCGACATCAGCCCCTTATTAACTCTTCTCATTCTCGTATGCCGATGAAAAATTTAGAATTCCTATCCCCCAAATGCAGCTAGTTCAGCCTTTCCTTAACTCTTAAAAAGATCTCCTGTTGATTTAAGACAACATCTAAATTAGCATGAGCTTGCACTTCTCGCTGCACTAACTCATCCGTAAGAACTCCCTGATCCATTTCGGACTAAATTTCCTGCAGATCCCGTTGATAAACTGCCACCCATTATTGCAAATTCCTAAAAACGTTTTTATTCCAGATTCATAATTGACTTCACATGTACTTAAGCTTAAAAGAAAAAGCTTACATCGGTGGTAGATTGACATGTTTAGGCCAATTATTAACAATAAAATCATGAAAATCAGCATGTGTAAGCCACATATTTTGAAATCTAAATTGAGAAAAGCTAACCTCCCCAATCGAGCAGTTCAAAAAGACCGGATTATAATCTGAATGATGTCTAGCAAGAGCTTGGCACCGAGTGTTATCCCAGTGATTTAAAAAATCAGAATTAATCATCACACGATCAAGAAGACACTGAATATTACTATCCCCCCTACGACCATTACTCCAAGTGAATTCCGCGACTTGTAGAGTTAGATCAGTCAAGCCTGCTCCATTAGAGAATTCATTAAAATCCCTGCAAGCTCGCATGTTAATCGTTCCCCCCTTCTTCTCATGCGCGCCTCAAACAACATTAAAATCACCAATAATGAGCCGTGGCCACCCCGGCGCAAGACCAATTAAATTCGCCCATAACTCCCGTCTCTCATTAATCGAATTGCTGCCATAAACAAACGATAATAAATGTCTGTTGACTGGATACCTGAACTTCAAAACTGACATGTTGTCCCCCACAAATAATGTTAACGGGATTAAAAGAATCAGTAGCAAAAATCCATAAAGATGGGAGGTCCCTACAATTTTGTGCTACAGAACGCAAACCTGCCATACGTCTATGACACCAATCGTCATCAAAAGGAATCATCGGTTCAGCCAAATAAAGAAAGTCCAGCCGAATAGAATTACATAAATTAAATAGAAAGTGTTTAGTAGAGGTATTTGCTATGCCTCTACAATTCCAGTAAGCAATCTTCATTAACGATTTCTAGGAGGATTTTAACGTCCTGCGCCCCTAATGGCTTGTCCCTTTACTCTCCCGCCCCTACGAGCTTTTCCACCTTGTTTGCCTGGTAATGTAGCAGGAGTCTGAATAACAGGAAACCTACCCTCTTTACTAACTATGGCTATAACCTCCTCGTCACTATCATCTCCATCAGCCCAAAACTTTCCTTGCCTAGAAGCATAATTGGTCTTACCAGAATGAGATCCTGAAAGTTCTTAACTACTCCCAGAATTGGATGAAGTAGCCTCTTCCAAGGTTCCCTTCATTAATGGCCTATGACTGATAGGTCCAATATCCACCACCAAATTAATGGGTTGCGAGTCTTTCAACAAGCTCATGCCTCCCTTCTCACTAACAGATGCGTTATTCTCTACCGTAGTAACTTGTTCCTCTATATTATTGGAAACTAACGCCTGCCCTTGTATATCCTATGATGAGGAAATATCGTCCCCCATATTATGTTCTATTAACTCCCTTTAGGGAATCAAAGTTCCCTCCGTGTCAATCTGAACTAGATTTCCAGACGCCACGTGGTGTTCCTGTTGGTTTAAGTCAACTCTTAAACATTCCTTGATTGTCTCAAGAGGAATATTAACCTCAACAACCTTGTTTTGAGGCTTACCCGAAACCTTCTCAGCATCAAAGCTGTTTTGTTTTCCCCTTTTCTCATCACCCTCCTTTTTAGAACCTCCGTTTTATTCTGCCTGCATTCTTTCCATGTATGACCAATAGACAAACAAATTTTGCAAAAATCCGGGATATTTTCATACTTCACATCAATCCAAATTTGCTTTCCCTCCTATTCAACTCCAAGAGTATATAAAAGCGGGTTGGCAAGATCAATATCGATAAGGACTCTAGCAAAATGCCCATAATCCCCCTCCAACGTAGCTATATCAATCCTAGAGAATTCACCGATTCCTTTAGCTAGATAAGCAAGAATGGTTGCATCCCAGTATTCCCATAGTAAACCATGAAAATGAACCCAAACTAAAGCCTTGGTTGTTTTCTGTTTGGCTGGATTAAAATCAAGCTGCCAGGGCTGCAGACGAAAAATACCGGGCTTTAAAGCAATGATTCTTCTCATCAATAGCTTCTGCTTCAATTCTTGCGAACACAATAAAACATAATAGTACCCTTTCCCGAGAGAGATCAGCCTCCACATTTCCTTCAACCCCCAAATCCTACCGAGGGATTCTTTCAAATCCTGCAACTTGTAAGGCGCTTCACCCTTTTGCAATAATAAACGACAAATCAAAGAATTGGAACAGAGAGCAATCCTTTGATCAAGAACCTTTTATGGAATTTTAACAGAAGTAAAAACCCCCCTTCACCGTAACCTCAGCCCCTCTCACAGAAATAGTAGTGATCATGGCTTCAGGACCTCTCATAATATGTGCGAAACTCAGGTTATCAGAACCCTTCAAAGTAGGGTTTGTAGACGGACTAGCCTTCGAATTACTTTTTGCATAATCATCCGAGGCTTGCCTTGTGGCCTTGAGAAAACCCTCATGACTGAATAGAGTAGCAATATTACCATCAAAATAATCCGGTGCTTTAGGCGCCGATAGTTGGCCGGTGGCTATGTTGGCCGGCGATCAAACAGAAAAAATTGCTAGAGATGGAAAAATCGTCGATCGTGGAAAAGTTAGGGGTTAAAGGGAGAGAAGAACTTACTACGGGATGTAGAGGTGGAGGCAGTGACAGGCGAAGGCAGAGACGGCGGCTCAGGTTAAGAGGGAGGTAGAGGTGCTAGACGAAGACAGAGGTGGAGGCAGAGTAAAGGTGGGACGGTGATAGAGAAAGGCGGAGGCAGAGACGGCAGCAGCGCAGGTTGAGGGGGCGGCAGAGGTGCAAGATCCAGATGGGATGTAGAGGTGGATGCAGTGACAGAGAAAGGCGGAGGCGGAGACGGCGGTGGCGCAGGTTGAGGGGGAGGCGGAGGTGCGACATGGAAATAGAAGTGGAGTGTTGGGTGTATTTGGGTTAAGTGTTTGAGTGTTTTACTTCTCCATTTCTCTTGTACTAGTTTTCGTATTATTAATGGATTATTTGTTTTCACCTTTTGCCAATAATTTGTCCTATTTTATTGTTGTTATATTCGCCCAAAATAAATATTTTCATTCCGTTGTTGGTCTAATTCCCTGACAAATTGGTATCAGAGCTAATTAATATTTATTTTGAAATTTTAAAATTTACTATGGTGACAACAAAACTTGACATTAAGAAATTTGATCGTAATATGAGCTTTGCCTTATGGCAATTTAAGATAAAGGCGATTTTGACGCAAAACGGATTGTATAAGGCAATGATGGAAGAGTTACCTGAAACGGTGACAAAGGAGAAGAAACAATATCTAGAGGATAAAGCTCTTGCTGCTACTCAGTTATGCTTATCGAATGAGGTTCTGCAAGAAGTCATCCACGAGAAGACTGCCAAAGACTTATGGGAGAAATTACAATCTCTCTATATGTCCAAAAACCTCACCAGTAAGCTTGTGGTGAAACATCATCTCCATATGCTCCACATGGCAGAAGGCACGTCCGTTAAGGCGCACCTTGATGATTTTAGTTCCATTTTTTTGGATCTGGAAAATTTGAATATCAAGTATGAAGAAGAAGATAAAGCTCTTATGCTGTTATGGTCTCTTCCTCCGTCGTTTAAGAATTTCTGGGAGACCTTGATCTTTAGTAAAACCACTTTAACCGTAGAGGAGATTAAAGAATGTTTGCTCTTTAAAGATCTTATTGATAAAGAGCTTTCTGTTGACAGAAACAGTCCTGCAGAAGGTATGGTCGCTTGAGGGAGATCTACTACAAGAGATCCTAGTAGCAATAACAATTATCGGCCCAGATCTAAATCAAGATCTCATTACAGTAATTTGACGTGCAATAACTGTAAGAAGAAAGGGTACATTAAAGATGAATGTTACAAGCTTCAGCGAAAGAATAAAGAAAATAGTCACACAGATGACGGTCCCGCCGAAGCCAATGTTGCAGAAGATGAGGAAGACTGTGAAGTTTATGTTGTGTCTGGCGATGGTGCCATATCAGGACAAGTGTGGATCTTAAACTCTACTTATGCATTCCATATTTATCTCCATAAAGATTGGTTTTCCTTTTATGAACCTGTAGACAGAGTAGTTATGTTGATAGGAAATTATCATCCTTGTAAAGTTATTGGAATTGGTACTATCAAAATCAAGATGCATGATGGTATTGTTAGAACCCTGACCGATGTGCGGCATGTTACAAATATGAAGAAGAACATCATTTCGTTATCTGCTTTAGACGATAACAATTGCAGATTTTCTGGTGGAGGTGGAGTTTTAAAAGTTTTGAAAGGTGCCCTCGTTGTGTTGAAACCCAGAAAAGTTGCAAGATTATACGAGTTGCAAGGATCAACTGCTACAGATGTTATTGTAGTTTCATGTTCCATTTTAGATTCAGACATTACAAAATTGTGGCATATGAGGCTTAGACATATGAGTGAAAAAGGCTTGTCCATGCTTAGTAAAAGGGGTCTACTTTGTGGCCAAAGTACTTCCAAGTTAGAGTTTTGTGAGCATTGCATTTTTGGCAAACACAAAAGTGTTAGCTTCAGTGGTGGTTTTCACAGAACAAAAGGTACTTTGGATTATATACATTTTGACCTTTGGGGCCCTACTCGTGTTCCTTCAAAAGGTGGCGCTCGTTACATGCTCACCTTTATTGACGACTACTCTTGGAAGGTTTGGACTTATTTCTTGAAACATAAGAATGTTGTATTTACCACTTTCAAGTAGTGGAAAGCGTCGGTGGAGAATCAGACTTGCAGGAAGATCAAACATCTCCGCACTGATAACGACATAGAGTTTTGTAATGCAAAATTTGACACATTCTGTAAAGATATGGCCATCTCGAGACACCTCACAGTTCCAAGAATGCAACAATAGAATGGTGTAGCTGAGAGGATGAACAAAACTCTGTTGGAGAAAGTTCGATGCATGTTATCAAATTCTGGCTTATCTCAAGCTTTCTGAGCTGAAGCAGCTGCAACGGCTGCTCATTTGGTGAATCGCTCTCCTTGCGCTTCCATTAACTCCTATGGAGTTATGGTCTGGTAAACCTGCAAATTATTCTGATTTGAGGATTTTTAGGTGTCCTATTTATGTCCATGTCAACGATGGAAAATTGGAGCCTAGAGCTAAAAAGGGCATTTTTCTTAGTTATCCTATGGGTGTAAAGGGATATAAAGTTTGGCTTCTTGATCCCAAGTCACAAAAGTCTATTATTAGCAGAAATATTATACTCGATGAATCTGCTATACTGCATCCAAGAAAAGAGCCCTCAGTTGCAACTGACAAAATGCAGAATTCTAATAAGTAGGTGGAGGTTTTGTTCGAGGTAGAGGAATCATTTTCTCCATCCAATGCCACAGAGGAGTAAAATCCAAAACAGTTGTCCGAGCCTGTAGAAGTAGAAGAAACTACTACCATCGAGCAGGTGGAGCACCCTGTTGTTGAAAGCAGGCCTGATAGAGAAAGAAGAATGCCTGTAAACTTTATAGATTATGTTACTTATGCCTTTGTAGCTGCATAAGAGACAGAAGGAGTTGGCGAACCTTCCACATATTCAGAAGCCATTTCTTGTGATGATTTTGCAAAATGGCTAATAGCTATGCTAGACGAGATTGAAACTCTACATAAGAACAGAATGTGGGAGTTGTTGAAACCTCCTAAGGATAAGAAGATTGTTGGTTGCAAATGGGTCTTCAAAAAGAAAGATGGCATTCCAGGAGTTCAAGATGCTAAATACAAAGCACGATTGGTCGCTAAGGGCTATAGTTAGGTATAGGGAGTTGATTTCAATGATGTTTTTCCTCCTGTTGTTAAACATAGCTCTATTCGTGTTTTGCTTGCCTTGGTTGCTATTCATGATTTGGAGTTAGAACAACTTGACGTCAAGACTGCTTTCTTGCATGGAGAATTAGAGGAGCGGATCTTTATGAAACAACCAAATGGTTTTGAAATTGAAGGCAAAGAAGACCATGTTTGCTTGTTAGGAAAGTCACTGTACGGATTAAAGCAGTCCCCTCGACAGTGGTACAAGCGGTTTGATTCCTATATGGTTGGACATGGCTAGTCAAGGAGCCAATATGATAGCTGTGTGTATTTTAGAAAACTTACGAATGGCTCATTTGTTTATCTGTTGCTTTATGTTGATGATATGCTTATTGCTGCCAAGGATATGTTTGATATCAACAGATTGAAAGCAGAGCTTAGCAGTAAATTTGAGATAAAAGATTTGGGAGCTGCTAAGAAGATTTTCAGCATGGAGATCCAAAGGGATAGAGCTGCAGGAAAGCTTTATTTGACTCAGAGAAGTTTTGTTGAGAAAGTGTTGGAGCGTTGTGGCATGAAAAATACCAAACCTGTAAGTACTCCACTTGCTGATCATTTTTGACTTTCTGCTGCTCTATGTCCTCAATTTGAAAAGGATATTGAGTATATGTCACGTGTTCCTTACTCTAGGGCTGTTGGTAGTATCATATACGTTATGGTTTGTACTCGTCCTAACATTTCTCATGCAGTCAGTGTTGTTAGTAGATATATGTCTAATCCGGGGAAAGAACATTGGTATGCCGTGAAATGGATTTTGAGATACTTAAGGGGTACTACTAATGCTTGTTTGGAATTTGGAAAAAGTAAGAAAATGGTGGTTGGCTATGTCGATTTAGATTATGCAGGTGATCTTGACAACCGAAGATCGATCATAGGTTATGTGTTTACCATTGGTAGTAGCGCTATCTATTGGAAAGCTACTTTACAGCCTATAGTTGCGATTGAAGCAGAATACATGGCAGTAGTCGAAATTGTAAAAGAAGCTATTTAGCTAAGAGGTTTGCTCGGTGAACTATGTTCAAATTTGCAAAAGATTATTGTCCATTGTGATAGTCAAATTGCCATTTGTCTAACTAAAGATTAGATGTTTCATGAAAGAACAAAGCACATTGACGTGAAGTACCATTTTATTCGAGACATTATTTTCGATGGAAATATTGGTATTACTAAAATTGGTACCGCGGACAATCCAGCCGACATGATGACAAAGCCTCTTTCGACCAATAAGGTTAAGCATTGCTTAAATTTGATTGGTGTTTGCGATAATTGAGTTGCCCGAGAGGGCAATTTAAGCGATTCCGACAATTTCAAATCAAGCTGGAAATTTGTGAGCAATTATGATTTGCAATGTTGGTCTTGTGAACATTTGACAAAAAGTTATGCAATTGAAATTGCAATTTTGGACATCGACAGAAGATGAGGTTGGCTAGAGCATCACCACATATGAAAAACACAATGTCCCTCCCATTTATGATTCTTTGTTTATTGTCCATATTAAGTCAGTTTTTGGGCAAAAGTTCAACACATTTTGCCTACTTTTTTATTCTAATTCACATTACTTTAGGATCCTATATATATATATATATATATATATATATATATATATATATATATATATATATATATATATATATATAGGAGACCCTCAGCAACAATTTCTGCTGAGATTTCTCCATAGGTAAGGGAAGCATAAGGAATAGTACCATTGTACTTTTTCCTTAGTTTGTCTCTTACTCTATCAGCAAATAATCTAGGAAGTCTGGAAATGAACTTTTCTTTCCAGAAATCCTGAGTACAATCATCACGAGTGTAAACGGCACTTAGGAAGACATCTTTGTACCATTTAAACTCAGATAAATCTCTACAGCGCAAATTCATTAATTGCTCTGTAGTTTGTTCAAAGAAAGAACTTGTTGAACCTAAAAAGTGAAGGATAAGAGTATAAATTAAAACATTGACAGCATCAGGGGCTTGTCTATTTCCTTCAGTTTTAACAGCATTTAGGATAGTATTTTTAGATTCATTGGACACATAAAAGTCCCACCAACCTTTAAGTTGGCCAGTAAAGCCAGCAATAATTGCTTCGGCAATACTTCTATCATTATTATTATGTATCCTAGAAGCCGAGGCATACATTAGGATATACTGAATAACATTTTTAATCTGATATTCAGATAATCCATCAATGTTCCATTCTTCTATGGCTCTTCCATCAAAAGAAACCATAGATGGCCTAAATTCTTCATACTGTAAATTAACAGGTGAAGGCCTAGGATAATAGGGTTTATCAGATGATCCTTTAGAATGGTAAATTTTATTTACCTGGTTGTTATTATTATCGAGTTTTAGATTTTGAAATAAAGATTGCAAATTATCAATTTCAGAATCTTTGAAACTTTCAGTTTCAGAAGGGTTATCAGAATCAGAACTTTCAGTTTCTATAACTTTCTTAGTGAGAGGGGCTATTTCTTTGGGTTCACTTTGACTTCCCTTTTGTTTTTTATCAACAGGAATTAGAGTCAAACGCCTAGTGATTTCATCAACTAGTTCATTTTGGACTTTATCTAATTTAAAATCTAGTTTTTCACTAGAAGTAGGTTTTATCACAACCTTCTCCCCCACATGTGAAGGAGGTATAAATGCTTTAAGCATTGTATTCTCAATGTGACATAATTGTTCACTCATTGTATGTAGACTTAGGTTAGTGAAATTATGTTGTTTAACAAAAGTATCTGAACCATTGACGAAAGGACTACATTCTATTTTAGCTTCAGGAGTTACGTGATAACTAATTGAGGCTAAAGGAGGATGTAGACTAGTCAAAGTTCCACCCTGTGGTGTGATAAATGTCTTATAAGACATTTCTAATGTTTCTAAGAATTTTAAATTCTCAAAATCTGGATATTTAATATCAGATTTTTTACCTTTAAGGTAAAGCATTTGTTTAACAAATTCAGGGAAGGTTCTATATCCTTCATAATTCATCTTTGACATATATAAATTATATTTATTATCCCATTTAATCTTTTCTCTTTCAGAGAAAGTAGTAGCATACCATTTTTCAAATGGAGTTAAATCCTTAGTTAAAACATTCACAGAATAATAACCCATATCAGACATAGAAGGGCTATTAGGATTTTCATAAAGTGGTTTAACCACGTTATCAGACAATCTTTCAGTTGCCTTTACTTCTTCTCCTAATTTAATTGGGATAGAAGAAGTTGAAGATCTAGGTGGTACATAAGCTGGGGCTTTTATGTTCCTACAAGAACTTCTAGAATTTAATGATCTTGATTTATCAAATTTTAAAATAACGCTACCATTGGACTCTTCTAGAACATAGTCTATCTGAGTATTTTCTTCCTTCCTAACAGGAACAGCGTCATCTATTTTCCATGAGTCTGGAAAGCTTAGTTGATCCCAAGGGATAGGCCTGGGGACTACTAAATTTCCCTTTGATAAATCAGTTAAAAATAGAGTTGTAACTTCCTTAGGTGAGTTTAGCTGTTTACTAGCATCATCTTTAAGATTTGGCACAGTTGAATTCTTTACTTTATAATGAACTCTGTAAATTAAGATCAAATTTTTTGATCCAGGCTTCATTTCAAAGCCTTCGGTTTTAATGTCTAATGAAGCTATATCCATTATATGTGGACAATCTAAAGGAACCGTTAGGTTTGGATAGCATGTAAAATAGATTGGTCCATCAGTTAAAGATGATTCTATAGCTCCAAGTAAAGAATCAGTAAACTTTAAGTTTCTTTTGTCTCTTAGACAAACTAATGCTGTGATAGGCAGACCTAATCGAGTAGCTGGTTTAACCGCTACCTGAATCATACCAATATGTATAAAGGAATATAATTCCTTATGTTTATCTATTAAACTTTTAGTTAATAGATTAAATGAATTAATATTATCATCTATGGAAACAGACTGTTCAACAGTCTTAATAATATAGTCTGATTTAATCAGAAAATTACTATTTGACTTATAGATGCTTTTAGCACTGGAAGGGGGCAGGTTCCAATTATGCAAATCATTTTCGATGTTATTCTCAAGAATAATCTCTTTATTTTTACATCTATTATTTTTCTTACTATTACTAGAAGAACCTCTAGAAAAACTTTTAAATATGGCTTCCATAATATCTGATCACTGTCAACGACTTACGTCAGTAAATGCCAATGCCAAACACAGGCTTAAAAGGCTACGACAACGCGACTTGGGTTTCACAGAAATTATGCAAGGAAAACTTAAAAGTATTTAGAAATAATTCTAATAATATCAAGATAAATAATAAATACAAAAACAAGAAATACAAACGTGGCTCTGATACCAAACTTCTACGAATCGCAAACTAAATAATTATATTTATAAAATACCAAATTATACATACACAGATAATACAAACATAGGCAGATAATATTACAAAATAAAATATCAAAAGAACAATACAAAAATACTTAATAAATACAAAGAGTATAAAATACTTACGTCTTTTAGACGTTTACAAAAGCCGAGAAAAGAGGCCGGAAAAAGTCACCGGAAAAAGATCAGTGATCGGAAAAAGCTACCGGAGAGTGGTGGTCGTCGGAGGCTGTGGCCGGAGACTGGTGGTCGGAGGCAGAGCGTCTCTCTCTTCTTTCTCTCTCTAGGCTTTGCTTTATTTCGCTTCTGCTGAGAAATGGGCAGAGCTTCGCCTTATAAAGGCCATGAGCCGGTAATCAGGTCATAAATGACCGGTTGAAGAGGTCAATAAGTAGCAGGTAAAAAAGGCAACCGGTTAAAGTGGTTGCTGGTTTCCTTTAAGGATTTTCCTTTGATGGTAAGATTTATTTCTTGAGGGATTCCAGAAAATCTCCAAGAGAATTTTCACTTAGGTCCATTGTTGCTCCAAGGCTTTGAGCATCTTCTAACCATTCGAAAGGATTGGGGCTGGCAGGGATGAAGATTTTGTCTTTTCCCCTGTCAAAAGATCCTGTTCTTTCTTTCTTCACTGGTGATGATGTGTCCATTGGTGAAGAAGTATCAGCCTTCCTTTTAGGAGAGTCATGAATAATAATCCCTTTAGAACTAGGCTTAGTAGGCGTTGATTTGGGATTAGTAGAGGTAGGCGTTTTAGCCTTTGAATTTAGGAATTCCATCATCTGAGCTTTAAGCTCTTCTTCAGACATCTTTTCAAGGAGATTCTCAAATAGAGTAGGTAAAGGTGTAGAGGACTCTACTCTATCGAGATCTGAAGGTCTTGAAAAACGTATTAATTTTTCAGTAGAATAGACTGAAGGTTTTTCAAAAAACTCAAATCTGTCCCACCATTTAATGGCGATTTTTCTAACTAACCAAGGCAGCTCAATTTCATTGGCTGGGATCTGAGAAATAATATTTCGCTGCTTATGAATAATATCATAATCCCATTTTACAATCCATGGAACCTTATAATAAGCAGTAAAGAGTAATCTAGGAGAATCACAAGATCCATTGACAGTGCAGAACTCATTAAAAAATTGTCTGACCCTTTTAGGGAGGCAGATGGGAAATGATCCCCACTGCTGGAACCAATGATGGAACCAATAAGGAAAAACAGTCATTGGTTTAACCAATTGAAACTAGATGAACCAGCTAAATTTCCTAAAGCTATTATTGTATAACAAAGCTTGATCCCAAGCCTGAATATAGTCAAAATAGCTATAAGCTATACGAGCATTCTTATGCATAAAGAACAGATCATTTTCCCAATCCTCTGGGGTCAAGATCTTTAAGATCGTAAACTTAGCAAAGGCCCATTCATTGCCATTTCGCTTCATAGGTTCAAATTTAATTGAACCAGTGTCCTCTAAAACTGTAAGATAGAAACCATAATCTTTGGGATAGAAGGGAACGGTAGAATGGTTTCTGGTATAGAAAGTGGCAATTTCATAGGGTTCAAGCTTACAATACCTATTTTCAATAGGACAGATGTAGATGTAGTTTGTAGGGATGAATGGCCATATTTCTTCCTTTAAGGATTCTGGCTCAAGGGATATCTGGTAAGCATCATCATCATAAGAATCATTTCTGCTTTCAGCAGAAAGATTGTCTATCTGTTGTGACCTTCTGGGAGTACTCCTTTGTGGAGTTCTATTCTGAGACCTTTGAGGATTTCTTTGGCTAGGATCTTGCCTAGATGATTGTCCCTCAAATCTTTTAAGATTTAGGTTGTTCCTTTTTAAAGTCATTGCCTGCAAGGAATTCTCGTGTTAGAAAATCTGGTAAGGAGTTTTCAGCACCATTAATGAATTCTATATCAAAATCAAACACAGATAGAATAGCCTGCCATCTAGCAAAAATCTGTTTTGATGCAATGTTTTTAACATCTTTTGTTAGTACTTCTTTAGCACTTTTACAATCAATTCTTAGTAAGAATTTTTGATTTATTAAATCAGATTCAAATTTTTGAATACGTAATACAATAGAAAGAATTTCTTTCTTTATAGTGGAATAGTTTGCCCTAGCTCCTACCCAAATTCCACTAGTAAATCTTACTAAAGACTCAATTTCATTGAATCTTTGCTTAAGGATTCCCCCGTAACCGAGGTCTGATGCATCGATTTCAACGATTTTGAAAGCATCAGGGTGTGGAATTGCCAAACAAGGAAGAGTTTTTACTCTTAACTTAATTCTTTGAACTGCTAAAGTGTGACTTTTAGTCCACTCAGGAGGATTTTTTCTTAACCGTTCAAATAACGGTTTTGCGTCTAAAGCATGATCTTTATAAAAGTCAGCTACGTAGTTTAGACTACCAAGGAAGCGTTGAAGCTGATTTTTGTCTCTGATTTCATCAGGGAACTTACTACCAAATTCGATAGCTCTATCTATTAGAATACATGTACCATTTTCAATGGTATGACCTAAAAACTTAATATTTGTTTGGAAAAGTTTAACTTTTCTTGCAGAAATGACTAATCCATTTCTTTTAATTGAATCAACAAACAACTTTAAGTGTTTGAAGTGCTGCTCAATATCTTTTGAGAAAATAAGGACATCATCAATATAAACAATAGAGAAAGATGAGTAACAATTAAAGAATGACATGCCTTTTGGGCTTAAAAATGTCGTAGCCTTTTAAGCTTGTGTTTGGCGTTGGCATTTACTGACGTAAGTCGTTGACAGTGATCAGATATTATGGAAGCCATATTTAAAAGTTTTTCTAGAGGTTCTTCTAGTAATAGTAAGAAAAATAATAGATGTAAAAATAAAGAGATTATTCTTGAGAATAACATCGAAAATGATTTGCATAATTAGAACCTGCCCCCTTCCAGTGCTAAAAGCATCTATAAGTCAAATAGTAATTTTCTAATTAAATCAGACTATATTATTAAGACTGTTGAACAGTCTGTTTCCATAGATGATAATATTAATTCATTTAATCTATTAACTAAAAGTTTAATAGATAAACATAAGGAATTATATTCCTTTATACATATTGGTATGATTCAGGTAGCGGTTAAACCAGCTACTCGATTAGGTCTGCCTATCACAGCATTAGTTTGTCTAAGAGACAAAAGAAACTTAAAGTTTACTGATTCTTTACTTGGAGCCATAGAATCATCTTTAACTGATGGACCAATCTATTTTACATGCTATCCAAACCTAACGGTTCCTTTAGATTGTCCACATATAATGGATATAGCTTCATTAGACATTAAAACCGAAGGCTTTGAAATGAAGCCTGGATCAAAAAATTTGATCTTAATTTATAGAGTTCATTATAAAGTAATGAATTCAACTATGCCAAATCTTAAAGATGATACTAGTAAACAGCTAAACTCACCTAAGGGAGTCACAACTCTATTTTTAACTGATTTATCAAAGGGAAATTTAGTAGTCCCCAGGCCTATCCCTTGGGATCAACTAAGCTTTCCAGACTCATGGAAAATAGATGACGCTGTTCCTGTTAGGAAGGAAGAAAATACTCAGATAGACTATGTTCTAGAAGAGTCCAATGGTAGCGTTATTTTAAAATTTGATAAATCAAGATCATTAAATTCTAAAAGTTCTTGTAGGAACATAAAAGCCCTAGCTTATGTACCACCTAGATCTTCAACTTCTTCTATCCCAATTAAATTAGGAGAAAAAGTAAAGGCAACTGAAAGATTGTCTGATAACGTGGTTAAACCACTTTATGAAAATCCTGATAACCCTTCTGAAACTGAAAGTTTCAAAGATTCTGAAATTGATAATTTGCAATCTTTATTTCAAAATCTAAAACTCAATAACAATAACAATCAGGTAAATAAAATTTACCATTCTAAAGGATCATCTGATAAACCCTATTATCCTAGGCCTTCACCTGTTAATTTATAGTATGAAGAATTTAGGCCATCTATGGTTTCTTTTGATGGAAGAGCCATAGATGAATGGAACATTGATGGATTATCTGAATATCAGATTAAAAATGTTATTCAGTATATCCTAATGTATGCCTCGGCTTCTAGGATACACAATAATAATGATAGAAGTATTGCCGAAGCAATTATTGCTGGCTTTACTGGCCAACTTAAAGGTTGGTGGGACTTTTATGTGTCCAATGAATCTAAAAATACTATCCTAAATGCTGTTAAAACTGATGGAAATAGACAAGCCCCTGATGCTATCAATGTTTTAATTTATACTCTTATCCTTCACTTTTTAGGTTCAACAAGTTCTTTCTTTGAACAAACCACAGAGCAATTAATGAATTTGCGCTGTAGAGATTTTTCTGAGTTTAAATGGTACAAAGATGTCTTCCTAAGTGCTGTTTACACTCGTGATGATTGTACTCAGGATTTCTGGAAAGAAAAGTTCATTTCCGGACTTCCTAGATTATTTGAGTAAGAGACAAACTAAGGAAAAAGTACAATGGTACTATTCCTTATGCTTCCCTTACCTATGGAGAAATCTCAGCAGAAATTGTTGCTGAGGGTCTCCTTCTCTGTAATGAATTAAAAATTCACAAACAAGCTCAAAGCGAAAGGTTTTCTGGAAAAAGAATCTTAGGATCTTTTTGTGAACAATTAGGATTCAATCCTATTAGAAAAAGGTCTAAAGCTCTTAAAGGCAAAAAACCTTTTAAAGAACAAAGAAGTCAAAAGTCTTTTAAATCTTTAAAGCCAAAATTTAACAAGAAAAGACATTTTAAAGCTTCTTCCTCAAAGAAACCCAGGAAGAATGAAATTCTTCCAAGTGTCATTTGTTACAAGTGCGGAAAGGCAGGACATTACTCTAACAAATGTAGGGTTAAACAACAGATTAAATCTTTATCTCTAGATAACAATCTTAAAGATTCGTTATTAAAGGTTTTGTTAATTGAAACTGATTCTGAGAAAGAAGATTATATCTTCGAAGATATTGATTACACATCTGAGTCAAACTCAGAAGATGAGAATTCAGATAAAGGTTGCGATGGTCAATGTGACTACTACAAATCACTTTGTTCATTAAATGGACTTATGGTCTTAACTAAAAGTGAAGACATGATTCTAACTCTAATAGAGCAAATTGCAGATCCTTCTGAAAAAAGGAAGCATCTAGAACAATACCTAGAAATAATTAAGAATAGCTCCGAAGCCAGTACTTCAAGTACTAAGGCGACCAATTTAGAAAAGAAACTAGAAGAAAGGAATGTCACTTATAATCTTAAAGATATAATTGATAGATTCAAAGATTCTAAAAAAGAACCCACAGTTAATGACTTAAAGTCAGAAATTAATATTATGAAGCAAGAGATTAAAAATCTCCAAGAAAGAGATAGTTTTTTAGAAATAAATAATTCAAATTCTAATGACGAATCAGAAGAACCAATTACTGAAATTCCAGACAAAGATACTAAAAGTATCAAAGAGATTAGTAAGATTGAAAATCTTAAATACATAGACCTTATAAACAGAGTCACCACTTATAAATGGCACATAAAAATTACTTTAGTTATTAACAAAGAATTTTTTGTGACCACAATTGCTTTAGTAGACTCTGGCGCTGATTTGAATTGCATCAATGAGGGTTTAGTCCCTTCAAAGTATTTTTCTAAAACCCTTGAGCAATTGCACACTGCAAATGGTGAAAAACTATCTGTTAATTTTAAACTTAACAATGCAGCCATTTGTAACAAAGGTCTTTGTCTTGAATTACCATTTATAATGGTAAAGAATTTAAATCAAACTGTGATTTTGGGAAATCCTTTTTTACATAGCTTATTTCCCTTAAAAATCTCTAAAAGAGGTATTTCCACTGAAATTGTTGGAAGAGAAATTACATTTGAATTTATTTCTCAACCTAAAAGTAAAACATTAAATGTTTTAAAACAGAATTTACTTCTTAAAGAAAAATTTGTTGCCTCTCTCAAAAATGAAGTTGATTTTAAAGTTTTAAAAACTAAGCTTGAGAATCCAATCTTAAAGAGAAGGATTGAAGAATTATAGCAATTAATCATTTCTGAAATCTGCTCAGATATTCCCTCTGCCTTTTGGGATAGGAAGAAACATATTATTTCGCTTCCCTATGAGCCAGATTTTGATGAAAGATTTATTCCTACAAAAGCCAGGCCTATAGCTATGTCTCCAAGACATTTAGAAATCTGTAAAATAGAGATTAAAGATCTTTTACAAAAGGGACTTATTAGGAATAGTCATAGTCCCTGGAGTTGTCCTGCTTTCTACGTTGAAAACGCAGCTGAGCTTGAGCGAGGTGTTCCTAGGCTTGTTATCAATTACAAACCTTTAAACAAGGCCTTAAGATGGATTAGGTACCCTCTCCCAAACAAAAGAGATCTGTTAAACAGACTTTATGAAGCTAAAATCTTCTCTAAATTCGATATGAAGTCAGGTTTTTGGCAAATCCAGATTGATGAAAAGGATAGATATAAAACTTCTTTCACCGTTCCTTTTGGTCATTTTGAATGGAATGTCATGCCTTTTGGGCTTAAAAATGCCCCATCTGAATATCAGAAAATAATGAATGACATCTTTAATTGTTACTCATCTTTCTCTATTGTTTATATTGATGATGTCCTTATTTTCTCAAAAGATATTGAGCAGCACTTCAAACACTTAAAGTTGTTTGTTGATTCAGTTAAAAGAAATGGATTAGTCATTTCTGCAAGAAAAGTTAAACTTTTCCAAACAAATATTAAGTTTTTAGGTCATACCATTGAAAATGGTACATGTATTCCAATAGATAGAGCTATCAAATTTGGTAGTAAGTTCCCTGATGAAATCAGAGACAAAAATCAGCTTCAGCGCTTCCTTGGTAGTCTAAACTACGTAGCTGACTTTTACAAAGATCATGCTTTAGACGCAAAACCGTTATTTGAACGGTTAAGAAAAAATCCTCCTGAGTGGACTAAAAGTCACACTTTAGCAGTTCAAAGAATTAAGTTAAGAGTAAAAACTCTTCCTTGTTTGGCAATTCCACACCCTGATGCTTTCAAAATCATTGAGACCGATGCATCAGACCTCGGTTACGGGGGAATCCTTAAGCAAAGATTCAATGAAATTGAGTCTTTAGTAAGATTTACTAGTGGAATTTGGGTAGGAGCTAGGGCAAACTATTCCACTATAAAGAAAGAAATTCTTTCTATTGTATTATGTATTCAAAAATTTGAATCTGATTTAATAAATCAAAAATTCTTACTAAGAATTGATTGTAAAAGTGCTAAAGAAGTACTAACAAAAGATGTTAAAAACATTGCATCAAAACAGATTTTTGCTAGATGGCAGGCTATTCTATCTGTGTTTGATTTTGATATAGAATTCATTAATGGAGCTGAAAACTCCTTACCAGATTTTCTAACACGAGAATTCCTTGCAGGCAATGACTTCAAAAAGGAACAACCTAAATCTTAAAAGATTTGAGGGACAATCATCTAGGCAAGATCCTAGCCAAAGAAATCCTCAAAGGTCTCAGAATAGAACTCCTTAAAGGAGTACTCCCAGAAGGTCACAACAGATAGACAATCTTTCTGCTGAAAGCAGAAATGATTCTTATGATGATGATGCTTACCAGATATCCCTTGAGCCAGAATCCTTAAAGGAAGAAATATGGCCATTCATCCCTACAAACTACATCTACATCTGTCCTATTGAAAATAGGTATTGTAGGCTTGAACCCTACGAAATTGCCACTTTCTATACCAGAAACCATTCCACCGTTCCCTTCTATCCCAAAGATTATGGTTTCTATCTTACAGTTTTAGAGGACACTGGTTCAATTAAATTTGAACCTATGAAGCGAAATGGCAATGAATGGGCCTTTGCTAAGTTTACGATCTTAAAGATCTTGACCCCAGAGGATTGGGAAAATGATCTGTTCTTTATGCATAAGAATGCTCGTATAGCTTATAGCTATTTTGACTATATTCAGGCTTGGGATCAAGCTTTGTTATACAATAATAGCTTTAGGAAATTTAGCTGGTTCATCCAGTTTCAATTGGTTAAACCAATGATTGTTTTTCCTTATTGGTTCCATCATTGGTTCCAGCAGTGGGGATCATTTCCCATCTGCCTCCCTAAAAGGGTCAGACAATTTTTTAATGAGTTCTGCACTGTCAATGGATCTTGTGATTCTCCTAGATTACTCTTTACTGCTTATTATAAGGTTCCATGGATTGTAAAATGGGATTATGATATTATTCATAAGCAGCGAGATATTATTTCTCAGATCCCAGCCAATGAAATTGAGCTGCCTTGGTTAGTTAGAAAAATCGCCATTAAATGGTGGGACAAATTTGAGTTCTTTGAAAAACCTTCAATCTATTCTACTGAAAAATTAATACGTTTTTCAAGACCTTCAGATCTCGATAGAGTAGAATCCTCTACACCTTTACCTACTCTATTTGAGAATCTCCTTGAAAAGATGTCTGAAGAAGAGCTTAAAGCTCAGATGATGGAATTCCTAAATTCAAAGGCCAAAACGCCTACCTCTACTAATCCCATATCAACGCCTACTAAGCCTAGTTCTAAAGGGATTATTATTCATGACTCTCCTAAAAGGAAGGCTGATACTTCTTCACCAATGGACACATCATCACCAGTGAAGAAAGAAAGAACAGGATCTTCTGACAGGGGAAAAGACAAAATCATCATCTCTGCCAGCCCCAATCCTTTCGAATGGTTAGAAGATGCTCAAAGCCCTGGAGCAACAATGGACCTAAGTGAAAATTCTCTTGGAGATTTTCTGGAATCCCTCAAGAAATAAATCTTACCATCAAAGGAAAATCCTTAAAGGAAACCAGCAACCACTTCAACCGGTTGCCTTTTTTACCTGCTACTTATTGACCGCTTCAACCGGTCATTTATGACCTGATTACCGGCTCATGGCCTTTATAAGGCGAAGCTCTGCCCATTTCTCAGCAGAAGCGAAAAAGAGAGAAGCCTAGAGAGAGAAAGAAGAGAGAGACGCTCTGCCTCCGACCACCAGTCTCCGACCACTATCTCCGACGACCACCACTCTCCGGCAGCCTATTCCGATCACCGATCTTTCTCCGGTGACTTTTTTCCGGCTTATTTTCCCGGCTTTTGTACACGTCTAAAAGACATAAGTATTATATACTCTTTGTATTTATTAAGTATTTTTGTATTATTCTTTTGGTAATTTATTTTGTAATATTATATGCTTATGTTTGTGTATGTATAATTTGGTATTTTATAAATATAATTATTCAGTTTGCGATCCGTAGAAGTTTGGTATCAGAGCCACGTTTGTATTTCTTGTTTTTGTATTTATTATTTATCTTGATATTGTTGTGAGATATATTTTCATTAGAGAATATTTGTGAGTTTGGGTGTATTTGGGTTAAGTGTTTGACTGTTTTATTTTTCCATTTTTTTCTACCACTTTTCGTATTATTAGTGGATTATTTGTTTTCTCCTTTTGCCAATAATTTTTTCTATTTTATTATTGTTATATTCACCCAAAATAAATATTTTTCGTTCTGCGGTGGATCTAATTCCCTAAGAAAGCAAATTTCACTTATCTGTTCATCATTGATTTTGTGCAGCCTCTAAGTTGAATAATAATCTTTCTTTAAAGGAATGGTCAATTGTATTTAGCTTAGAAAATTAGCTGTAAATGTTCAAAACTAAGTCGTTTACCTTTTAGTTGGCCGAAAGGAATGGAATAGGGCGGAAAAGAATGTTTATCTCTTATGAATTTCTTAAGGAATGGATATTCTATTGAGCCTATTCTATGGAAAAAAATCTGTTGTCTTCATTTTTGTGTCCCCTTGTATGTCTCTCCACTCAGTATCTGAGACTTATAATCTTTTTTTACATGTATATTTTTTTTTTTTTCTTTTTCTGTCACCTATACATGGCCTATGTGTCAACAATTGAGTAGGGGACACCCAAGGGGACACAACAACGGGGAGAGCAGATTTTTTTCCCTGTTCTATTCCATTCCGTAACGGGCACCTACGGGAGTTCTTGCCAATTTGTTGCTCCTTTGGTATCTCGTAGTTATTCCTTACTACTTATGGAGAGACCCTTGTATTAAAGTTGATTGCTCTTTGTAGAATACCATAAGACTACATTGTGAATTACTTGTATATTATTGAACAGGGATTGCATGTATATATATACAGAGGTTAAATATAGAATAGGTAGGAAATTAATCTCTCTTTAATTGCTCCCCTAATTTCTCCTTTAATTCTCTAACACTCTTTGGAGTCATTTTCTTATTCTTGTAATTTATCGGATCACAAAAATAAAATATAAGAAAGGTGAAAGTTTTACTATTGCTCTGTTGGAACATCTCTCTTCATTATCCCTGCACCATGCCCATAAGCATTTGTCTTTCAGGATCCAACGTATAAATCATAAATTCTAGCATTTTTTATCCTTTTTGTAATTATTATGGACAATTTTGTATTCTGTGCTCATTGAAAATTTGACTTTGAGCTATTTCTGAATCATAATTATAGGAATAGCAATATTACTTGCACAAGAAGCTGTCGACAATGCAATTCGTGACTTAGTTCCTGATGGTGAGGATACATCTTTCAGTGCAAAGCCTGAAGCATTGGTTCCAACTTCCCACAAGAAAACGAAACATGGGACAAGTGGACCTGCTGACCAGAACAATGAACCCATTAATTTGGGAGTGGAAGGATCAGGGACTTGTGCAGCAACTCCGATTTCTTTGAAGATAGCTTCCCTTGAGTCATTGGAGGCTCTTCTAAATGTGGTATGCATATCTCATTGATTTCTATTAAGCTTTTTTTCTTAAAAAATATATTTTTTTAATGCTAATTCAGGCTGAAAAATATTTAATAATATAAATAATAGTATTTTAAAATATTAATATATATTAACAACAATAATTAATAATTATACTATATATTATAATAAAATTCAACAATAATTAATAATTATACTATATATTATAATAAAATTTATTAATTGTTACATATAACAGCAATTAAATTTACCATTATAACTTATTATTAATATATTTTATTTTATTGCAATTATTTTCATGAATATTATTTTTTATTATTTTAATTATTATCAATATTTAAAAAATATTATTACTTTATTTGTTTATTTATTTGTCCTACAAAATTATCCATCGTAAAAATAATAATTAATAATTTTAAAAATATTATTATTAGTTATTTATTCTTTGTTATTATCTGTGATTACTAATATTAATTAATAATATATGAATAGAATTGAACTGAAATTGAAATGATATTATTATTAATATTCATTTTTTTATTATTCACTATTTATGAATCAATATTAATTAATAATATTGATATAATGTATAAACTGAAACTTAATACTAAATTGAATATTGATTGCTGAATGTTGAATACTGAAATTATACTGAATGATACTGAACTGAACAGATCAGTTTTGCAACTTGTTCTGGTTTGACCTGCCAATATCTTGAACCAGAGGTCCTGTGATGGAAGATGAGAAAAAATAGTTTCTTTGGTTAAAACTGTGATGGTTTTGGTTTTCAAAATCTTTTGCTTTGATGTTTCACTTCAGCATTACACTTATAAGGGCGAGGGCATCACCTGGAACTTTGAAAACAATGGATTTAGTCATCCAGGATCATACCCTGTGTGACTGACCATATGCATTGTTTTTCGCTCAATAGACTGGCAAAGTAACAAAATTACATTGGTATTCTCTTTAGGAAACCCGACCTTCCCCATTGCACAACCTCCATTTTCACATTTTTCAGTTCTTCCTCGCACACCTTCAATAGGAATTTTTCTCATAATTAATCCCTTTTTCGTATCTCCTATATTAATTATATAAGTTGATATATCTAAGATAATAATTAAATAAGAAGCAAAATAAGGGGAGTCGGCCATTGTACAACCATTCAAACCGTAAGAAACAAACAAACAACACATTCGACTTTTAAACAGAATCCTTTTCTTCTGGCTAAAGAAAACGTATAGCTCCCCATTAACCTTTGTTACAAGCTATTTACCAATTATTAATTATAATATCAGTAATTGTTAGCTAGATTTCATGTCTTGTTTTGAATGTTTATGGAACCAAAATAAACTAACAACAAAAATTTGATATGCAGCCTCATATTTTGAAGTTGTAATAGATATTATATGATATAACTTGGGCCAATTAGGGGTCAATGTTTTTAGTCGATGGTTACGTGGTTTATTAAAGTATGGTACGATATGGTAGTATTATATGGTACAATATAATATGTAATGGTTTTTACAAATTTTTATTTAAATAGATGGTATGGTATGGTATGATTTTTAAAAATATTTTACCACATTTATGATTCTAATTTCATAATTTTTTGAACCATAAAATAATTACTCTAAAAAAAGTCATGAAACCAAACAAAATATTTGTGTATATATCTTACCATAAAAAACATGAACTAAACAAAGCAAATAGAAAACAATTTTAAAATCACGTAAAGTAATGTCAAGTACAAGCTCGATGCCACAAGTCATTATCAATAACATTTTGAAATAAAGTAAAACTTGTACGACTTGCATCTTGATGAGGGTTCAAGCCATCAGGATCCGGACCCGTCAGTAAAGATCCGAGCTAAGAGGAGGATCAAAATTTCAGTAAGGCTCCTTGACTAATTCATCCTACTATTCTGCATTTTCTTAGTTAGTTATTTCCATTATGAGCATTACTATTCTTAGTTGTATGCATTTCCATGTAGTGGCGTATGTGCCTGTTAGATTGATCATGCTAGGTAGTTATTTCTCTTCATTTTCCTATTTATATGCATTGTAATTGAATTCCAGAATATTAGAAAATTTGCCCCAAAAGTGTTCCTTCCTTCCTTTATTTTGTGCTTGGAGTTTAACTCACTTACGGGTCCTATCATTTGGTGCTTTCATTCGTCTTACCATGCCTCCCCGACAAGACCAATCTCTTGCCGAATCCATTCAGACATTATGTGACCAATTCACGCAATTTGTTACCCATCAAACCACAACCGCCGCCCAATCCGATGCCCTCATTTCCACCCATTTCGACGCCATCCAAACATCCATTCAACAACAAACCAATAACATCGACCGCCTTATTACTATTCTTACCACCAACCCCAATAACAATAACAATGTCCACCGACAACGCCCGCCAATCCCGGACCCGCCAGACCCACCACACCCTCAACCACCCAAAATCACTCTCCCCACCTTCGACGGCTCTAACCCCCTTGATTGGATTTTTCAGGCCAACAATTACTTCACCTACTATAATATTCCCGATAATCGACGCCTCGCATTGGCGGTCTTTTATTTCACGGGCGAAGCCTTGAGTTGGTACAAATATCTAGCCAATAACGGCATGCTTGGTACATGGCCAGAATTCTCCCGAGCCTTGGAACTCCGTTTCGGCCCATCCGATTACGACAACCATCAAGTCGCCCTCTTCAAACTCCGACAGACTTCGATAGTCATGGCGTACCAAACGGAGTTCGAACGACTCTGTAATTGTGTCACCGGTCTTTCAAATGAGGCTCTTCTCAATTGCTACTTATCCGGCCTCAAGCCCGACATCCACGCCGAATTAGCCATCCTAAAACCGACCACCTTACACCAAGCTTACGGATTGTCAAAATGAGTTGAGGATAAACTGCTCCTCATCAAACCCAAGCCACCCCTCTCCCATCCATATTTCCCCAACGCAAGCTCCGCACCGCCATCCCCAAACACCACCACAACACCAGCCACGACCAACCAAACCACACCAAACCGCCAAGCACCTACCCCATTTTTACCCAACTCTAGAGCTCAAATTCCATTTACCAAACTTTCTCCAGAGGCGTTACAAAAACGTCGGGCAGAGGGATTATGTTTTCGATGTCCCGAAAGATACTTTCCCGGACACAAATGTAACCCACCCCAATTCCTTCTCATTGCCGATAATGAACCCGACGAACAATTCGACCCCGAGCCGGAAACACCGGCCATAACCCTTACACCAGCAAGCACCGAACCTGACAAACCGACTCAATTTTTCTCCTTATCCTCAGCCGCTTACTTTGGACTTTCTTCCCCCCAGGCGTTACGAGCCACCGGATATATTAACAATCAGCCGGTCCAAGTACTCATCGATTCAGGGAGTACGCATAACATTGTGCAGCCGCGCATTGTTTCTTTCCTCAAATTGGCCACCCATCCAATTCCGCCATTTACTGTCATGGTCGGGAACGGCGAAACGCTACAATGCAACTCCGCCTGCCCTTCGCTTCAGCTCGCTATCCAGAACGCTACCTTTGACATTCCTGTCTTTGTTCTTCCGGTTGAAGGAGCCGATGTAATTCTATGGCTCGCCTGGCTTCGAACCTTGGGGCCTGTGTTGGCCGACTTTGCGGTTCCTCAATTAACTTTTAATGTGGACTCCAAGGCTATCACTTTACGTGGAGAGGCCCACGCCAGCCCAGTTTCCCCGTCTTCGCTCCATACCCTAATTGCAAAAGATAGCATCGCCTCCTTACACGCCCTCGTTCTACAACAGTCCCATCCCACATCCTTAGACCCTCCGATTCCACCTACCCACTCGGACCCCATCATCCACAATCTCCTTCACACCTATGGCCATCTATTCAACCGTCCCACTCATCTACCCCCATATCGGTTCCATGACCACCACATCCCTACCATTCCCATGTCCAAACCAGTCAATGTACACCCGTATCGATATCCACATTATCAAAAACAAATCATGGCCAACCTCATCGCCGATATGCTAAGCGATGGCATAATCCAACCGAGTCAAAGCCCTTTCTCCTCTCCCGTCTTGTTGGTTCAAAAGAAAGATGGGTCTTGGCGATTTTGCGTCGACTATCGCGCCCTCAATGCAATTACAATCAAAGACCGGTATCCAATTCCAACCGTTGATGAACTATTGGACGAATTACATAGAGCTGCCGTCTTTTCGAAAATCGATCTCACGGCCAGTTACCATCAAATCTGCGTGGCAATGGACGACATTCACAAAATGGCATTTTGTACCGTTGATGGACACTATGAATTTCTGGTTATGCCCTTCGGGCTATCCAACGCTCCGTCCACCTTTCAAGCTACTATGAATGATCTCTTCCGAGACAGCCTCGACCGGTACGTTCTGGTTTTTTTTACGACATATTGGTGTACAGTAAGACCACGACAGAGCATTACATTCACCTAAACAAGGTGTTTGAAACACTGTCCAAAAACCAATTTTTTGCCAAAGCTTCGAAGTGTACTTTCGCGGTGTCATCTATTGCCTATTTGGGCCACATCATCACGGCCAACGGTGTCCAAGCCGACCCCGAAAAACTGCAGGCTATCCAATCCTGGCCACCACCAACTAACTTCACCCAGTTGCGAGGATTTCTTAGTTTCACAGGTTATTATCGCCATTTCGTCCGAAATTATGCCCGTTTAGCGGCCCCATTAACCGATCTCTTGAAGCTCCAATCTTTTCAGTGGACAACAGCTACTGCCGCGGCATTCACTGCCTTGAAAGAGGCAATGGTTTCATTGGTGACTCTAACTCTCCCCGACTTCGCCAAGCCGTTCGATGTCACAACGGACGCATTGAACACCGCTATCGGTGGGTCCTCTCCCAATCCGATCGGCCCATTGCTTTTTTCAGCAAAAAGATGTGTCCCCGAATGCAGGCGGCATCTACCTATGTCCGTGAATTGTATGCCGTCACGGAGGCCGTAAAAAAATGGAGGCAGTACTTAATTGGGAATAAATTCCATATTTTTACAGATCAGCGAAGTCTGCGGCATCTTTTATCCCAAGTCGTTCAGACACCGGAGCAGTATAAATGGGCGACTAAATTGCTTGGTTACAACTTTGAAATTCATTACAAGCCCGGGAAAGAAAACCAAGTGGCGGATGCTCTCAGCCGTGTTCCGGAAGTGATGGCGATTTCCTTTTCTAATCCTCAATGGGTGTTGGAATTGAAGGAATTTTACAGCTCCGATGAAGGGAAAGTTTTAATCCAAAAGTGCATTTCCAACTCTCTGGAATCCATTTTTTCGCTCAAGGAGGGGCTGCTCTATCACAAACACAAATTGTTCATTCCGAACATTCCAGCTGTTCGTTCACTCCTCCTCCAGGAATATCATTCATCGCCGATTGGGGGACATTCGGGAATTCGGGCCACCATTAAACGCATCGCAGCAGCGTTTTCTTGGCCTAACTTACGAGCCGATGTTGTATCTTTTGTTCATCAATGCCAAATATGTCAACAAGTCAAATACCCAACTCACAAACCATACGGCCTTCTTCAACCTTTACCCATACCCACGACGGTTTGGCAGGACATTTCGATGGATTTTATCACTCATCTCCCACCATCTCAAGGGAAAACGGTGATTTGGGTTATCGTGGACCGTTTTTCAAAATTTGCCCATTTCATAGCCTTGACCCCGCACTATAGAGCTGTAACTTTGGCACAACTATTTCTTCAACACATCTATCGTCTATATGGGCTGCCCCGAAGCATCATCACGGATAGAGATCCCATTTTCCTTAGCACATTTTGGAAGGAACTCTTTCGCCAAATGGGCACCACACACAAATATTCCACCGCATATCACCCACAAATCGATGGCCAAACCGAGGTAGTAAACCGTTGTTTACAAACTTACTTACGTTGTTTTGCAGGTGACGAACCCCGATCGTGGAGCAAATATTTGTTTTTGGCGGAATATTGGTATAATACTTCCTATCATTCCTCCATTGAGATGAGTCCTTTTCAAGCCCTGTACGGTCAGCCCATTCCGGATCACATTCGGTACCTTCCTGGCAGTTCCACTATTCCCTCGATTGATGCAACCTTAACTGACTTACAAAGGCTTCGGACCACGGTCAAAAACAACCTTCACAAGGCGCAGCAACGTATGACGACCTTAGCCAACAAGCATCAAATCGACAAAGAATTTCAGGTTAGCGATATGGTCTTCCTCAAACTGCACAATTATCGGCAAGGATCAGTGGAAAGTAGGAAATATTGAAAGCTTTCCAAACGATATTTCGGTCCATTTCCAATCATTGAGCGCATCGGCCCAGTAGCATATCGTCTCCAACTTCCGCCCGGCGCCAAAATTCATGACGTCTTCCATGTTTCGATGTTGCGGGAAGCAAAAGGGAACCCAATACCCATGCCATTACCGGACTTCATCGGTGGTGATACACCACTGCACCAACCGGCGCAAATCCTAGACCGACGGCACCATCTCGGAAAATGGGAACTCTTGGTTTCGTGGAAAGGACTTGACAAAGCTGAAGCAACATGGGAGCCTTACGCGGAATTCCGTCACCGATTTCCGGAATTTCATGATCAGCTCGAGGACGAGCTTATTCTGGAGGGGAGGGCAGTTGATGAGGGTTCAAACCATCAGGATCCGGACCCGTCAGCAAAGATCCGAGCTAAGAGGAGGACCAAAATTCTAGCAAGGCTCCTTGACTAATTCATCCCACTATTCTGCATTTTCTTAGTTAGTTATTTCCATTATGAGCATTACTATTCTTAGTTGTATGCATTTCCATGTAGTGGCGTATGTGCCTGTTAGATTGATCATGCTAGGTAGTTATTTCTCTTCATTTTCCTATTTATATGCATTGTAATTGAATTCCAGAATATCAGAAAATTTGCCCCAAAAGTGTTCCTTCCTTCCTTTATTTTGTGCTTGGAGTTTAACCCACTTACGGGTCCTATCACATCTACACGGTTCCCTTATCTAATCAATCATAGTTTTCTTCTATAATAATTATTTCATATAGAGATATATATAAGGAGAGGCCAACATTCATTTATTTCCCATCCCTTTCTACTGCAAGTCCAATTAAAAGTCTTCCTCTTTATTAAGAAAATGGGTGCTCTGGACAATCCCTCCGATTATTTTTCTGACTTATTTACCAATGCTACAAGGAAAAGAAAGCGCAAGCCAATGCAGGTATTAATTGTTTTTACTTAATTTATTTGCCTTCATTAATAATGTTGTAATCTTCTTTGATTATTTATATACTTGTGTGTGTTTTGTTTTGATCTTACAGACAGTTGAAATCAAAGTGATAATGGACTGTGATGGCTGTGAAAGAAGAGTTAAAAATGCAGTCTCCAACCTCAAAGGTTTCATTTCTTGTTTCTTCCTTTCTTCTATGACTCTTTCTACTTCTTATTCAGTTTTTTACAAGTATTCATATTATTTCTGAACAAATTAAGTGGCCTGTCCAAACCTATATTAACCCAAAAGTTTAAGGCCATGTTCGTTTCAACTTATAATGTATTCAGTTCAGTTCAGTACTTATCAGTACTGCATATATAAATTTACACTGAAATAAGTACTTATCAATTCAGTTCAGTCCTAATACTTATAAATTAAAAATGATAAAATTGAATAAGAACAGAAAATGATGAATGAAATAACTGTATATTGTATTATTGAGCTGTGAATAATCAACTATAGGTACATGTATTTATAGTATACAAAATCATCTATGAGAAAAGGAAACAAATAAATCAACATAAATCCAATTAATTGTAAATAATCATTCTAATCAACATTAATCTTAATTATTAATATTATTCCTAATTTATATTGATTAGGAATAACCTCATATAGGAAAATGTTAATATAGGATTCTTAATACTCCCCCTCAAGTTGGTAAGTAAATATTCTGAACTCCCAACTTGTGTCGTAGTAACTGATCCTCCCCTAGTGGCTTTGTAAAAATGTCTGCAAGTTGGTGACGAGTTGGTACATATGAAGGACTGATTATTCCTGCCTACAACCTCTCTCGCACAATATGGCAATCGATCTCAATGTGTTTTGTACGCTCATAAAATACGGGGTTTGCTGCAATGTGTAGTGTTGCCTGATTATTACAAAATAGTGGTGTAGAAACATCACACAAGACTTTTAAATCTTGCAATATATAACGTAGCCATACTAGCTCCAAACATGCGTTGGCCATTGCACGATATTCTGCTTCTGCTGATGATCTTGATACATTGGTCTGTTTTTTTTACTTCCACGAAATAAGAGAAGAACCGAGGAGGATGCGATAACCTAAAACTGATCTTCGAGTTGTTCGAAATCCTGCCCAATCTGAATCACAATATGCCTTAAGTGTGAGATTATTTTTAGATGGCAATAACAAGCCTTGTCCTGGAGATCCTTTGATGTATTTAAGGATACGAATTGTAGCAGCCCAATGTGGTTGACGTGGACATTGCATATTTTGACTTAATGTTCGAACTGTAAATACTATGTCAAGTCTAGTGACTGTGAGGTATATTAACCTTCCTACAAGCCGTCTGTACTTGGATGGATCTTTCAATAGTTCTCCATCATCTACAGTTAACTTTGAATGTTGCTCCATTGGAAATTTTTCTAGACGAGCACCTGTGAGCCTTGTATCCTGCAAAATATCAAGTGCATATTTTTTTTTGGGACATGTATATTCCAGTCTTGGAGCAAGAAAACTCAATCCCTAAGAAATATTTCAAATTTCCAAGATCTTTAATGCAGAAATGCCAAAGTAAGCAATCTTTAAGGCGTTGCATTTCTTTTAGATCATTTCCAGTCAAAAGGATATAATCTACATAGACTAAAATGGCAATGAATGAGGACCCTTCATGCTTTGTGAATAAAGAATAGTCTGCTTTGGACTGTTGGTAACCCGTTGATTGAATCACATTAGAAAATGTAGAGAACCAATTTCAAGAGGCTTGTTTGGGGCCGTATAATGATTTATTGAGCCGACACACCTGATTCTCCCCCTGTCGGCAAAGACTAGGAGGAAGATCCATATAAATCACCTCATGTAAATCACCATGTAAAAATGCATTTTATACATCTAATTGGTATGTGTACCAATTATGAGCTGCAGCAACGGTCAAGAGACACCGTAATATGGTAAGTTTGGCAGTTGGAGAGAATCTTTCATTGTAATCAAGACCTTCAATTTGTGTATATCCTTTAGCAACCAGTCGCGCCTTGTAGCACTCAATACTCCCATCGAAATTGTACTTAATTTTATAGACCCATCGACATCCAATAGGTTTGTCCAGGCATGAAGTGACACAATGCTCCAAGTATTGTTCTCTTCTAATGTATTTAATTCTGTGGCCATGGCTTTCTGCCAGTGAGGATCAAGGTTGGTATGTTCATAAGAAGTGGGTTCTTTTGGTACTATGATGTTAACAAGGAAAGTGCGTTGTGTGGGTGAAAATTTTGAATATGATAAAAAATTAGAAAGACGATATTTTGTACCTTTAGAGGACATTGGAATGATGATGGACTGATTGGCTTGAGTAGGAACAAAGTAGTCTTTATGCCACATTAGAGCTTGGCGATTTCGGGAAGATTTTTGAATCGAAGGTGGAGAAGGAAATGGTTAACAGGATGCCACTGATCAACATGTTACGACTGATCAATATGGTGTGACTGATCGATATTATGTGATTGATCGATGGGATGTGACTCAGTTGAGGGTAAATTTTCTAAGGGCTCATTATTGAGAAAGATCAAGAGCCAAATTTGGTAAAACGGGTGAAGGAGAAAGATCAAGATTCTAAATTTTGTAAAAGTGGAGATGTAGGTGAAGGGTGGTGATGTTGATATGGAAATGTAGTTTCATGAAAAGTAACATCACGACTAATGATGGAAGTGGAAGAAGCAATGTCATATAACTTATAACCTTTATGAGTAGATGGATAACCAAAAAAAATGCATTGACGAGCTCTAGGGTCAAACTTTTATTTGGGTTGTAAAACGGTGGAATAACATAGGCACCCAAATACTCGAAGATGGTCATATGAGGGAAGCTTATTATGCAAACGCTCATAGGGAGTTTTGCCAGAGAGAAGAAGTGTAGGTAATCTATTTATGAGGTATACTACAGTGAGAACACTTTCGCCCCGAAAACCGAAGTGGTAGTCCTAATTGAAATAACAAGGAATGAGTGACAATAATGATATGACGGTGTTTTTCTTCAATAACCCCATTTTGTTGGGGTGTGTAAACACAAGAAAACTAGCACTCACCTTTTTCTTCAAAAAATTGGCGCATGGAAATGAATTCAGAACCATTATCAGATCGAATCTTTTTAACATATTTATCGAATTGTGGAGATACAAAGGTAATGAATGATTTGACAAAACGTTGTGTTTCTGATTTCTATTGCATAAGAAAATCTATGTACACCGAGAAAAATTGTTGACAATTGTTAAAAAATATCTGGCATTGGATTGGGTTGTAATTTTGTGTGGTCCTCAAATGTCGCAGTGTATAAGATCAAAAGGAGAACTAATTTTTATTGAACTGGATGAAAAAGGAAGTCTAAATTGTTTAGCCATAAGACAAATGTTACAATTATTATGAAATGACATTTTATTATTTGATGAAAGTAATGAATAAGTTATTTTGAGGCATTTTAAAGATGAATGTCCAAGGAGCATGTGGCATAAATCGAAAGAATTAAAAGTATGTGAGGGGTTTAGCATCGGAATGGAAGGTGACATGTAATATAGACCACCTCGTTGCTCACCCAAACCAATTGTCCTCCCCGTAACCAAGTCCTGTAAAATACAATTGTCAGGTAAGAGAATAATATGACAATTGAGAGATTTAGTCAATTTACTAGCGGAAATAAGGTTTAAATTGAAGGATGGAACGCATAATACATGTTCTAAACGAATATCATGTTTAAATTGAACAGTGCATGTGAATGTGATAGGAGCAGTAGAACCATTGGGTAAATTTACTGAAGTAACTGAAGGTGTACATTTTTGTGAAAAATATTTGGGATCAGAAATGATATGGTCAGTGGCACCACTGTCAAGAATCCATGGCTTTGCAAAAATTGAATTAATTGTTGCACTATGAGAGAACAAATCTGACGCATTAGAATATATGTCATTATTACCTGTTGGACATGGCTGAGTCAAATAAGCCATATTGTTGATATAAATAGTCGATGATCTTCAAGAGTACTAGCAATGATGCTCGGATACCATGATAAAATTGAATAAGAACAGAAAATGATGACTGAAATAATTGTATATTGTATTATTGAGTTGTGAATAATCAAGTATAAGTACATATATTTATAGTATACAAAATTACTTATGAGAAAAAGAAATAAATAAATCTACATAAATCTAATTAATTGTAAATAAGCATCATAATCAACATTAATCATAATTGAAAAGAACAGGGTTATAGTTAAAAGGAGAAATAGCTTTTAAAGGCCGGTTTGGTATTGTTTTTCACGTTGTCCAAATAAATTGTTCTCACACACTTTTAATAGAATTATATATTTGACTTTAAACAACACGTTTTAATCTTTCATACCAATTAATTAAAAATTGTCATTATATAAAAAAAAGAAACTGTCTAATTTTTTTTAAATTAAATCTACTATTTATAAAAAAAATTTAAAAATAAAACTTTTTAAAAAAACAGGTAAAATAACCACAATAAAACCAAACCGACCTTAAGTACACACTGAAAACCAACTTTCTTTTCCTGTGTATTAAATGTTAAATCAAATAAAACAGAAAAGACCAAAGCACAAGTCAAAGAAAGCTTCCGCATATTACAGAAGTAGAGGAGACCTAACACTTCTCTTATGCATACGCACTCCATATTTTATTATTTATCTTCATATAAATTTTATATTTATTAATAAATTTAAATATTAATTTATGTTTGTATTTTAAATTAATATTTTAATTTTTTAATTTAAATATAATTAATATTAAAAATATATTTAAAAAAATAATAAAAAAATGTTTAAAAATATAAATGACAAATATTTTAATTAACTAAAAATAGGCTAAAATACATGTTTTAAAAAAGATGATGGCAGTAACAAATTACCGTTACAGTATCTACCATCATTAATTTTCTCCACCAAACTTTTAACTTCCATTTTTCATTTACTAGGCCATCAAAAAGAATAGGTTGCAAATAGTCTAGATTTTTTGGAACTAACTGTAAATTTAATAAGACGAAAAAGACATCTATTCTATCCTACTTCACAATGCATTCTGTTGTCGCCGTAAACGCACCAAACCAGTCAAAATTCTATACTAGTTAATGGCTTAAATGTCAAGACCCGCCATGATCAAATGCCTCCCGAGCCTAAAATTATGTGTCCAAAATAGTTCTACTTTATCATGTATATATTGAAAATTAATCAATAAATGGATCGAGTTGTCCAATATTTTTTTTTAAAAACCCCTATGGGAACATCGTGTTCCTGTAAAGCAAAAAAAGTTGGGGCGGATGAAAATTTTGGAGCAGCTTTCAAACTAAAAAACAATAAACAATAGGCTAAAAAAATCTAAAAGATAACTTTGTATTTCGAAAAACAACAAATATTAGTTTGATTGTTTCAATATATACTTTCGAGTTTTTAATATCGTATTTAATTAAATTTATTGTATTATTATATCTTAAAGAATATCAAACAATTAATAAAATCAAGAATGTTATTTAAGATATATTACTTGTGAAAAATCAATTAAAATTTACTTCAAAAATATTCGATTAACCAAATTTTTTTTGAGAAAAGCTGTGAGTGCAGGGAAGGAAAGCCCAAATATTTGTTGTTTATTAATGAAATATAAATTTTGTTGGTGAAATTTTTTTAAAAATTATTTCATTATATAAGGGCCCCTATTTTCTTTTTTGCTTGGGCTTCTGAAACAATTGCCATAAAAACTCAAAATAATTTGATCACGCCATAAACAATTTACAAATTAATAAAAACAAGAGAAAATAATTACATAAATACCATGGAGTAGTTATCTGGAAAATATCTACTTATTATCTAGTAGTTATCTAGTAAAGTATAACTTCAAATAGATTTCTAAAAAACTTTATAACATATGATATAATATCTAGTAAACATCTAGTAGATCGATATTAGATATGTAATAGATATCTAGTAAATTTTAATTTTGATAGTTGTTTATTAAATCTAATAACACATAACATATATATAATAGATTTATGATTTACTACATAACTACTAGACAATTACTAGATATTTACCATATAACTACTACATGGTATTTATATAATTATTTTCTCCTGTTTTTGTTAATTTGTAAATTGTTTATGATGGGACGATATATATGTAATTAATTTAACTTAATCATGAATTTTATAAATATTTTATTGAGACATGTATATTTTTTACAATTCCCCTTTTATTTTCACAGACGCCCTGTTTATCATAAATAACATGGAGTACATTTAATGCTAGTAATACTAATAATATAAATAAATTATATAACAAAATTGATACACAATATCAATAAAAAAAAATGGTATAAATTATAAGTAACAAACTGTGCCTATCCCTAAACTCACTCTCCAAGCACTATATTAACCTGAAGTGTAACTCAGACTCTACAATTTTTAATGAGTTCTGTTTGCTATGGTTTAATTATATGTAATGCTGTAGGAGCGTCCATTAGCTTGAACTCTGGTGAATTGCCGTCTTATACCTCTATTATAGAAGGGGAGGCCTTATCGGTTTGTGAGGCCTTAAAGTGATTAAAAAATGCAGGCTACTCTCAAGTGATTATCGAGATGGATTGCTTAGTTGTTGTTTTTTTACGCTTTAGTGAACTTTGATGATAGTTATTCATACTTTCCTGCCATTATTTGGGATTGTAGGGAGTTGTCAGCACAATTTTCATCTTGTGTCTTCAATTTAGTTACTAGACAGGCAAATTGTATGACACATTTGCTAGCTTATTTTGATGAGGTAATAGGGGTTTGGTTGTCAACACTGCCTCCTTATATTGCTCATCTTCTTTAATTGTAATACAATCCCCTGTTTTCATAAAAAAATTATTAACCTGAATTCTTTGCTTTATTGTACTCTCAGCAAGTGTAAAATCTTGAAACCTGGCCAGAGTTAACGAAAACAATATGTAAATTATTTATTTTATCTCTCATTATTTCATTTTTCAACAAGTGGTATATTGCAAGGTTGATTGACACAAATTACCTCCTATTTTACGGGATTTTATATTAAGCACATGACTTTTTACACCTTCCTCTCATTCCAGGGTTGAGAATTAGAGTGAGAAAATAATTAATTAATTGTTAATGAATTTTCAACCATTGAATTGAAGAAGAATGTAAAAAGTCAAGTGTTTAATATAAATTTCCCTTATTTTACCTCCTATTTACAAGTAAAATGAAAGATCAAGTTGTAATAGTCCATATTTAGTACCAAAGGATGATGCATAGCCAAAGCCGCGGATACGGGCATGGATTGTCTAATTTTTGCATCACTCTTTCTATTTTAATTGATGGTTATGTATTTAGGTTTGCTTCATCCTTTCTTTGTATGAATAAAAATAACTCAATCTTCCCATAAAAAAGGACAAAATCTGAAGGGAAAATGGAAAAATGGCTTCAATGTCCACGAAAGGGCCCATAATAACTTTGCAAAAAAGTTGACTTGGAGCCCAAATACATTAAATTCTAAAAAATATACATATCTCATTAAAAGATAAACTTTAAAAAAAGTACACTGTGATTTCACGCTTTTGTAAAATAGGATCTAAAAAATTTATTTTTATAAAAAGGGTTTGAGATTTGTAACCGTTAATAATTAAAATTTTTTTTTCTAACTACGGCAAGCGACAATTTTGGAAATTGCCCCAACTTCTTCTCCCTTCCATTTTCCATGTCTTCAACTTCAACTTAAATCAAACTCCTCCTTTCTTCAATTATATCCATTAACTATAAGATTAAACCTAGTTTACAAGAACAAAATATGGAAAATCATCTGTAACCTAAGGATTAAAAAAGCTTAACAGCATAGTACCCCATTCATGATTTCAAAATCACATCAAGAGCATATTAAGTTAATTAGAGAAAGAAATTTGCATCAAAAAAAGGAAATATGAAGGATAAATCAAATAAAGGAAAAGGGAAAAGGAGAGAAGAGAAGAACGATTGGAAATGTCGAAGCTAGGGACGAAGAATCTGTACATCATTTATGGGAAAGGAATTAAACCACTATATGGACTTTCTGCTATTTGGTGGTTTTAGTAAGCTCATCAATTTGTGAATTCCATTTTATGATTTGTTTGGAGTTGCATATTATATTTTCGATTTGTCTGTAATAGTTGTGGAAAATTAGGATCTATATAGGTTTAAGATGGGAAAACAAAGTAGGAAGAATAAGAATTGGGAGGGCGGCACATCTGATTAGAGTGATGAAATTGGGAAAGATAAGAACATGGTTATGGCTACTATGAAAAAGGGGAAGCTGGATCTTGACGAGGAGGGATTGAATTGAGTTGGTGCTAGGGTTTGACCGATGAAAGAGATGAATAAAATTGGGAATTCCAAAATTGCCCGTAACGGTGTTAAGGAAAAATCCCTTCGAAACCTCACACCCTCTTTTGAAAAAAAAAATTCCTCAGACCCCATTTTGCAAAAACGTGAATCCACATATTACTTTTTTTAAGTTTACCCCACACTAGAATATTTACAAAATTTATCATTAAGTCAAACTAATTACATATATATAAACAAACATAAACAATTTACAAATTAACAAAAATAGGAGAAAATATTTACATGAATACGGTCTGGTATTTATCCGGTAAATATCTAATATTCGTCTAGTACTAATCTAGTAAATATTGTTATGAAATTGTTATATGTTATATATATATGTTAGATATCATTAAATCCAAAAAAAACTGTCAAAATTAAGATATACTAGACGAATAACTGGATATCTAACAGTGATATACAAGATAAATACTGGATGTCATATGTTATGTAAATATTGTTATGATATATATATATATATATATATATATATATATATATATATATATATATATATATATATATATATATATGTTAGGTGTCATTGGATCCATAAAAAACTGTTAAAATTAAAACATACTAGATAATAACTAGATATCTAACAGTGATCTACTGGATAAATACTAGATGTCATATGTTATGTATGTTTTAGAAATTTATTTGAAGTTATGATTTACTCGATAACTACTAGACGATTACTAGATATTTACCAGATAAACACTATATCGTCATATTTATGTAAATATTTCCCCTCTTTTTATAATCTTGTAAATTGTTTGTGGCATCACCAAATTATTTTAATTTTTTCTGGGATTTTTGTAAGAATATCTGGCAAGCCTCTTTTTAAGCCCATTAAAATTCGTTGCATCATTTACTGAAATCCAAATAATAGGAAGAAACAAAAAATATTTCTTAATTATGGTTATTTCATGTTCGAGAATTACATTAAACTTTTCTATGCCTATGCTAGAATGAACTGATAGTGCAATTGACATTGCTTTTTGTTGCCCTTCTTTAAAAGAATTCTCTATCATAATTTTCTTAGAAAAACATGCGAAAAGAATTGGACAACAAATGAAACTTGCGCTTGTTATAATAAGAAAGTGATATAAGTAGATATAGTTTGATTCGATAAATGTGTTTTGATAACTCCGACGTCGGGATAATGAGAGTACAAGTGAATGATACATTTTATGGACCTGATATACTCTATTCTTTTCAATTTATAAATAGGTGTACTTAACTAAGATGTACTTATTTCAATTTAAATTTATTTGTATGCATTATTTATAGGTACTCAACTGAATGAATTATAAGGTAAAAGAACAATGGTGAATGTGCTAGTCTAGTGGTTAAAACTGAACTTGTAGCTTCTAGAGGTCACAGGTTTAAACCACATCCGAAATAGATGAAAATTTTATGTACTACTTAATGTAAGCACAACTGCATGATTTTTTTTAACATACAAAGCCTATATTAAATCTAAAACCTTAGAATAATAATTTTAATATATTTTTTTCCGGATATATCATTCATTTATCTTATTAGTTTTCAACTTGAGATTTCGTTCTAAGAAAACGGAACACAAACTAGCACTGGAAGCTTCGTATAAATGTTTTCAAGTATGGGTTGTAGTGAAGACATTGTGACATTATCAACTTAAGTAACAACATACATGTCTTGTCCTAATCTATACCTTATTCCTCACCTAAGAACAGACTATACAACTAAGAACCCCAAAACCAAACAATCCTTCATCCTGTCTCACCCTACTATATGTTTTTCCTTTTTAGGACACAACCACTTTCTCATTTCTTCCTTTCCTAACAACAACAATTTCAAATTATCTTTCACGACAAGTTTCGGTAATGGGCCGGGTTCGAGACTCGTAAGATACACGACTTAAAATAATTTTACGTGATAGTAATTTTTTATTTATACGGGTGAACCGAAATCTGTAAGTAAAAAATATACAAAAAAAACTAAGCAATTTAATGTTAAACTCCCTCCCAACCCAACGGGAAGATTAAATTCAGTACTAAACTATCAAATGAATCACATCACATGCGGTTAGGCTGTAACTTAGTTGTAAAATTGCTCATTAATATTTACAATTTTTTTTGTCAAAAAGTTTCCTTTCCAATATATAATTTGTGTCTAAGCATAAACACAACATGTCTCAGTGACCTCATTTATTATGTTTCCTTTTACTTTCTGGCCTCCATTTTCTCAATTTCTTTCTAGTCATAATTGGTAGGAAAATCCAAGTAGATTTTGAATAAATTCTAATACCTTGGCTGGATTTTGGAAATTGCTATTTCATTTTGAGAAAAAAGAAACATCAAGGAAATTATTTGAATTTAAATAACTGATATATACAAAAGGCCAAAAGGGTCAACAAATCGTAAGTGGATAGATCCGAACGACAGCTTAAAAAATTTCTCAGGAATTTGGATTATTTTTTTAATCAGGAGCTTAATGTAAAAATTGCAGTTCGAACTCAGAACTCCTCACCCACTTTATAGATGTACGATAATTCTGATTCATATCCTAATTCTCTATAAAGTTAAACCAATTATATGAAAAAGAGTGAATTTTATCATATTTTATTTTAGTGTTAATGTAAGTGACACCATCTCAAAAGAATGTTCTTTTAGACGATGGTTAAATAAAGGCTTTGTAGCATATGCTTGAGCCCATAAATATATTAAGCATTATGTAATATTATATTTGTTTAGTGTTATGTGCAATTAATTAAATAATTTAAAAATTTAAACAAACCCCACAAGCACGAAACCTCCTTCCAACACATAGTACTACTTATTTGGGTTTTGAGAGAGTTTATAAACCAATCATTATTTAATGGAAATTATTACTAATTAACTGTTGTTAAGATAACATTATTTTTTTAGTTATTTAAAAATTGAATAAGTCACAACTTAAGATTTGATTTGAATCAAACTTAATAATCACATGTCAAACACACAACGGTGGTTTAACTATCCATATTTTGATGCATGTGAATATACTTTGGTTCATTTCACAAATAAACTTGGTTTATCCTTGTTCTTTACTTTAGTTAGAATGTCTACTTCAAAGTTTTTTTTTTGTTAGTATCAAGAAAAATTATGAAAAATGAAAAAAGAGGCCGACTTCCAATTTCGTCTTGAATGGAAGAAAATTTGAGAGGCCCAATGGAAATGCAAAATTTATTGTTTTGAGAAACTAAGTAGGCCCCAAAAGTATCAGGATCTCTCAAAATATGTTGATTTCATAAAATAATTGTTTTTTTATTTTCAATTATGATAAGTTAATTAAAGTACTATTAATTTTTTGGAGTAATCATATTTACATCTAACAACCTTTCTAATTTATATAATCATGATATTTGTTAAATGCATAATTTAATGTAGTAATAAATTATAAAATATATAAATTTGACTACTCTCTGTTGATTTGGTATGTTATAGATACCGCGTGGAAGATCCATGAGATACCACGTCGCTAGTCGGTCTCGTGGCTGGATCACCATCCAGCTAGTCGAGTGAAGAGTCACGATTATACCGGCCTAAATAGGATATAGAATCCCGTTATAACTCCTCTTCCTAAACAAATAAATATGAAAAATATCCTTTCCTAAACAGATGAACGAGAAGAAACCTCTTATAGAGGAAATCACGCCTAAAAAGGATCCTTAGCTAATAAGGATCCTTCATCGCCAAAAGAAGAAATACACTCCTGATGAAACAAAGACACCAATCACTATAAATATGGGCCACTCCACATACTCAGGTATCACATTCTAAACCCTAGAACTCGTGTAGTTACTTGACTTCTCTTTATTACCGTCGCTAACTTAAGCATCGGAGAGGCTACCCCGTTCACACGGCTAGTCGCTTTGACGCTCTTTTCTGTCTTGCAGCAACCATCTCCAGTGAAGGCAGACCCCCTCTCTTTCTGTGAAGGTTAGCTCAAGAAACCCTATCTTTGACCAATCTTTCAGTGATGCGGTGAGCGTGGACAAACTTACTTGCTCCGGTAAGAATTTTGTCTTCTGATGAACATAAAAATTCAACCAAATGGACGACAGCCAAAACCATGATAAAATAGCCAACGACAACACCGATAACTTAGGGGCAACGATCAACTCCCAACCAATTGCAGTAGCACCCCTCTCCTCCACGATCCCAGCCGGCAAACTCTGCAACCGGAATGGCATTCTTTGAAAGCTTCGCTTAACGCTATCAGGTTTCCCCCAAAGACCAAAATCAACTGTGAAGGAATCTATTCGGAGTAATGAAGGAAGGAATGGCTGGACATACAATCAGTGGACCGCAATACCATACGGATGCTCCCATCCATCCTATCACCCACTAGGTTGGGCTTTGCAACACCCACCCAGGGGATCATCCAACACCAATCAGGGTGAGCCATACAACGCTCACCCCTAAGGGCCACACAATTCCCAGTAGTATGGATATCTCAATACTCACTCTGTGGGGCCATACAACACTCATCTGAGTCCTAACAATACAGGAGGCGGCTACCAACCGGCTCAACACAGCGCTAACTTGGGCGCATCCGTTACGGACAGAAGCATGGAAGTCCCCTTATGGAAGGATCTGATTGGCATGTCAAAAGCATGGAAAGTAGAATGGGCCACGACGAATGAACCTGCATACGGCGTGCACAACCCGCAAGGACCTACTCCATCAGCCTTCTTTCACCCGGGCGGTCTGTATCAAGGTCCAACTCACTCCACTCATCTTCCTCCACCACCGCCACTAGGTTCATAGTCGAAGCCAAAGAAGTTCAGATAGTGGGATAACCCAGAGTTCTAGAACATGTTCAAGGAAGGTCTTAATGGCTATGCTATTTCTTTGCAAGAACCCCTACTGGAAATTTTCGACTCCCCATTTAGTGCGGAGATCCTCGCGGAACAACTCAACTCCCGATTGACAACTATAGTGAGGATACAGACCCTCGAACCCATGTCCGGACTTACAAGAATAAGATGGACTTAGCATATGACTCAGAGGCACACGCCTGTAAGAACTTCCCCAACACATTAATCGGTCCGGTAGCATACTGGTTTGACTCGTTATTAGTCGAGTCCATAGATTTGTAGGATGACCTAAGACAAAAGTTCTACACCCAATTTATTGGCTCTATCCCTATAGGAACTACCACTCGTACCCTCAATGAGATCACTCAAAGGACGGATGAGTCACTCCGCTCTTACATTGAGCGATTCAACAATGCCTGCCTACAAATACGAGACCTGGATTATAGCACCGCCAGGAAAGCTATGATCAGAGGCACAAGGAATGAAATACTCCATGCAGAACTCATTCAAATGCAACCAAAGAAGCCGGATCAAATGATCACCATTGCGAAGAACTTAATCGAGCCAAATAAAATCGATTACTTTCTTAGGAGTGATGGTACTAACAGCCATTGCGTCCTCCCATTTTGAGAAGTGATCAATTGCCACGATGATGAATTTCTTTTGTCTGATGGCTCAGGCATTGGTCTAGCAATATCAATTCCCTAAGTGATTAATGGCCACCTAGTTAGTAGAGGCTTTTGAATTACATGCGGGACATGTGACTTTTCTGCATGGATTAGGCAGTGGTGACAAGGCTGTATGTAATCGGTTGAGTCTGCTTCCATAGTTGGCCAGTAGTATCCCAGGAGCTTAGCTCTTCGAGTAATGGTGGAGGCTGCTTGGTAGGAGCCATAATTCCCTTCATGTATCTCTTGGTGGGATGCATGAAAGGAATTATGGCTCCTACCAAGTGGCCTCCGCCATTTGTCGAAGAGCTAAGCTCCTGGGATACTACTGGCCAACTATAGAAGCAGACTCAACCGATTACGTACAGTCTTATCACCAGTGCCAAATCCATGTAGAAAAGTCATACATCTCGCATGCAATGCAAAAGCCTCTACTAACCGGGTGGCCCTTCATCACTTGGGGAATTGATATTGCTAGACCAATGCCTGAAGCCATCAGATAAAAGAAACTCATCATCGTGGCAATTGATCAATTCTTAAAATGGGTGGAAGTAGTGGCCGTTAGTACCATCACTCCTAAGAAAGTAATCAATTTTGTTTGGGATCACATTATCATCCATTTCGGCGTACCAAATAAAATTGTCTCAGACAATGGGTCACAGCTCATCTCTGAGAAATTCTGTAAATTTTGTGAAGGTCTAAAGATTTGAAATCAATTTACATCTGTAGCACACCCGCAGACAAATGGACAGACAGAAAGAACCAACAAGACACTTGGAGAAGGACTGAGAAAGTGGCTAGAAGGAAAGAAGGGTGCATGACTAGAGGAGTTAAACAACGTCCTCTAGTCGTACAAAATGAATCCCTACCAACCGACTGGAGAAACTCCATTTTCTCTAGTCCACGGATTAGAAGCAGTTGTGCCAGTAGAGATCGGCATTCCCTCAGACCGAGTGGTCCATTATACAAAAGAAGAAAATGACATCAATATGAGGCATCACTTGGACATTTTAGAAGAACGCCGAGATAGAGCTTACATCTTGATGGCCGCTTACAAATCTAGAATCACCAAATACCATGACAAGAAGGTTAAAGAAGTAAGACTCAAAGAAGGTGATCTAGTGCTCAGGGATGCAATAGCATCACAAAGCAAAGAAGACAAAGGCAAGCTAGGAGCCAACTGGGAAGGGCCTTACAAAGTCACTCAGGTTGTAGGATCCGCCACCTACAGACTTAGCAAAATGGATGGAAAAGAACTCCCCGGACCTAAAACATAGCTAGCCTTGGGAAGTATTATACAGCAACAAACCCTTAGGGACCAAGTGTCTGCACTCTTTTTCCCTTGCCATAGACTTTTTCCCGTTTGGCTTTTTCTATGACAAGGTTTTTAACAAGGCGGCACTCCCTAAGAGGACCTTTATCCGGCATTACACTATAAGCCTGAACATTGTAATCTTTCTATCTTTCTAATAAATAAAGATTCAATTTTTCTTACACACTTATGCACCTTAGAAGTTCTGATCAAACTCTCTTAACACTTAACTTGACCACAGAGTCGGCGTTAGACCGGCTACGCGCACCCGGCTCTGCAAAAAGTCCTGGCTCTGCAAAAAGTCCTAGGCTACTTAAGCCCTCAGGCATGACTAAAAGTCCTAGACCATACTTGAGCTCTCAGGCACAACAAAAAGTCCTAGGCCCCAGAAGCCATCAGGCGAATAAAAGTCCTAGGCCATTCGTAAGCCTGTGGGTACATCTAGTAAGACCTAGGCCACACTTGAGTCCCCAGGCATATTCAAAGACCTAGGCAACTCATAAGCCCACAGGCACCCAAAGGTTCTGAGAAAACAATAAGGCTTATGATACTACAAAAATCTTAAGTAGAACCATTCGTCTCCAAGACCGTATGGCGTATACTTAAGAAAATCTCAAACCAAAAGTATTCATCGCAGAGAGTGGATAAAACATCAAAGCACTCGTCTCAAAGACTAAATGAAGCTTCATCAAGTACTAAAGGAAGAATCTGCAATAATCATCCTTAGGATTAAATGTAAACATTCATTTATCCTAACGGATCAGGGAGGCAAACGATCGTAGCATAAATATTCAAAGAAAAAAAACAAGTATAACCATCCATCAAGTATATGAAAGAAGAAAAAATTGAAAGCATGTATAAATAAATGCCACAAAGGGCGATTATACTAATGTTACAAAACTAAGACCCAAAGGCCTAAACAAAATATAAGTAAGAAAAAGCTTCATTCGGCTGGGGGAGGAAAATCTCTAGAGCCGACATCAAGACCATCATCAACAGCCTTTTTATTAACATTCTCAACCCGGGGATCTCCATCTTTAGCCTCACCGCTTCTCGGACCCTCCTAGTCTACGACATTTTTAGTAGCCTTCTTTGCCTCTGCTTGGGCAGCTTTATGGGCAGCTAGGTCATTATAAGATGGGAAATCCACATCGTCAATATCAGACCAAGAAAGGTCCGAATGAATACACTAGCATACTTAGAAGATCATCTTATTGTAAAGGAAGCCACAATCACCGAGTTGATCGGTTATCATAGTAGCTATCCCCTTAGCGTTAGATGCCTCCTTTAGAGCGGCTGCTACCTCCTTCTCCAAGGCGGCCACCCTGCCCTCTGCCTCGCCCTTCACCCGGTCACTCTCCGCCTAGAGCTGCCGGGCCTCATCCCTCTTATCCTCGAGCTTGAGGGCACTCTACTGGGCCAACGTGAACTTCCACCTGGTATCAGTAACTCCTTCTCCTTTAATTTCAACTTCATCTCGCTCTTATCACGAGCCCTTCGGATGAGCTTTGAGCCTCGAGATATAGCTTGTGAAAGAGAGAAAAACACTTAGCATCAAACCATGAGCAACAAAGCGAACGAAAGATAATAAGACGTACCCGAGTGAGGTCTTGGAAGAAAAGAGATGAAAGCATGGTAGTAGGGTCCCCTTTGTAGCCCTCTGCATCGACACTAAGGGGTAAAGCACCTTTTAAATCACCTTGCATGGCAACATCCGTGCAAGGGAGGTTTGGGAAGGACTAATCCATAAACTCAGCCAGTGTCGGTTGAGGAGAAGGGCGAGGAGAAACGGAGCCCCCATCCATCCTTTGACCAAATGGAGTAGCCTGCAAATAAGAAATTGTCAAGTTGTATGACATATGAAGAAATGTAAACAACAATAAAGAATATATATATATATATACCCCAAGGCAGGGGATATGTTCATCCGGACCAGAGGATGTATCCAGAAGGGTCATGGCGACCCGCTTGCTGGATCCCTAGAACTCAGCAGGCTTCCTCTTAGCTCCACTTATAGCAACCACCTGAGTATGGTTGTTCTTTTACTGTGAATTCTTGGCCGCTAGAAGAGCATGAGTAGATTCAAGATCAGACATGTTTACCTGAAATATAAAAAATACAAGTAAGAAAGGAAGTATACTAGTTGCTATAATCGGCCCAGGAAGATAGATTATCCTAGTTGGTGCACGAGCAAGAAGATGGTATCCAAAAATAGAGGCCCAGGCGACTGATCTGAAACTTCACTTATACTGCTTCAAGGAGCAAAAAATCTATAGCTGGGGGTTACAATCGTTTGCCTTAGTCCTTCTCTTAGGCGGGGTCACGATAGACTAGGTCGTAGGAAAAGAAGGGTAGTCATCATTCACCCCGATGTAGAACCAAAACTCCTTGTAATGATGAACAGAAGAAGGCCGATTGGAGAAGAGGTACATCCCATTCTTCTGCATAAACTGATAATGGTCATCATCCTTGTTCCACTTGATAGAGCAAATCTTACAGAAAAAGGTGGCATTAAAAGCTAGGTCTAAGTCGAGACACATCTGATGATGCCCCATCATAACCACCCAGGCATTCAGGTATAATTCAGCCGGACATAATCCCCACACCTCTAACAGGTTGGTGACGGATGCTAGAAGAGGATACCTAAAATCGCTTCTAATGACATCCAAATACATGCTGAAATATCCAGCCGGAGGAGCGTTTAAACATTGATCCACACTTGGAAGAAGGACGTGGCAATCTCTTAGCCATGGATACATCATGGGCTCCTTCTCAATATGATCCTCGTGGATGCACAAAATCATGTCATCCACTTGGGGAGTCATGTTCCTCCCTTCCTCTTCCTCTTCTTCAGCAGAGCCTTCCTCCTCCATTCGGCCACTTATGCCCACCACTTCATCCAGATGAAGCCCCCCTTCATCCTTATAGTTCTCCATGTCCTCCATAACTTTAGAAGAGTCTGACTCGAGGCTTACTTGGCTCATATGATCAACACTTACATCGTCCGCCAAATGGACCCGGTTGGATGCATCTGAGTTACTCATCTTCCTTATAGCAGTTTGCTTAACCCTAGGGGCAGGACGGTAATTAGACTTATTAATTTTCAAAGGGGGGCACAACCTAGACAACAATTCTGCCATTTTATGTTGCAATTTACTGGATTCCTCACTATCATAACTACTACCGAATGAAGATTCATCACACCCTTTCCTCATTTCTAGTAAATTTAAACAACTAACATCGCTAAATTGAAGAATAATGATGAACAAAAATGCAATTTCTAGGAAAATACAACAATAACGGCATGTACAAATCAAAAAGCAAGAATCAGGGGAGGAACAAAGCGCAAAATTGAGAGTAGCATATATACAAAGATGAAATCAAAAGCACAAAAACACCCCGGAGAAGCAAATCGAAACAAACGCATAGCAATCAAAATTCCAAAAATAGGAATCACATTTTGAAACAAAAAAGGAAAAAGAATAGATCGAAGACTCACTTGAGTTGGGGAGAAGACGACGGCGAGAAAGGCTTGCTTAAAATTCCACTGGAAATCCTTAAGTCGCTGAGCAAACGAGAAAGTAGAAATATTGAAGAAGAAGATGAGGAGTAAAAGTTGTGAAATGGGAAGAAATGTGCTATTAAAGTAGTTATGAAAAGACAACTCTTCAAATTCTATCGTTGATCACATTCACGTATGACTCCATCCACAGTTTGCACGTGTGTCAAGGAAAAACTAATGATGAATTAGCTGTCACGTGCTAACTATAGGCGAAGATGAAGAGTTAGAGGCCAAGTGCTCACCTGGCATAGGGATCCAAAACAGAAGATGAAGAGTCTAGCCGAATGCTCACATAGTCGGAGTAAATCCTAAAGAATTTAACAAAACACTTGGGGGGACTTCTATTGACTAGGTATTTTATAGATACCACGTGGAAGCTCCATGAGATGCCATATCACCAGTCGGCCTCGCGGCTGGATCACCATCTGGCCAGCCGAGTGAAGAGTCACGATTATACCGGCCTAAATAGGAGATAGAATCTCACCATAACTTCTCTTCCTAAATAGATAAATAGGAAAAATATCCTTTCCTAAACAAATAAACGAGAAGAAACCTCTTATAGAGGAAATCACACCTAAATAAGATCCTTAGCTAATAAGGATCCTTCACCGCCAAAAGAGGAAATACACTCCTGATGAAATAAGGACACCACTCTCTATAAATATGGGGTCACCCCCCATACACAAGTATCACATTCTAAACCCTAGAACTTGTTTACTTACTTGCCTCCTTTTTATTACCGTCGCTGACTTAAGCATTGGAGAGGCTATGCTATTTACACGGCTAGTTGCTTTGACGCCCTTTTCTGTCTTGCAGCCACCATCTTCGGCGAAGGCAGACCCCCTCTCTTTACGTGAAGATTAGCTCAATAAACCCTATCTTTGACCAATCTTTCACTCTCTACCGTCTTGTCTAAGTTTCAAAGGACTTGACCGCCTGATCAGCGCTTACAAGAGATATATATATATATATATATATATATATATATCTTGTAAGCGCTGATCAGGCGGTCAAGTCCTTTGAAACTTAGACAAGATGGTAGAGAGTGAAAGATTGGTCAAAGATAGGGTTTATTGAGGTGGCATTAAAAGCTAGGTCTAAGTCGAGACACATCTGATGATGCCCCATCATAACCACCCAGGCATTCAGGTATAATTCAGCCGGACATAATCCCCACACCTCTAACAGGTTGGTGACGGATGCTAGAAGAGGATACCTAAAATCGCTTCTAATGACATCCAAATACATGCTGAAATATCCAGCCGGAGGAGCGTTTAAACATTGATCCACACTTGGAAGAAGGACGTGGCAATCTCTTAGCCATGGATACATCATGGGCTCCTTCTCAATATGATCCTCGTGGATGCACAAAATCATGTCATCCACTTGGGGAGTCATGTTCCTCCCTTCCTCTTCCTCTTCTTCAGCAGAGCCTTCCTCCTCCATTCGGCCACTTATGCCCACCACTTCATCCAGATGAAGCCCCCCTTCATCCTTATAGTTCTCCATGTCCTCCATAACTTTAGAAGAGTCTGACTCGAGGCTTACTTGGCTCATATGATCAACACTTACATCGTCCGCCAAATGGACCCGGTTGGATGCATCTGAGTTACTCATCTTCCTTATAGCAGTTTGCTTAACCCTAGGGGCAGGACGGTAATTAGACTTATTAATTTTCAAAGGGGGGCACAACCTAGACAACAATTCTGCCATTTTATGTTGCAATTTACTGGATTCCTCACTATCATAACTACTACCGAATGAAGATTCATCACACCCTTTCCTCATTTCTAGTAAATTTAAACAACTAACATCGCTAAATTGAAGAATAATGATGAACAAAAATGCAATTTCTAGGAAAATACAACAATAACGGCATGTACAAATCAAAAAGCAAGAATCAGGGGAGGAACAAAGCGCAAAATTGAGAGTAGCATATATACAAAGATGAAATCAAAAGCACAAAAACACCCCGGAGAAGCAAATCGAAACAAACGCATAGCAATCAAAATTCCAAAAATAGGAATCACATTTTGAAACAAAAAAGGAAAAAGAATAGATCGAAGACTCACTTGAGTTGGGGAGAAGACGACGGCGAGAAAGGCTTGCTTAAAATTCCACTGGAAATCCTTAAGTCGCTGAGCAAACGAGAAAGTAGAAATATTGAAGAAGAAGATGAGGAGTAAAAGTTGTGAAATGGGAAGAAATGTGCTATTAAAGTAGTTATGAAAAGACAACTCTTCAAATTCTATCGTTGATCACATTCACGTGTGACTCCATCCACAGTTTGCACGTGTGTCAAGGAAAAACTAATGATGAATTAGCTGTCACGTGCTAACTATAGGCGAAGATGAAGAGTTAGAGGCCAAGTGCTCACCTGGCATAGGGATCCAAAACAGAAGATGAAGAGTCTAGCCGAATGCTCACATAGTCGGAGTAAATCCTAAAGAATTTAACAAAACACTTGGGGGGACTTCTATTGACTAGGTATTTTATAGATACCACGTGGAAGCTCCATGAGATGCCATATCACCAGTCGGCCTCGCGGCTGGATCACCATCTGGCCAGCCGAGTGAAGAGTCACGATTATACCGGCCTAAATAGGAGATAGAATCTCACCATAACTTCTCTTCCTAAATAGATAAATAGGAAAAATATCCTTTCCTAAACAAATAAACGAGAAGAAACCTCTTATAGAGGAAATCACACCTAAATAAGATCCTTAGCTAATAAGGATCCTTCACCGCCAAAAGAGGAAATACACTCCTGATGAAATAAGGACACCACTCTCTATAAATATGGGGTCACCCCCCATACACAAGTATCACATTCTAAACCCTAGAACTTGTTTACTTACTTGCCTCCTTTTTATTACCGTCGCTGACTTAAGCATTGGAGAGGCTATGCTATTTACACGGCTAGTTGCTTTGACGCCCTTTTCTGTCTTGCAGCCACCATCTTCGGCGAAGGCAGACCCCCTCTCTTTACGTGAAGATTAGCTCAATAAACCCTATCTTTGACCAATCTTTCACTCTCTACCGTCTTGTCTAAGTTTCAAAGGACTTGACCGCCTGATCAGCGCTTACAAGATATATATATATATATATATATATATATATATATATATATATATATATATATATATATATATATATATATATATCCTTAGTTACAAAACTAAGGGAAGCGTAAGTTGAATTCTTTTTTTAATATTGTAAGCGCAATTTTATAATTTCTTTTTAAAAAGGAGCAAGTTCAAATATGGTAACGGAAATGGTATAGATAAGGGATAATGTTTTTTTTTTAATTTGCAATTATGATAAGTTAATTATTTAGTTATTGGAGTAATCATGTTTACATCTAACAACCTTTTTCTATTTATACAACGATGATTTTAGTTAAATTCATAACTTTTATCTAGTAAATATTTAAAAAAACTAAAAAAAGTATACATACTCTCTTTCTAGTCCATGTCTAAGCTTCGGAGGACTCGGCTTGATTCGCGCTGAATAATTTTGAAAACATTGATATATATTTCTTCTATATTTTCAATTAGTTACAAAAAGAATGGTAACATAAATGAAATGGAGAAGGGAAGGGTAAGGAAAAAATATATAGTTCTTAATTCATTTATATATTTCGGTATTGTCTTATGAAAGAAATGCATTTTCATTTAAATATTGAAACTCAGAAGATTAGATTCCTATTGAGGAAGTTTCACTAGTTGAAGGACTTAAATTCAACCTTCTGAGTGGTGTTTACCTATGCGATAAAGGTGAAAATGTCACATTTGATTTTGATGGTCGCTCAATCATCGATGCTATCCAATTAAAATGTCTTTTATGCACTCGAAGTAGAGAATGTTTATGATTATAGCAAAAATGACAAAAAAATATGTTTGGTGTCTAAAGAAAATGAATCATGACTATGACGTAGAAGGTTGGGACATCTAAGCACACCTCATTTATTCAATCTAGCAAAAAAGAAAATTGTTAAGGGTTTTTCTTATGTTGGTTTTGAAAAGAATCATTTGTTTACAACATGTCAACTGGGTAATCAAACAAGAAAAGTTTTAAGTCTAAAACTGAGTTTTCATCTGAAATACATACCCCTAGAACTACTCCACATTGATCTCTTCGGTCCAGTTCACCCTTTGAGCATGGGTAGAAGCAAATATAGAATGGTTGTTGTGGATTATTATTCTAGTTACACTTGGGTCATCATGCTCAGTAGCAACAATGAAGTATTTAAAAACCTTTTCAGGTTATTTAATCGCTTAAAGTTTAACAAGACATAAATATTTCTCACATCAAATGTGATCATGGCAGAGAATTAAAAAAACTAGCAATTTGTTGAATTTCGTGATGCTAGAGGCATTAAGCATAACTACTCTACTCCTCACACACCTTAACAAAATAGGGTTGTCGAAAGGAAAAGGAGAACCATAGTTGAAATAACTATAATAATGCTTAATGAAAACATCATACCAAAGTACTTTTGGGGAGAAGCTGACAATGCTACATGTTACATTATGAATAGAGAGTAGAACTGTTTTGAACAAAACACCTTAAATACTACGGAAGGGAAGACAACTTAAGACAGGTTATTTCATAGCTTTAGAATGCAATGTTTTATATTAAACACGGAAAAACAATTAGAAAAATTTGATCCTAAATCTGATGAAGCTATATTTTTTGGCTACTTAACATATAACAAATCATACATTAGATTTCAATGAAACTGACCATGTACGAAAAACAAAAATAGCTATGAAGGAAGAAAATCTTAGAAGGAAACAAGTTTTGAAGCTGCAAACTATATCCTTTATACATGGTATAACCACTATATAAAAGCATGCATCAAGCAATTTATATCCTTATATACCTTGCTTGCTAGTATTCCCCACAAACGCGCTTTATACTTTATATAACAATGGTATATAAGTAGCGCACAGTGTCCATCACACACTTTATACTACTCTTATACCTTGTTTGTGACGATTGTATATGATTTATACCTAGTACAAAGCGCAAGCTCTCTCAGTGCTTGCACGCTTTATACTCAATTATACATGCATTAGAGTAATGTATAAACATGCAGAAAATATTTTACGAAATATGTCAATATGTATCTTATTTTAAAAATAAAAACAAATAAATAGAACTTGAAATTGCATATAAAAAATTAACGGTTTGTAAGATATAATCAATTTAAGGTGAAAAAAATAAAAGCAAAGAATCATAGTGTTGGAAATCAAGCATCCGTATGCTCTTGTAAAAATTTAAGAAGACAACATCCGGATCAGAGTTTTAAACGGAAACAAAATTCAAAGTCAAGACCAATCATCTGAAAGAAACAAGAAGAATGCATCGTGATCAAGGACCTGAAGGAAACAAAACTCCTAGCTCAAATAGATCATCCAGATCATGATTTGAAGGAAACAAACCATCAAGTACAAAAGGATGGCATCTAGAACTGACCATTAAATGGAAATATACATTCGGTCTCAAGAATAGAAGATAGAATTCCCCAAGCATAAGATGGCAGCATCCGGAGAAGTCAACTAATTGAAGTATCATCCGGATAAGTTGAAATTTGAAGACATCCAGAAGATTCAAATGTCAGACATAGGGCAATATTTGAATAACCATTTTCCCTCCAGTATTGTCTAAGTCAAAAGTACTATTAGCCTTGGAGATTGAAAAAATGGCAGCTTGCACATAATTCAGAAAAGGACAAAAGGACTGACATGAAAAGAGAAAAAGGTAACAACCTTTTTACATAGACCAATAGTATGGCGCGTGGAGTCCAAACAAAAGAAAAAGTTTCCTGGAATTTAGCAAAACACTAAATTCCAAATGAACGACTAATGGCAACTTTTGTCTCTTAAATCCTATCAATTCAACGGATCATTTAATGGGTCTAATGGATAAAACAATGGCTCCGGAAGTGCCACCTCATATCTAATCAACGGTGAAGATTCAAGAACATTCAAATGGAAAACAATGGCTATATATTTTATCCTAGCCTATAAAAGTCAAACTTCATAAGTTGAGAAGATGCTGATTGACCACAGAGTGAATACCATCTTAAGAAGTCCACTACTCAATCAGTTACTAAAATTCCTCCAAGAACTAAACATTCATATCTGTTTGTAAGAATTCTCAAGTGATTTATATACTTCAAGAATTCAAAACCCAAACCCCTTGATAAAACAAGTGTAAAATCTTATACTTCGGTGAGTATTGAGATTAGGACACAGCTTAAGCTAGGAGAGTTTAAGTGGTATATCCCTGTGGGACTTAGCTTAGACTTAGGTAGAGTTTAAGTGGTACATCCTACTAATGAAAGAGGACTCAGCTATTAGTTGGTGCTTTTGGTGGTATATCTTGCTTCCTGAAGAGGGGTCACCATCTAAAGAAAAGCTCAAGAGGACTCAGCCAGAAGTTGGTACTTTTGGTGGTTTATCCTGCAACCAGAGAAGAAAACATCTACGGAGATAACTGTAAAGGCTTGATTCCTGCCCGCGAAAGGAATCTCACTAGTGGATTAAGCTCGGAGTAGGTAACTCTGGGGACTGGACGTAGGCGGGGCCAAACCACTATAAAGTCCTGTGTTTGATTTCAATTACGCATTTTACTTTATTGCATTATACTTCATATCTACATCATCCGGAACCATTAACTCCGGATCAAAATCAAACACGCTACACATACAATTTATAAGTCTATAAATTTTGTGAAAATAGGTTATTCACCCCCTCTGACCATAATTACACAGGCACAGGGACCAACAAGTGATATCAGAGAGAGTGCTCAAAACCAGAGATCTAACAATCTCGAGCTAAAGGTCCAAAATTTTGGTCTAAAGAATTAAAATAAGTTTTAACAACTCATAGATTCTTCCGGAGGGTATGTCTATTACCCATCTTCCACTCTTCACCGGTGAACACTACATGTTCTAGATAAACTGGATAAAGAACTTCATTAAAGCCCAAAGTATACAAGCATGGACTGTCATTAAAGATGGCCCATATGTTCCAACCCTTGAGGTTGAAGGTGTCACTACTAGGAAGCCGTCGAATCAATGGGATGATAATAATTATAAAAAGTTATATGAAAACACAAATGCTATTAACATGCTTCATTATGCTTTGAGTGCAGCAGAATTCAACATGATATCTGGATGTGAAATTGCATAAGAAATCTAGCAGAAACTAGAAGTGACCTATGAAGGAACCAACAAGGTCAAGGAAGCCAGAATTGATCTCCTTCAACAAAAAATTGAAAATTTCAAGATAGAGCCTAAAGAATCAATCAATATTATGAACACTAGATACACAAATCTAGTGAATGAGATGAAGAGGCTTGGAAAGGAGATCACTAAGGAGGAGATGGTAAAGATGGTCCTCCGAAGTCTCACCAAAGAGTGGGATAACAAAAAGACTATAATTAAGGAAGCTCATGATCTAAGATTCTATAGCTATGAGCTCATCGGTAATCTCCTAACTCAAGAGCTATCCTTGGAGAGATATAACCAGCAAGAGAAGAAGCCTAAAGAGAAAAAGAAAATAATTGCGTTAAAGGCAGAGTCATCTAGAACGGTATCCTCTGGATCAGAAGGACAATCAACTCATCTTCCTGCAAAAATGATAATATGGCAATGCTAACCAGGGAATTCGACAAATTCCTAAAAGAGGAAGAAAGAAGCTCAAGAAGAGGCTTCAGAAAACTTGACTCTTGAAATTAGAAGGAAGGCAGGTCCAAGGAAGATAAGTACAAGAATGGTCCGGAAGAAAAGAAGGATCCAGAGAAAGACATTGCCTACTATGAATGCGGAGAAAAGGGACATTTCAAAACAAACTGTCCTAAGATAAAAAAGATAAAAGCTACAAAAAGAGGCAATGGTGGCTACAATAGCAACAATGAGGAAAGCTGCAGCTCATCTTCAAAAGAAGAAGAAGAGACTGCCAATTGTGCTTTCATGGCACTTATAGAGCCAGAAGCAAATCAGTCAGGGGGAAGAACACCTGAGTAAGTCACTAAAATAATAGAAGAATTAGAATTAGGGTCAGAAAATACAGAGGTAAACTCTCTCTAACTCCTTTTCTAATAATAAACTTGCTAGAGCTTTAGGAATTATAATTAACAATGTAATAAAGAATGCAAAAGTTGGCAAATCTCTTTAAAGACAAGCAATAAAACTCACTGAAGTAAATGGAGCTTTGACTCAAGACATCAATCTAATGTCAGTTTCAAAGCACATTGATGTTGCTGAAGAAAAATACTTGAAAAATCAAGTACAGATGTTAAGCGCCAACCTATTTGGGCTAGATAGGAAACTAGTTTTGATAAAGGAAGCATCCAGAAGTTAACTAGAGCCCACAAATCAAAGAAGAAATCCGGAACCTTCACAACAAAGAAGAAGAAATGACAGCAAACAATCCCAAAAGCAAAGACATGCAGCCAATCATAAAGAAAAAGGGTCTATGAGAAAACCACCTCAAGAACGGACATACTTTGATATTCAAGAAGAAAAAGGTGTAAAGATTTATTATCACCAGCAAGTCAGAAAAAGAAAGAAGCCAGAGCAAAGCACACATATCTCTGGATGCACTTTTTGTGGTAAGAATAATTGTACAACTAAAGTATGTAGATTTAAAAATAATCATAACACTCATCCACAACCTGAAAAGGTGGCTAACCCGATAGGAACCAAGTCTGATTGGGGACCCAAAATTACTAAATCTGTTTTGCAAGTATGTCTTGAATCCATACAAAGATCAACAAGCCTAACAAGTTGATAGTGGATGATCAAGGCAGGTGACTCGTGGTGAAAAACTTTCATCACACTAACTCGGATGAGAAAAAAAGTCAAAATTTAGAAGATATAATTCCGGAGGAAGGCAAAATCCTCTAAAACAGATCTAGTGATGACTCCAGAATCAAAATTGGCACCAAATAATCTCTACAATCATGAGATAAGGAGATGAAGGCAAGATGATGACCATACAAGAAAAGCTAGATCAACCCTCAAGAATAAGCCTTTTTCAAGAAGCCATTCAAGAAGAGATCTATGATAAAGCAATCATTCGGATTTAAAGACTCTAAGCATCCGGATCATGTTCATAAACTGAAGAAGATCCTCTAAGGATTAAGGCAACACACTAAGCCAAGTCAACAAGCTCAAAGATGGACATTGAAGTGTTAAAGCCAAGATTAAAAAAGGGGGTTCCGGAAGAGGAAAAGTGAGATTTGCTCAAGAAAGCTAACTCCGGAGGAATAAAACAAAGAAGAAAAGGAGATGTGCAAAACTTCTTAGTCGGGAAGAAAAATTTTGCCAGCTCAGCAGACAGATGTGACAAATGGCAGAAAAGGAACTAAAAAGTAGCTGCGAGTAACTGTATACTTTTAAATCTCAAACGTTTATTATACAGCTATTGGGTGGTAAAATCCAATATTTATAAAACCAATAAACCGTTCCCATTCTCCGATTTTCACACCATTAATCTCTCTCTCCTCTAAATTAACTACCACCTCATCAATCCAATTAGCTTTAACTGTCTCTGGATTACCAAAATGCCCTCACTTTGAACATTCTATAAAAAGCCCCAAAATTCCTTATCTTCTTCACGTGAGCAACATCTACTGTTACTCTACAATTTTTCTTAAAAAACCCTAAATTCACAAATTTCTTCTAACTCTCAAATGGAAAATACCCAAGCTAAATCAACCCCTCCTTCAATGAATATTTTCAATGTGGAAGACCTCCTTGACATGGACTTGATTGTTGTTAAGCGTGTGAGTTCTGACACAATCATACCTTCAGATTATCTTGGAGATGACTTTCTGTTCTCCATAGACCCATATGCCCAACTCCTCAAAGATCAAAATCTTAAAGGCTTCTTCCAATCTAAAAATCCTACCTACCCTGTTCTGATGAAGGAATTCTACAAAAACCTCAAAACTCACACTTATTATGATGCACTGAGGAAAACAGTGAAAGGAAAGGAAATTACCCTCACTCCAGAATTTTTTTGTCAAACATTACAATATGAAGAATGATGGGGGTACAAATGAGGACAGATGGCAATGAACAAATAGTGGAGTATGACCCAAATCTCTGGCGTCCATTGATATTCTTTGGGGGATAAATTCTCCACCCTATGGCCACAGACTCTAAGATTGCTTCAATTTATCTTGGCTAAGTTTATCTTGATCTAGAGAGGCTCTATCACCACTACTTATTCATTCCAGCACTGCGTTATCTAACACTAGGTGGAGAGCAGGATTCTGAACATGCTGATATTACTCATTCGCTACATTCGACAGCATGAGCACTCCCATGGAGGCCTGATTACTAAAATTCTCACTGCTAATGAGGTTGACCTCACTAGAGAATAGGCCGTTGAAGGAAAAGCCATTTTTGAGAAAAATTCCAGGAATATGTCATTTCGTAAAGTTTGGGATGACGAGAAAGCTCTAAGGAAAAAGAGAGAAAAGCAGGAGAAACGTAGAGAAAGTAAGTTTGGAAGCACAGTTATAAAAGCTATGGTAGAAAAAAGACCGAGAACAACAAGGCCGAAAGCTCAGAAAAAGATCAACTTAGAGCCTGTAGTGGAGGGAGCAGTGGAGGAAGAAAATGAGGAAAATCTGAATATCACTCAGATTATAAAAGCAGACTCCGGTGAAATCAAGGAAAAGATTATGAAAGGTTGCTACAACTAGTGATGAAGAAGAAGAAACTGCTCCAAAGAAAAGGCTAGTAAAAAAAGGACCAACCTTCTCTGAGGTAATGAAGGCAAAGAGGGCCATGGGAATTACTGCAAAAACTCAGCTTTCGAAAGATCCAAAATTCAATGAGATGATGGAAGCTCTTCAGGCAAATAAAAAAGGGAATGAGCTCATTCCAGCTCGAGAAGGACCTGAAGGCTTATCTGGAGTAGGTTGTCAAGTAGCAGCTCTGGAATCTCATCTTAATCCAGGAGCTATGAATATTGGAAGTCATGAAAAGGTGCAAGAGGAAGAAGTTGAGGACATTGCCAACTTACCTACAAATAAAGCTCTAGAAATAACCATCCTATAGGGACCAATAACTAATCCTAATCAGCAGATTGAAGAAGCTAATTTTGATCTAAACATTAATACTACTGAAGCTCAATCTGAATCTGAGGAAAATCAAGGCAACTTAGGTGCAAATGAATTATAACTGCATCCAAGGAAGTTAAGCCTAGCCTAGAGCTAAATGCACCAGAGGAGGGAACTGATCTGGGTTTCAATGAGAATGCTACATCGGTAAACTCAAAGGGTGGGATCATTCCAAAGGATCCTAAGGAATAAGGAGAAAGGGAAAATAGTGAAGAAGAATAGAGGAGAGATGATAATTAGAATGATGATCCAGAGGATAGGGAAGAAGAAAGGGATGTTGATACAAACGAAGAATCTGATGAAGAGGATAAGAAGGATGCTAATAAGGTCAGTAAAGAGTCTAATAATGATGAGGAAGATAAGGATGAGGAAGAGAATGAGGATGAAAGCTCATCCAATCCAAGCTTTGAGCTCAGACCTAGAACAAGCACTCTAAACACTCTAACTACAATAGATGAAAAACTAAAAATGGCATGGCAATTGATACAAGAGGCAACTGCCGAGAATAAGAATGAGCATAAGTTAGAAATTAAGCAAATTATATGGGACATCTTTGCAAAATTGGGAATGACTAAATCCACCACTGGAAATATATCAATTTCCCAAGATCTGAAATCTGAACTATAAGGAGTCAGAAATAAGCTTATAGAAATTGAAGGGAAAATACGTAATCCTCAAAGTGCTGATCAAATAGTAGAAAAAAATTTATCCAAAGCCACTTTGGCTCTTGAAAAGATATCTGATGAAATTGCAGAAGCAAAGCAATATGCATTACAAGCGTCATCCGGAGTTGAGTCAAGCAAAGACACTATTCTTGAGCATGTAACCTCTTCTTCCAATGGGCTAAAAGAATACATGGATCAAAAGTTTGAAGACTTACTGAAGTCCATTCCAACTGCTATAACTCAAAGCACAATCTCCTCTGGAATCAACACCATTAATTCTGAGCAAAAAGCCTCCAAGGATTAGCTAACAAAATTCCTCAAGAAAGAACTACCTACCATCATAGACAAAGCCTCAGAAGACATGGGTAATGACTTTCAAATCGGCCTCCACTTAATAGAGAAAATGTTGGTCTAGATTAAGGGTTTTAGCAAGTAAAACAGGCACATTAGAAATTCAAAAATTAATCTAGAGTCCAAGATCTCCTAAGCATGGCATGATTGATAATAGTACTAGTCATAAATTATTCTAGGTTATAAACACTTATTGATAGGACCTAATAATAATTTAACCACTTACTAGTTGAAGCATAATTCTCGTAGTCGATAGAAAGACTCCTCAGCTACGTGCACAAACTCTAAAGTATAAGCCCTCTATAAATAGTCCACATGAGCATAACCGACCAAAACCTTCTAGAAAGGTAGTATCGATAAATAAGCGGAAGACAACTAGATCTTCCGTACTAATTTATTCTAAAAGAAATTCACTTACTTTCTATTCTAAGTAAATACGTCTTTCGACGGATTACTTTTAGGAACTAGAACAATTAAGAGAATAAGAGAGCAAGAGAAGGAGTATGAAATTCAGGATGAAAAATAATGAAGGAGGAGACTTCTATTTATAGTGATTAGGAAATATTCAAAGGACAATAAAGTCCCTAACCTCAACCAATCAAAAATAAAAAAAGGGCAATTAAGACTAGTTAATTAAAATAGGAAGCAAACACAAACACTAACACTAGGGAGCAAGCTCCCCACTTGCACCCTAACACTGCTAGCTAGCTGCCAGCAATGTGGCTGGGCTTGCACAGGAGAGCAATCCTAGCCCTCGTAAGGCCTCCACAGTGGCCTGTACAGGAGCGTAGGCCATGCGGGCTTATGTAGCTCATGAGTGGGCCGCGCTCTGAGCGTCCAGCGTAGCCTGCGTGCCTGCGCAACCCACTATATGCTTGTGTAGCTCAAGGCATGTGAGCCTTTGTGCACTGGCCCCCATATAGATTTTTTGCATGTACTATCCACTTGTACATATGCAAATCCACTCACGCAGGTTCCTCGAACCCGCTCTATTTGTGTTTCCACTTCCCCCTTTTACTATTTTATCCTCCTTATAATTTAACAGGTTCATTGGTCCAACCAATGAATATTGGCCTAACCAATATTATGGTCTAACCATATATTATGGTCTTACAATATTTCCTTGCTCTTATATTAAAAAGTTCTTTACATAGCTCGGTCGTAACTCAAAAGTGTGTGACCTTATAGGATCCCGTAATATCAAGTCGTCAAAATTTTAACCTAGCTCAATTCCTTTTAGGAATTGACTGGCTTAAAGCTCCACATTGTTGTGGACTCCAATAACCTTAATCGGTCATAGTGGCTCTCTAGCATAGGGCATATGAACATCAATATTCAGAACATCACGTGCATGGTGACTTAATCCAGGTTCTATAATAGTATCAATACAATTCACTCCTTCTATCAACTGTTAAGTACCATCTGGTTTCTAGGACTCGATTTAAGTGTTAGTCCACTAGTAGCTTTAATAGCTACCCCAGTATTTAGTCTTGCTATGGAAATACACCACTCAACCATTTAATGTGTTGATTAGGATCTCATTCTATCAACTTATACTCTAATCAGATGTTTATGAGTGTGTCACTTCCAACAAGTGGCCAAGGTACATCTCTCTTATATTGCTATAATGGAGTGATAGATTCCATCTCGACTACTCAATTTACCAACAAACATACATCAACTATACCCGTAATCATTCATATCACCCAGTCTATAGAATGGTTAGGTATTACCCAAAGTATTGCAACATCTGAACAAGGTAATTAGTATCTTAGGTCTAAGGATATTTGTATTGCTATTGCAATAAGATGATTAAACACAAACACATAAAATAGATTACCGAGTGTTGTCTCATAGTGGTCTCCAATGTATATCTTTGAATACATTCATGTGTTAACCCAAGGTACCACCCTCTAGCACTGGAGGTATCGTGCCGAATTTTAATGATCCTTCTCATGAAACGATGACAAGAGCTATATGATGCAATGTCTTACAGGTGTTGTCCATCAGAGGTGTTCCTACTATTGCGGAGTTGAGTTTGGCCGAAGTCCGGAGACCTAGTCTACCCTTAGGTACCCCGTATGGGTTCTGTCTAGTGGTATGGATGACAGACCCATAGGGATGATTACCTTCCATACGCATGGAGGGGACCCCGTACGGGTCCCTTAGTATTTCGTAAGGGTGGGGTCCTCTGGTTGCCTAATCAGCCTCTTTTGAAAGTAATCTCTTACCTTTTTCGAGAAAAGGCAGGTCTTGAATGCGGTTTATTGCATTCAGACCTGACTCCCACCCTACAAATAGGGCCTTTTCCCCTCATTTTAAGGCACACATTTTATATGAAAAATATACTATAGAGAAATTATAGTAAGGTTCTAGCAATTTCTATAGGTATAGGTATAGCGGGGGTATAGGAAGTATAAAATAGGAGAAAACCCTTTCTTTGAGGTTTTGTCCACATTTTATTCACTCCTAAATTCTTTCATTAGGGTTTAAAGGAGGTTCTTTCCACACACATACTCGCCTAAATAGTCCTATTTCATCATCTACTTTGGCCAGACTCTCTCAGCAGCAAAAGGATTGCCTCAAAGTAGATTCACGTTGTGAGTTTCAAAGAATTTCACATCTCAGTTATTTTATTATTATTCTATGCCTCTATAATTATATTGGTTCTTTTTCTTATTTTGGTCTGGTCCTAACCCGTATGAGCCTTGTTGACACCACATATCCCTAAGGGTATTAAATAGGTATGCCATACTCATACGGAAGGAAATCCCATTTTTATTGAATTTCTCCTCCATTGGTATATCCATCTCGAATTGAGTTTCTTACGGGGAATAGACAGGACCCGTACAGGTCCCCCTTACCCATATCGGTCCTCCTTGGTACCCGTACGGGTCCCTCCCATCAGTACGGGTGCCAACCCCCAGGCAGAACTCAAAATTCATTTTTAACTTGTTAAAAATCAATCCAACTCACCATATGCCATTCGATCATTTTCACTAATAATCTGGTAAATCAACCCACAAAAGTTAAAATGTGTTTTCACAACAAAATATGTTAAAGACTCGTTATTTCTCTCCGATCCTAGAAGCCGACCGGGCATTATCGATCGTTTAACCGCCACCCTAACATAATCACATTTTTCCTAATGAAATGATGAGTTATGATGTGCTATAAACTGTGCCAATATTTGTGGATGCAAGAGAATTTATTTTCATTTTGTTTTATAACTGAGAACAAAGGTAAAGGTTCTCTTTGCAATTTCCCCCATTTTCCCCCGGTTGCAATTTTTATTCCCCCATTTATTTGCTTGTGCTTTATTGTAATATGTAAATGCATGTAACGAGTGTGAATGAGTGTAGAAATAGAATTTCTGTGATAATTCCCTAAATGATGAAAACAAAAATGGTTTTACAGGGTGAATGTAATTTTGAATCAACTAAATGAGAAATAAGTGACTCATCCGATACCCGAATATCTGATCCAAAAGGTGTGAGTCTCCCGCCCAGAGGGAACCATACCATAACTCTTTCCCATGTAGAGAACTTGGGTGGCAACTCTATCATTTGTATCAAGATTGGGGTCTCGATTCTTTTATTCTTTAAAATATGCTTATTGTGCAAACTTGAACTAAAAATGTTTTGTCACACCTAAATCCAACAAACCCCCAGTGGGCACCACCTCTCTCACACAGGCGCCAAGGGAGACCCATACATTATCGACACCTCACAGTGTTGACTCTGCTAGGGATATAATCTTTTAACTTGCAAAATTTTGGTTTTTTTTAAAGCTTAAAAGATTAAGATGAGCATTGAAAATCAATTACTTGATTCAACCCATTTTCTTTATCATCATTTAGGAAAATTATCACACTCTATCTTCTCATCTCCTTCTCTCCTGCTAGATGCACTCTTCTTCTAGTGCTAGGTTAAAGTGCCCTTATTATTTCCACAACACTCGCGAAGGTGTTACCCATGCCCGCTAGGAAATTGGGGACACCCTAGTGGGTGGAGCACTCATTATCATCTCCCTCCAAAGAGGCTTGATATGATGGGAACCTTCTATATCAACTTTCGATATGTCCCTACACCATTCTTATGAAAAGACATAGAATTTTACGTTTTAGGTACCCTGATTTCCATGTGAGATTAGACTAAGAAAGAATACCCTCAGACTCGGCGAGAGAAATAAGGATGGAATCAATTGATTTGCATGTGTTGTGTTACATACCATTGTGATTGATCCCGCTATGCATCATTACAATTTGTGCATGCATACCGCATCCCATGCATGCACTGATCTCTTGGTTACTACCTCAATTCAAGGCAAAAACCGTCAATCCTATCCAGTACCTGTTCCAGTCACCATCATGGCTCAATTTGGTCAATTAGTTCAACCAGTGAAACTCAGTGCTCCATATTGCTAGTAATATGGCTCATTCGCTCTATCAAGAGGCTATTTTGCAAGTTCGCTATAGCAAGGACCCGAGTCAGTTACTAGACTTTTTGGTTATGCCAAAGGGAACAATCCTCCCTCATCTTATGGGTTTACCCTACGGCATAGCCCAAGACCAAATGGTTTATCATATGACTCTTGATGATATCTCACCTTGGGATACTCCTCTTTTGATCATCTTTAAGAAGCTGAAGAAACATGGATTGATCAATCACTGACGACCATATGTTTAGCCAAAACCCAAGGAAATGGGTAATTTCTGCATATATTATATCAGTCCCGATCATCCGACTAGGGTATGCGAGGAACTCCTAAAGGCCATCATGACATTAATTGATAAGAGAAAAGTTTGTGAACCTTGGAGAAGAGGGGAGAAAGTAGCCATGATCAACTCAGGGTTAGAAGAAAATGAGGTACGGAAGCGCATTATGGAGACCAAGAAAGCAAGAGAAGAACCATCCATATTTGACCTTATAGGCATTAGGCAGTGGAGCGGGGAAACTATCCATGAATACTTTCAAAGGTGGTTAACAATCACAGTAGCCCTTAAAAGGAAACCTCAGAAGAAGGAATTAGCTTACGGTTCATCTTCGGGTTATCTCCTCACCTCTGCAAGATAGCATTTATGAAGGCATACAAGACCATCCCTGAAAGCTATGAAGCAGCAAAAGAAGCAAAAAATGTGCCAAACGAATGACAGACAGTGACCCATCAAAGGTTGATGTGGACAAAGCTATAGATACCCTTACCACTTCAATATACACCATCCTATGCTTGGGGGATAAGAAGAAGACACCAATTCAGGAAGCCTTGAGAGACCTGGCCCAGGCCATAAGGGAAGCTATAGATGACATGTTGATCGAGAAACAATTGGAAGACCTAGATTGTGACTTGAGTCACATTCTGATGAGTGACCAAGAAGACCCTCCGCCTGTGGAGGATGACAATGCAATTATATGTAATAAAAATGATGTAGCCTTCGGGCATCCTAATAATAATAATAGTGATTTTTCTTACTTGTTTGATGTTTCGCCTGACGACACCATGCATTCATGTGGCCATACGCATAATATTTTTAGCATTCATGATGCTATATTGCATGACATTAATTTCGGTACTAAGGAAAATCCTAAAATGGTAACAATATCCAATGATCTAACCCCTATTGAAAAAAGAGAGATAATAAAAGTGCTTAGACAACATGTTAACTCTTTCTCTTGGTCCTACAAAGACATGCCCGTGGTAGATCGCCAAATTGCCGAGCATCGCATCCCAATTGATCCCAGGTTCAAACTTGTCAAACAAAAGTTAAGAAGGTTACGTCCAGAATAGGCCGATAAAATCAAAGCTGAAGCTGCTAGATTACTAGAAGCTAAGTTCATTGAAGTAATCGAGTACCCGACATGGTTAGCAAATTTTGTCCTGGTTCTTAAGAAAGATGGGAGGGTCAAAATGTGTGTCGACTTTTGTGATTTAAACAAGGCATCTCCCCAGGATGACTTCCCATTACCGCATATCAATGTGTTGGTAGATAGCGCCGCCAAGGCCGTAATGTACTCGTTCCTAGATGGGTTCTCTAGGTATAATCAGATTTTAATGGACATCATCGACAACGTTAAGACAACCTTCACCATAGAATAGGGAGTGTATTGTTGCAAGGTAATGCCTTTTTTGTTGAAGAATGCAGGGGTAACTTATCAAAGAGCCATGACAGCTTCACTACATGACATGATCCACAAAGGGGTTGAGGTTTAGGTAGACAATATGCTAGTAAAATATAATACAAGGGAAGATCACCCTGAGATTTTTGAAAGGTTCTTGACAAGAATTGAGAAATACAACCTACGCTTGAATTGAAAGAAGTGTGTCTTTGGAGTTACGTCAGGGAAACTCTTGGGCCACATCGTCAGTCAGAGGGGAATTGAGGTCGATCCTGATAAGGTTAAAGCTATTCGAGAAATGCCTATTCCTAGAATCAAAAGGTAAGTCAGGTCATTCCTTGGATCACTCTAGTAGGTGAGCCATTTTATTGCTAAGCTAACAATCGTATGTGAGCCAATCTTTAAGTTGTTGAAAAGGAAACAGCCGATAGAATGGAATTAGCAATGCTAGATAGCATTTGATAGGATAAAGACTTATCTTATGAGCCCCCCGGTCTTAAAGCCTCCGATGCCCGACAAACCGTTGATTCTCTATTTGGCCATAGAAGAGTCATTAGTAGGGGCAATGTTGGTTCAAGAATAAAAGGATAAGAGCGAGCATGATGTCTACTATTTAAGCAAGAAGTTGTTAGAATATGAAATGAAATACACGGTAGTGGAAAATACCTGCACAACAATGGTATGGTTGACCAAGAAGTTGAGGCATTACTTCCAGTCCTACAAGATCTAAGCAGTTGCAAAGGTGAACCCAATGAAATATCTTTGTCAGTCTCCCACATTGGCAGGGAAGATATCTCATTGGATCCTGTTGTTATCTGAGTTCGATATCGAGTATGTCACACACTACAAGAAAATCAGTGATTCGCAATGGAATTTGCAAAGGAATTTCCGTTGCAGAAGCCCATTTGCAACGGATTTGCAACGGTATCGATTCCGTTGCAATATACGCGCTTGCAGATCCATTTGCAAGTGATTTTCATTCCGTTGCAGATTTGCAAGTACATTTTACTTGCAATTCTACTTACAGATTTGCAATGGTTTATTTCGGTTGCAAATTCCGTTGCAGATCTGTAAGTATATTTTCGTCTAAAATCCCTTGCAGAATGTGTAATTCAAAAAATAAAAAAAACATAATCTATTTTTTGGATTGAAGGGAGCTACTATGAATTACAAAAAATATACAAAACCTTCAATATCACTCCACTTATCTAAGCCGCAATATTCTCTTTCCCAATATATATAATAATTAGGGTGTCGGATCATAAATTCACGAAGTCCTAAAAACATAGTGAAACATTTACAATAAAAAAATAGAATAGTAGAACCCATAGAAACGCTAAAAACAAAACTTTGGAAATAACAAATATTAGTCAACTAGCAACAATAGTAGACCGGAACAAACAAACCACTAGTTATCTAACTTTCATTATTTTTACAACACAATAAGACACCTTTAACTCAGGAAAGGGGCAAAGCGTACTGGAATGACAACACAAGTTAAAATCCAATAGTATTTCACATGAATATCTATCAAAAAGAATGCCAAGCCATGAGCAAATTAGTAGAGAACCATTAAAAGTTGGAATGCTAACAGAATTTGACAACTGCTTAAGGGTACGTATATCTTGTAGCTAAAATCAGAGGATGGAATTACTAATTGTTTATAATCTACATATAAAAGCAGAATAGTAAAAAATATTAGAAAACCAAGTTTAAGAAAACTAGAAACTATGCTAAAGCAAATACAAAGTATAATATGTTTCAAAACATATGATCACTGCTAAATACTGTTTTAAAAATCCCCGCCTAGGCGCTATTTTAGGCCTTACCGCCCGACTTTCCATTTCTAGGGCGCTATCGGGCGCTCGCCCGATTTATTGCCGCCTAGTCTGATTTTTTCTGCCTAGGCGGCGCCTAATTTAGAATTTTTATGATACCATTATTTATAATAATCATAGTTTACCAACAAAAAGTAGTTTAGTTGGTAAAACATAAGTACATTAAAGTGTTCTAATAATAAAATTGTCATTTTGAGTCTCAAAGCGAAAAATAATATGTTCTATGCCACTTAGTGATTTTGAAAACATGATCTAAATTACATTTTTTGATATTTTATATTATTATAATTTACATTTTAGTGGAATTTTTTATTTATATATGCAATAAATATTTAAAAATAAAAAATACAAATCCACCTAGGTTTCGACTAGATTTCGCCTAGGCCCCCCCTAGGCATTTCAAAGCTTCGGCCGCCTGACTAGCGCCTAACGCTTTTTAAAACATTAACTAAAGCTAACATTTATATGCCTCCTGTGTGCTTTTCCTATTCAAATCCAAAAAAATTCATGTGTCAGCTTTTGTGTCTTTCTAGAATTAGCACCATGGTTCACATCTTTCAACTAATTAGACCTAGAACGAGATTTTAACAATAGCTAAAAAGGAAAAAAGAAGGTTTCAACATAATTGTTAAGTTTTTTCATGTTAAATGTAGAACACATGTTGCTCATCCAACCCCTAAGCATATTTGTCAAGGCACTAGGCTCAGCCTAGGCATAAGGTGTGTGCTTAATAAAAGCGCGAACTAACTGAAAAAGATTATAAATTAGCGGACCTGTTCAACCATAGAAGCAGTATACAAAGTTTATACTAATTAAATGTAGAGTTAATACCCATGAATTATTTCTATAGACATGTATAAGCAAGCTACCTCCAAGCACTACATAGTAGAGCAATTTATTTTTGAAAAGGGTAAAATTTTACCGATAATAATTACTAGTGTAATAAAAATTAGTTTCACTTACATATATCTATTCTACATGGTACTTAAAAATTTACCATTAGGTCCAACTAGAGTTACATTAGGCCGTGGCTCAGGTGGTGGCAATGGTGGTGATTCTGAATTTATTTGCTCAAGCCTATTTCTATGCTCAGTGGTTGTTGCTCATTGACATTCCTAATTTCTTTCTAATTGAATAAAGTAACCTTTTGTAATATTTAAATAGTTCCTGTTAAACAACAATAACTTAATAAGTTAATTTCTATGTTATGATCAGTAAACCACATAGTGGAAATAATTTTCCATTTTAAGTTTCCCCTCTATTTGTACACCGCTTTAGTAAATTCAGTATTATATATTATATGTTGAAGATTTTGGTAGTTCACTGTTTTCAGTTTATTTAGTATTTATGAAAGTAAATGCTATATTCGTGTAATTTATGGTACATGTCACATTAGCCTTTCATAAAAATATTTTAAACAAAAGGAACTAAGAAACAATAGAATGAAAAAAACCTGGATTAGTAATAAGAAAACCTCCTATCCGAGCTTTAGGTATATGGCTCTTTTCACCCACAGCTGGTAGTCGTTTCTTAGTTGCCCGTGGAACAATATCTTGAGACCGTGGTTGATTTGTCATGTCATTTGGAGCAAAACACGCGATTAGTAAGATTAATGCTAAGTATGATAAGCAGCTACTCCCATCGTAACTATAAGATTGAATCCAAATGTCCATGAACATCAATTGATATGTATTGTTATTTTCAAAGAGAAGAAGTTATACCTATTTCATTAATTGATAGGTGTTTTTTATATTTGCATAGAAGGCAATGAAGACAATACTATATATATATTAATATTTTCTAAGAGAAAAATATACCTATTCCTAAACACGATGATGAAATGACATAGAGTCCATATATAGCTAACTAAAAGATACAGTAAAAAAGCTAACTTGACCATCACATAGTAGATAATGTTTCAAGTATTTATACCCATTTATAGATGTCCCAAGTTTAATATATGTTTTTGTCATTGATATGATAATTAAATAATAGGCTTTTAAGTATTTACTTGTTCCAAGTGTCCTCCTCGAGCTAAACATTTACCTATAGTCCTTTGATATATTTTTGACCTCAACCATGTGTCTACAACACTAGACTTCCTTTAAGTTCATAGTCTTTCAAGTTAGTAACAAAATTTTCAAATAGGGTAGTGCTTCATTGCATTCTTTATAAGGTTGGGTTTCTTTTGCTTGTGCAATTGAACACTTGAATTTCATCGTAGTGTTTTTATTAAAAAGAATTGGGAGCTAAAATTGAAAACTTTTAGGGATCTTGGCTTTTCAAATTAAAATATTTTGGATGATTTTAGGACAGTGCCCCAAGTGTTTGCTGCATCAAGGTGGAGGCTTAAAGAGGTAATACAACTACTCCTAAGTGTTGTAGACATTTCTTACATTTCTAGCAACCTACAATTGTTTACTTATAGTGTGGAGAAGAGGTTAAAGATCCCATTGAGACCACATAGACATCCTATTGTGCTGCTGTGAATCATCTTAATTTGTTCCTTTTTTATTGAATAACAGAATTATGTATTGCAGCTAATTACATTGCTGAAATGGTTCCTTTCACATTATTATTCCTAACAAGCAAGACTGAAATCACTCAACTTATCAAAAAAAGAAAAACATAACATCAAGCCACACTCACACATCAAGGCTCATTAACAAACATAATTGTTTCAAGAAATCTTAAAAAACAAAAATGCCCTATTTTTTTTACAAGTGATGCTTCCTTGATGGGTATGCACATAAGAGAGAAGTTAAGCACTCATCAACATGAACTAATTAAAATAAAAACACGATGCCACATAATAAAAAACAGAATACAGAGACCCATACGAGAAAACAAGAAGAAATACAAATTGGTAAAGTTCAAAATTATAAAGTGAAACCCAAAATTAAAGGCAAGGCAAAGTAGAATTTAAAATTCAAAGTTTACCTTCAACAAAAGCTTTGAAAAGTTAGCTAAAAACTCGAGATTTCCTCTCCAATCCGTACATTCTAGGGTTTCGTTTGTATCTAATGTTTAGGGAAATTTTTTTGGGAGAAAAGGTGGTCATTAAAAGGAGGTGGAAGGGGAGAAGCTGTGGTCGACTAGAACTGGCTGAAAAGTGAAGCATCCATGGTGAATGAGATGCGGTGGCACAAGGGGAAGAAGCGGAGAAGAGAACCAGAACGAGAACGCACATGTTGTGTTTACAACAAAGGGAAAAGAGTATATAGGTTAAACTATGATTAAAGTATATAATAAATAAAACTAAAGAAAATTTTAATCAAATTTAGGTAGTGAGAAATTAAGTTAATAAGCTAGACGGTTTGTGATAAATTATAAAAAAGAGAAAATTTTCGTTGTCATGTATGGTGAACATGTTTAATATAACTATGTGAATTAATTAAGTTAAAAAAAATTATATTTATCATCTGCAATTAAATATTAACTTTCTTAGTTTACCAAAAAAAATATTAGCTTTCTTAAAAACACCTTATAATTTTCTTTAATGTATAACTATTAAATATACAGCTACAAATAGAAATATATAGACTATTTAATTATGTGTAATATAAAACATGTAATATTGTTTTTTACTCTTTTGTTGATAAATATAGATGAGAAAAGGAAATGAGTGTTTATTGTTGCTTATGTAAATTTATTAAGTAATATAATTTGCGACGAAATGTAAAAATAGTTGCAACTTCCGCTGCAATTAGTCCCTCCAAATTTTCCCTCCAACATCTTGCAAGGGAAATAAGAAACCCTTGCAATTTCCATTGCAATTATATTCATTATTTTATTTTATATAATTTTGCAACGGAATGTACATTTAGTTGCAGAATCTGTTGCAAGCTAGGATTTTTGCAATGGAAGTTTTTCCCTTGCAAGTGTTCCGTTGCAGATTGCAAATTTTCTTGTAGTGACAAAGAAAGTCATTAAGGGAAGAGCAGTGGCTGAATTTTTGGCAAGTCAACTTATAGAGTCTGATTATGTTGAAAATTTGGATTTTCCCGATGAACATTTAGCAGAAGTGAAAGTTGAGAAGCCCAAGTGGACCATGTATTTTGATGGAGCTATGAATCGGAAGGGCGCTAGTCTTGGGGTAATCATCATCACGCCACAAGGTGAAGTTATTTCGCTGAGCAAGCGATTGGAGTTTCCAGTTACCAATAACGGGGCCGGATACAAAGCTTGCCTCTTCAGTCTTGATGCTCTTTTAAAAGTGGGAGCAAAGGAAGTAAGGGTGATGGGAGATTCCGCGTTAGTGATAAAGCATGTTGTAGGAGAATGGGAAATCAGATAAGAGTCATTCAGGCCATATGTGGAAGCAGTTTGGGATTTATCAGTACAGTTCGGTCGATGCTTCTTTCAGTATATACCAAGGGATGTGAATCAAATTGTAGATTCTTTAGCTATCCTGGCTTCAATGTGGGAGGAAGAAGAGGCTCAACCCATTCGACCACTCGTAATAGAAACAACTCGTTCTCCATTTCATGAGAAGATTCGAGTTATGATTATAGAGGAGCAAAATGTTTGTTGGAATGACGACATTAAAAAGATCATGAAAGAAGGGAAGTGCCCCGAAGGGTTGTCAGGTTCATATCGCCTAACTCTTAAAAGGTTAACAACACAGTTCAGACTAGTCAATGAAGATCTCTTTAAGAGGATGGCTGAAGGATTATTATTGAGATGTTTAATAGAAGAGGAAACAGAAAGGGTCATGACTTAGGTACATTCAGGGGACTGTGGCCCGCGTATGAATGGGATGGCTCTAGCTAGAAAAATTTAGAAGATGGGATATTTCTGGAGCATAATGAATGCCAACTGTGTTGACAAAGTTAGGAAATGTCATGAATGTTAGATTCACAGGGATATAAAGCATCTACCTCATCCGAACTTCATAATTTGTCTACTACTTGGCCTTTCTCGGCTTGGGGGATAGATATAATCGATGAAATTCGGCCATCATCAACCAATGGACACCAATTCATCATAGTTGTAGTCGATTACTTTTCAAAACGGGTAGATGCCGAATCTTACACCAACATCACCGCCAAGAAAATGGCCAAGTTCATAGAGAACCATACTTTTACATGGTATGGGGTTCCACATCATGTGGTATCCGATAATGGGGTTTAGTTTCAAGGGGCTATGGCTGAATTATTTGAGAAGTTCAACATCGATCACCACAGTTCTTCTTCATATAGGCCACAAGCTAAAGGGGCAGTTGAGGCTGCCAATAAGTTAATAAAGATCTTGTAAAAATGATAGCTACTTACAGGGACTGGGCTGATAAACTTCCATTTGCAGTTTGGGGGAATAGAACCAGTAAAAGAACTCCAACTGATCCGACACCTTTCTCCTTGGTATATAGGATGGAAGCCGTGTTACCAGTTGAAATAAAAGTAAGATCTCTAAGAGTGGCACTTGAAGCTCAGTTAAAAGAGTCAGATTGGGCGAGAGCTAGGTATGAATAGTTAAATGCAATAGATGAAAAAGTGGCTCAAGGCACTTGACCATCTACAAATGTACCAGCAGCGCATGGCTCGAGCTTACAACAATAGAGTCAGATACCCGAAACAACCTCTCAAAGCTGGTAATTTGGTTCTCAAGCAGCTATGCCAGGTCAACACTGACACTAGGGGCAAGTTCAGGCCTAATTGGGAAGGACCATTAGTTGTGAAGAAAGTCCTTGGTAAAGGAGGAATCAAGCTTATGGATATGGATGGAAATGAGTTCGTGAAACTAGTAAATCAAGATAGGCTTAAGCGTTATCATGTCTTGGTCAAAATAATTAAATCATAAAAAAGCAAAGAATAAAAGAAATAAAGAATAAATCACCCGGCGAGTGGTCCTTTACTGGTTGGACAAAAATTGGGGTGCAGCCCGCTGATCGATATTCTGCAAATCGATCAGGCAAAAATTAGGGCACTCCAATGCAAATAAAGCCCACTAAGTTGAAAACCCGAAAAGAGCGGCTTAGGCAAAAGTTAGGGCATCGAGTGAAAAATGTGAGTTGCTTTTTGGAAAATCTATAAAAGTCCAGTAGGCAATAGGGGTTAACTATAGGAAATTGTTACCCTTGCCTATGTACTCAAATTAATCTCATCAATGAACATGTTATGATATTGCTAAGAATCTTGGTCTTATGACTGCATGCATTTCTTTAGGTGAAATAATCCCTGGTATGTGAACATCAATTTTTCTCCACGTGTTATGCATCATTGTATTCATCTTCATCACACATTTGCAAAATTCAGAAAAAGGCTGTTGGATTGAAAACCCGAAAGGGCAGTCCAGGCAAAAGTTAAGGCAAAAGGCAAGTCTGCTGGATTGAGCCGCCAAGGATAATTTAGGCAAAAATTAAGACAGTCTGCTGGATTGAAAACCCAAAAGGGCAGTCCAGGCAAAAGTTAAGAAAAAACAAAAAGAGAAAGAAAAGCATGCGGTGTTGAAAACCCGAAAGGACGGTCCTAGCAAAAATTAAGGCAAAAAGAATAAAGAAAAAGCTTTCTAGGTTGAAAACCCGAAAAGGGCAGTCTAGGCAAAAGTTAAAGCTAAAAAGAAAAAAGTCTGTTGGACTGAGCCATCAATGATAGTTCAGGAAAAAATTAGGACAAAAAGAAAGAAAAATAAAATGTTCGATAGGTCATCTCACATTGAATGGCCTATGCAAAAGTTAGAACTTAACTTGGTCCGCTCGCTATAAAAATCGCTGGATAAAAGTAATACGGGTTCGCAAAGCAGAAATACTCAATGATCTCAGTTCAAGAAAAGTCAGGATGCATAAAAGTTAAATGTCAAAAGTGCCAATCCGAAGTTTACAATCAAAACAAGATACGCAGGGCCCAAAAGTATCAATAGTTCAGAAAGAAATTATGATCTAAGCTGCCGGGGGATCCTGTCCCTAGCGACCCTCCTGAGTCTGATCCTGAGTGTCTACTAATAGGTAATCCACATCTATAATCATGTAATCCTCAGCCTCATCAATACCAGCAGCTGACTGGGTCGGGTCCCTAATCTTTGAAGTCCCCGTAGCAGTCCGAGTAGCATCAGCTCCCTTAACACGTTGATCTCCACCCCTTTGAGTCACTCGATATGCATAAAGATCATCCTTAAACTTATCATCAGAAAGATCTGGCGTCTGCCTATCCTCAGTCATTCTCACCAACTGACCCCTCAGTGTCTCGATCTCGGCCCTCGCTTGAGCACTCTAAACCCTAGCCTGGTTAGTCTCGGGAGTGGCTGCCCATAGCTCCTCCTCCAAAAATCTAGCTCTCTCCTCAGAAGCGTCCAAATCCTAAGCGAACCTACTTCGGTCCATGGCCAACATAGTCTGCAATAGAAATCATAAGATCAGTGCACATATATAATTGTCATGGCATGCATCATGTATAGTTTGTTAAATTTTACAGGTAAAAGAAACTTACCGAAGCCAGCACATCCTGAGCCAATAGCAGATCCGGCACAGAGAAATAGCCGCTAGCAATCCTCTCAGCCTAAAAAAGGTCACCTAAAAGGAAAACGCCACATCAGGACGAGATATTCTAAGTAATCACTGTAATGGAAAAGGTTAAAGGTACATGAGTAGAGCTGGCAAGAGTGAAACTGATACGCTGGACCGACTCCATGAGCTCCTTGACAGCTCGTTTCCCTGAATGATTGAGGATTCAGAAGAAAGTATCTAGCTCAGCTTGGAGGACGCCCTCCCTCACAGATCCGGAAGCTCGAGACCGCTTCGACGGAGGCTCAGGGGCAACAACATCAGTAGCGGTAGATCTCTTTCGCATGGAAGCGAGAGGCTGTAGCAATAAAGAATTATACTCGAGATCACAATCGATTTTAAGAAGCAGTAAGGTATTCACAGAGAATGAGTTAAAGGTATACTTGAGAAGAAGGGTTAGCCGACCTGGCTAAGCCCCTAGTGCCTCGAACTATGGATGGACCCCCGTGTTCACCCTCACCCTCCTTGTTATCATCATCATCATCACCATCATCATCCTCACCATCGCTCTAGTGAAACTCTAGGGGCTCATCCTCATGATGGATCTTCTCACAAGGAGGAAGAAGTGAAGAATAAACAAACTTAGCATAGGAGCCCCCTACGGATAGCACGCGAGCCCCCTCGTCTAATAGGTAGATCCCCTAATCGGTCCTCAGGATGAGGTGATGCCTGAAGACGCCCGCTGGGATTGAGGGAGGGATCGGTCTCTCTACCATGGAACTAGTCCTCTACCCTCCAACCAGCTCACCGAAATACCACTCGTAGGAGAGCGATGACTCCAAGATGAAGTGGCAGTCGTGCACGCCAGCCCACATCCAAAAATAGCTATATACGTGGCTAATCTCTCCCTCGGGTCTTAAATAACCTATATAAAATGAATGCACTGTGAGTATCATAACCTCATAAATGTAGAGTGAGCCCCCTCGTCTAATAGGTATATCCCCTAATCGGTCCTCGGGATGAGGTGATGCCTGAAGACGCCCGCTGGGATTGAGGGAGGGATCCGTCTCTCCACCATGGAACTAGTCCTCTACCCTCCAACCAGCTCACCAAAATACCACTCGTAGGAGAGCGATGACTCCAAGATGAAGCGGCGGTCGTCCACGCTAGCCCACATCCAAAAATAGCTATATACGTGGCTAATCTCTTCCTCGGGTCCCAAATAACCTATATAGAATGAATGCACTGTGAGTATCATAACCTCATAAATATAGTTTCTACAAATGGTTTGTTGAAATGAAAAATGCAGATGTAATAAGGTTGAAGTTTACCCAATCTGAGCACAGCTAACGTAGAAACTCTTGATACTACGCTGTGGTTAAAGGCTGGCCCTACCAAAGCCCCATCCATCTAGATATAATATGCGGCGCCTTAGGCTGCATGGGCAAACCTAGCCTAGGAATCAATAAGTGCTCGAAAGCCCAAATCTGCAAGACAAAGTAAGGATTAGTTGCAGCGCAATTCGGACAAAAAGGGAAAAGCATAAGAGATCAGTTCAGGATTTACTAGTAGTATCAGATGGTAGATCTTAAGCTTAGACTGCTCACCCCGGACTCTGATGTCCAATTCGTAATATAGCTACGCCAGAATGGCCCGACACCAGTTCTTATAGGGTAGGCCACAAGATCCTCCACGGTAGAGAGCAAACCATAGTTGATGTTGCTCGAATGCACTGGGAAGAAGGCAGTGGTAAGAAACATCAACAGGAAGGACTGGGCATACTGATCTCTCCTATCAGCCATAATAGGACTCAACTGACTGATCCAGTAAGTGTGCAGGTCCCCGTACTTAAGCTTGTACATCCCGCCTAAATGAAGCCCAAGTAATCTAGCAATATAGGCCCTCACCTCAAGCCGAGGATTCCATCTATCGGTATAAACATCGAATTGGACAATATCCCCACTCCACTCTAAGCCTGTCATGGCACACACATCCGAGGGAGTGATAGTGACGTCCTTGATCAGCAAGTGAAAAGTATGGGTCATCTCTGACCACTCTCTGTCAAAGCTGAAATGGCACCTGGGATCAACATATTAGGGTCCTGAGGGATGGCCCTGATAATATCATTGAACCCAAAAGAATCTATGTGGGTCAATAGCTCCGTATCATCCGCAGCAAGAATCTCTTACTACCATTTCCTGCAGAAGCTCAAGGCCCCCACGGTCTTGTATCGGAACTGCAAAGATAAAATTACAATTTAATAGAGTTACAACACAATATACAAGTCAGAAATCATTAGAAATGGATTTCAGAAATACAGGTTTCAAGCATTCTATCTTGAGAAGAAGGACCCATACGGGTCCACAAGGAGTACCTGTGTAAAAAATGGGACCCGTACGGGCCCCCCTTACCCCGTATGGGTCCCCAGCAAACAGTCCCTCTACGGACTAATCTCCCAAAAATCCAAATTCTGAACTCAACCAAAACTCATCCAAAACTATCCTTAAAGCATCCTAGGGTAAAGTTACATGCATCAGGCTCTATTTAAAGGTCTAAAACACCCTAATTCATGCCAAAATTTGAGAATTGCTAAAGATTCGAAAATGGAAAATGGAAAATGGCAAACCAAGCCAAATTACCTGGAGTTTTGAAGCGTAGGTCTCAGGAGAAGGGATTAGGGGCACTTCAGAGATAGGAGTGAGCCCCATGAATGAGCCTCCTTTGTGAAAAGCATACCTGAAGAAAATCGGGCATTCTCAAAGTCCCGAATTACCCACTGAGGGCAAATCCTTGAGTCTAAGGGAGAAATGGCCGGTCTTTGGGATCTTCTTATACATTTCGATTGATTGTAGGGAGAAAATCATCGGAGTTGTAAAATGGGAAGTTTTGTATGAGGCGGGATATGAGGGGACTGATCAACCTTTTTAAACCCCCTTTGGGGACCCGTACGAGTCCCACCCTACCTGTACGGGTCCCAATTCTCAAGGTCCCATCTGTACAGGTCCTGGCCCACTTGTGCGGGCCTTCTCTCAGCATCTAAGGGGCATATTTTGGAACTAGTATTTCAAAAAGCACCAGAAATTCATCCAGTCCAAGTTTGGGGCCAACCCTACTTCTCCTCAACCCTATATTTTAGTTATATTTGGAGCAAACCCCTAGCTCAACTTGATCCTTGATTGAAGGGGAAAAAATATTTTTGTCTCCACAAAAGTCAATCAAGAATCAAGGTAAGTTGTTTTCGAATTAGTCACTAACAAGATTTTTTTTTGTATAGGTCCATCCCAGTATAAGAATTCTTCCCCAGTAAATGAATCTTACCAGGAAAAGCTTCCCCAGCAGAAGAGGCTATACTCAAAGGATATCACTTCACTCTAGGGTCATTTCCAAGAAGAGGAATCAGGTCCTAGGGGCATCCCCCACCAACCCAGGGGCATCCCCCCATTTCCTAGTAGTGAAATCATTCCCCCATTTCCTAACAAAGGAATCAAGTCCCAGGGGCATCCCCCCGCCAACCTAGGGGTATCCCCTCATTTCTCAGTAGCGAAATCGTCAGGTCTTAGGAGCATTCACCCCATTCTCCAAGAGCAGAATCAATCAATCTAGGGGCATCCCCCCATTGTCAAACTCTTCCAAGGGGCATTTCGGCCTAAAGTAATGAGGCCAAACCCAACATTTCTCACACTTGGTTTTTAGTTTATTTAGGGCCACCCCCATCCACACATCTTTATCCTTAATTGAAGGGGAAAAAATATTTTTGTTATCACAAAGGACAATTAAGAATAAAGAAGTGCCTACTTAGATACTGACTTACTCAGTGTTTGATTGTTGTCTCTTTTCAGGATATTCAAAATTCCCCAGTCTGGAGAGTCATTCGCCTTAGGAAAGGGATAAACCATCGGTCAGGAAAGTCGATCCGCCTTAAGAAAAGGATACACTCACCTTCCCCGGTGAAGTCACCACGGATACACATTGGCAAGGAAAGTCATCCGTCTTAGGAAAGGGATACGCATTGGCAAGGAAAGTCATCCGCCTCAGGAAAGGGATACGCATTAGCAAAGGAAAGTCATCCTCCTTAGGAAAGGGATGCACCATCAACAGCAGGAGAGTCATCCGCCTTAGGAAAATAATACATCATCATTCAAGAGAGTAATCCATCTTAGGAAAGGGGTACACCACCAGTCCAGAAAGAAGTTTGCCTCAAGAAAGGAACTAACCCATGTCATCACCTCAAGTATGATTTCTAAACCCTCGCTCATATTGTGAGATCATATAGATCCGTATTTGTTGTGCTCCTATGAGGGGTAGTCTGTGAGCATTGGATTTTAATGATCCTTCTCATGAAAGGATGGTGAGAGCTATATGATGCAATGTATTACATGTATTGTCCATTAAACGTGTTCCTACTACTTTAGAGTTGAGTTTGGCCAAAGTTCGGAGACCTAGTCTGCCCTTAGGTACCCGTACGACTTCTATCTAGTGGTGCGGATCCACTGATAGACTCGTATAGGTGATTACATTCCATACGTGGGGAGGGGACCCATACGGGTCCCCTAGTACCCGTGCGGGTGGGGCCCCACCTATACAGGTCCTCTGATTGCCTAATTAGCCTCTTTCGGAAGTAATCTCTTACCGTTTTAGGAAAAGGCATGTCTTGAATGCGGTTTATTACATTCAGACCTAACTCCCACCCTACAAATAGAGCCTTTTCCCCTCATTTCAAGACATACACATTTTTATATGAAAAATATACTATAGAGAAATTATAGTAAGGTTCTAGCAATTTCTATAGGTATAGAAAAGGTATAGCGCTAGTATAGGAAGTATAAAATAGGGAGAAAACCATGTCTTTGAGGTTTTGTCCACATTTTATTCATTCCTAACTTCTTTCATTAGGATTTAGGGGAGGTTCTGTCCACAAACATACTTGCCTAAATAGTCCTATTTCACCATCTACTTTGGCCAGACTCTCTCAACAGCAAAGGGATCACCTCAAAGTGAATTCACGCCATAAAGGTAACGCTCCTGAGTTGCAAAGAGACTCACATCTCAGTTATTTTATTATTATTCTCTGCCTCTATAAATATGTTGGTTGTTTTTCTTATTTTGGGTCTGGTCCAAACCCGCATGAGCCTTGTTGGCACCACATATCCCTAAGGGTATTAAATCGGTGCGCCATACTCATAAGGAAGGAAATCCCATTTTTATTGAATTTTTCCTCCATTGATATATCCATCTCAAATTGAGTTTATGCTAGGGACTAGACAGGACCCGTACGGGTCCCCCATACCCATATCGGCCCTTCCTGGTACCCATACGGGTCCCTCCCATCCGTACGGGTGCCAACCGCCTGGAAGAACCTAGAATTCATTTTTAACTGGTTAAAAATCAATCCAACTCACCATATACTACATGATCATTTTCACTAATAATCCAGTAAATCAACCTACAATAGTTGTAATGTGTTTTCACAGCAAAATACATTGAAGACCCATTATTTCTCTCTGATCTTAGAGCCGTCCGGGCACCATCGATCGTAAAACTACCACGCTAACATAATCACATTTTTCCTAATGAAATGCTGACTTATGATGTGCTATAAACTGTGCTAATATCTGTGGATATAGGGGAATTTATTTTCATTTTGTTTATAACTTAGAACAAATGTAGAGGTTCTCTTTGTAGTTTCCCTCATTTTCCCCCGGTTGTAATTTTTATTCCCCATTTATTTGCTTACGCTTTATTGTAATATGTAAACGCATGTAACGAGTGTGAAAGAGTGTAGAAATAGGATTTATGTGACAATTTCCCAAATGATGAAAACAAAAACGGTTTTACGCGGTGAATGTAATTTTGAATCAACTAAATGAGAAATAAGTGACCGCACAGAGGGAACCATACCAAAACTCTTTCCCAAGTAGACAACTTGGGTGGCGACTCTATCATTTGTATTGAGATTTGGGTCTCGATTCTTTGATTCATTAAAATTGGCTTATTGCGCAAACTTGAACTAAAAATGTTTTGTCACGCCTAAATCCAACCAACCCCCAGTGGGCCCTGCCTCTCTCACAGGGGCGCCAAGGGAGACCCATACGTCATTGACACCTCACAGCTACTCTAAATCAAATTCAAGAGGTATGATGATACATGCTAGTCTATCCGTATCATCAATGTCTAGTCTTTATGATACTATGGCTAGGGATATTTAGACAAATTATAATTGCACACGAACTAGTTCTCACCAATATAGTCCCACTATGCCCTTGCAATACGTACTATAATTACGTCATGGACTTTTTCAAACACATTAATGAATATATTCTAAACCAGTCGTAATATATTTTTGCAGTCATTAATATAACAAAAGAATGCCTTTATTAATATAAATTTGTTCGCCCAAATAAACCTAACTAAGACATGTCGCCCTAATTGCATCTAGGGCATACATCATATCTAAAAATCTCCCACTTGCACTAGAGTCAACTAGCTATGTGCCATAAGCCATAACTATTAACATGATGGTCATGGTTAATCTGTGTCAAAGGCTTTGTCAGACCATCCGCCAGGTTCTGATCTATGGATACATATTCCTTCTGTATATCCTTATCCCTTATCATATCTTGAACTATATGATATTTTCTGTGTACAGGTCTGTTTCTCTGACGAGACTCTAGTTCTTTTCCCTGAGCAATAGCCCCATTGTTATCACAATATAATATTAATGGATCCTCACTATTAGACACCACGCAGAGATCGCCAATAAATCTTTTTATCCAGATAGCTTGTTTTACTGCTTCTGAAGCAGCAATGTACTCAGATTCAGTGGTTGAATCGACGGTTGTATCATATTTGGAACTTTTCCAAACAACCGCCCCTCTATTTAACATAAACAGGTAACCTGATTATGAATTACAGTCATCTTTATCAGATTGAAAACTCACATCAGTGAATCCCTTTACTATGAAATCACCTCCTCCATATATCAAGAATATTTCCTTAGACCTTCTTAAGTACAGCCATCCAGTGCTTCTGATCTGGATCAGATTAAAATCTGCTCATAATGGTTAATGCGTATGAGACATCTGGTCGTGTACATACCATAGCATACATGATAGATCCTATTATGGATGCATAGGGAATTCTACTCATGCGCAATCTCTCCTCTTGTGTCCCCAGACACTAAGATTTAGAAAGGTTAATTCCATAAGACATTAGAAGATAACCCTTTCTTGATTGCTCAAGGTTGAACCTAGTCAATACCTTGTCTATGTATGCATCTTGTGAAAGACCTAGCAGCCTCTTGGATTTTTATCTCTGTAGATCTTTATACCTAGAATAAATGCTGCTTCTCCAAGGTCTTTTATAGAGAACTTTCTTGACAACAACGACTTAACCATTTGAAGAAGAGAAATATCATTCCCTATTAGCAGTATGTCATTAACATATAGCTCAAGGAAAATGACTGCATGTTGGAAACAATGATCCGGAACATCAAATAACTTGGATCAGGTTTGAAGTGAACAACACACCTAAGTACAAAAAGACCTAAGTCACTTTATTCGGAGATATAACCAAAATAGCCAAAGTCTAAGTCAATTATTAAAGTGAAGACAAGTACATAAGCATGAATGGAAGCATCTGATTAAAGTTTGGAAAGAAAACTAACTTTGAACCACCCATAACAGGATCTGGAAGAACTGATTGAATAGCATCCGGATATCAAGAGAAAAGGGCATCCAGAAGACATAATTATAAAGACAAAGGGAAAAGTTTCAAAAATAACTTTTCCCTCCATCTTTTTGGTCTACAAGTCAAAGATCATTTCCCCACATACAAGATAAAAGACAACTAGCATACTTTTCAGAAAATGACAGAAGGAAAGGTAACAACCTTTTTCACCTAGACCAATAAGAACGGCGCGTGGTACACTCATTTTGAACTACTGGCATAAAAGTTGGTGAGTCACTAAAATAAAAGGAAAATGATCACTAACAACTTTTCAGCCTCAATCCTATGGATTCAAACGGGTGAAAATCTTTGTCTAATGGATTGATCAATAGTTCTAGAAGCACACATTTTACCTTATCAATGGTGAAGATTAATTCAAGCTCAACAACCCACAACGACTACCTTTATGATAGAAGCCTATAAAAGGGAAGCTTCACGAGTTGAGAAGGTGCTGGTTGTTTTTGAGAAAGCATTAACAAGAGAATTTGCTATAAGCAATCAAAAAACACATCCCTCCAAGAATTAAACAATTCTAAATCTGTTTGTAAGGATACCCAAGTGAGTTATAAACTTGAGGAACTCTAAAACTAAAACGTTTGAGAAAAACAAAGTGTAAAAGATCTCCTACTTAGGTGAGTAGTGAGATTGGGATATAGCTTAAAGTTGGAACTTTGAGTAGGATCTCACAGTAGGACTCAGCTTAGATTTAGGGTACAACCTAAGTGGTATATCCTACTAAAGACATGAGGACTCAGCTAGGAGTTGGTGCTTCCAGTAGTATATCCTACTTCCGTAAGGGGTTACCATTCGGAGACAAATTGTAAGGCTTGATTCCTTCCAGTTGGAAAGGAATCCACTAGTGGAAAAGCTCAGAGGAAGGAAACTCTGTGGACTGGAGTAGGCGGGGCCGAACTAGGATAAAATACTTGTGTTCAATTTCCTTACTCTTTATTTATTTGCATTGTTATTTTTATAGCTGCATCATCCGAATCCATCCTCTGGAACCTAATCAAACACGCTACACAAAGACTTTTTAAAGTCTTATTAATTCCGCAAAAAAGGGTCAATCACCCTCTCTAACCTTATTTAGACCCTCATAAGGACTAACAAGTGGTATCAGAGCAAGTGCTTACAACTAGAGACCTAAAATTCTCAAGCTAAAGGTCCAATTTTGATCTAAGTATCAAAATGAATTTCCAAAACTCACAACTCCTTCTGGAGGGTATGTCTATTACCCGTCCTCCTCTCTTCACCGGTGAAAACTACACGTTCTGGAAAAACCGAATGAAGAACTTTATTCAAGCACAAAGCAGGATGGCGTGGATGGTCATTAAAAATGGCCCATTTGAACCTACTCATATAGTAGGAGTAATCACCCGGAAGCCATCTAATTTATAGGATGAAAATGATTATAAAAAGTTGCATTAAAACATAAATGCTATTAACATGCTACATTGTGCTCATTGTGCAGCTGAATTCAACAGGATATCCAGATGCGAAATTGCACAGGAGATATGGAAAAAACTTGAAGTGACCTATGAAGGCACAAATAAAGTAAAGGAGGCAAAGATAAATCTTCTCCAACAAAAATTGGAAATTTTTAGGATGGAGCCCAAGGAATCAATCAGTAGCATGAACACTAGATACAACAATCTAGTGAATGAGATGAAGAGGCTTGAAAAGGAAATCTCTAAATCTGAAATGGTCAAGAAGGTGCTTCGAAGTCTCACCAAGGAATGGGACAACAAGAAGACTCCCATTGAGGAATCTCATAACTTAAACTCCTATAGTTATGATGAGCTCATTGGTAATCTCCCAACTCAAGAGCTATCCTTGGAGAGATACAGTCAACAAGAGAAGAAGCTTGAAGAGAAAAAGAAAATCATTGCACTCAAGGCAGACTTTGCTGGATCACTTTCCTCCGGAGAAGTAAAGCTACTCAATGAATCTCAGTGCAATAAGGAACAAATGGCCTTGCTATCCAGATAGTTCAACAAATTCCTAAAGAAGAAAGAAAGAAGGAATTCTAGAAAATATGATTCTAGAAGAATAAAGGAAAGCTCCTCTAGAAGGGATAAGCCCAGAAGGAATCCAAAAGAAAAGAAGGATCCGAAAAAAGAAGCTGCCTTCTTTAAATGTGGAGAAAAGGGCCATCACAACCAAGTGCCCTAAACTGAAAAGAGATAGGAAATACAAGAAGAAGGCAATGGTGGCTACTTGGAGCAACAGTGAGGAAAATAGTAGCTCATCTTCAACAGAGGAAGAAGAAATTGCCAACTGTGCATTCATGTCACTAATTGATCTGAAAGCAGAGTAATCCGGAAAGAACACCTTCAAGCAAGATACTGTGCAAATTGAAGAATCTGAAACTGAAACAACAAGTACTGATGTAAACTCTAACTCTAATTCTGTTTCTAACCATGATCTTACTAGAGCATTAGGGGTTGTGATCAATACTGTAAGAAAGAACACAAGAGCTATCAAATCCCTAAAAAGACAAGTTATGGAGCTCACTGAAGATGCTAAAGCCTTAGCACAAGATGTCAACCTAATCAGAACAATAAAGCACATTGATGGAGCTGAAGAGAACTACCTGAAGAATCAAGTGCAAATGCTAAGTGCAATTTTAATTATGTTGGATAGAGAAATAGCCCCGATGAAGGAGGCATCTGGAAGGAAACCTAATCCTTCATAAAGAAGGAGAAATACAAGGCAAGCTACATCAAGAAATCAACATCAAGCTACCAAAAGAGATCTAAAGCCTTCCAACTAAAAGGAGAAGAAGGTTAGTAGGCAACCTCAAGCTCAAAGATACACTGCTGCCTAAAAAGGAAAAGCTAAGGTAGTCTACAATAAGCAACCTACCCAACAAAAGAAGAATCACAGAGTGGAGATTACACCTTCAACCAGCTTCTAAATACACACCGGACCAACAACAAGCATACACAAAGCTAGACATAATGGGAACTATGGGAAGGAGGATCTTGAGAAGATTAAAAAGAAGCAAGAGCAGAATAGACCCATGTTAGGGTGTACGTTTTATGGGAGAAACAATCATATTACTAAATTATGTAGATATAAAAATGGTTATTATGATGTTAATTCTTGGCCTAAATTGGTTGATAACCCGAGAGGACCCAAATCTAATTGGGGACCCAAACCCACTTGATCTGTTTTGCAGGTATACCTTAGATCCATAGTAGATCAACACACTTGGTACATTGATAGTGGATGCTCAAGGCACATGACTGGTGATGAAAAGGCCTTCATCACATTAACCCAAAAGAAGTGAGCCAGGTAAGCTTTGGAGATAATAAAAAAGGATAGATCATTGGACATGGAACCATTGGATCTGAATTAAAGATAGAAGATGTCTCATTAGTTAATGGACTGAAGTTCAACTTGCTAAGTGTAGCCCAACTTTGTGATAAAGGGAGAAAAGTCACTTTTGACTCTGGAGGCTACTCAATCATTGATAGTAAGTCTAATCAACTCATTCGTTATGCACCTAGAGTAAACAATGTCTATTCTGTTAACATTAAAAATGAGAAAAAGAATATCTGCTTGGTGTCTAAAGAAGAAGAATCATGGCTATGGCACCAGAGGTTGGGACGTGTTAGCATGAACCTCCTGTCCAAACTAGCTAAAATGGAATTGGTAGTAGGTTTGCGTAAGGTTGCTTTTGATGAGGATCATATATGCACTGCATGTCAATTAGGTAAACATCATAAGAAAAGTTTCCCTTCCATCTCCTACATTCCCTCTATTTGGTCCAATCAACCCATTGAGTTTAGGTAGAAGAGAATACACCATGGTCATTGTGGATGATTATTATCACTATACCTGGGCTATCTTGCTAGCTAGAAAAGATGAGGCCTTTGACCAATTCTCAAAAACATTCATCCAGATAGAAGTAGAATAGGGTATAAGCCTTGCACGCATTCGGAGTGATAATGGAGGAGAATTAAAAAAAAAAAAGAATTTTGCTGAATTCTGTGAATCCAGAGGCATTGAGCATAACTTCTCTGCTACTCATACAGCTCAACAGAATGGGGTTGTAGAAAGGAAAAATAGAACCATAGTGGAGATGGTTCAAACAATGCTGAGTGAGAATAGTTTGACTAAATATTTCTGGGGTGAGGCCATGAACATAGCATGTTATATTTTGAATAGATCTCTCATTAGAAAGACCATAGAAAAGATCCCCTATAAAATCTGGAAGGGAAGGAAACCCAAAATTGGGTACTTCAAAGCATTTTGATGTAAGTGCTACATCTTAAATGTTAGAGAGCAACTAGGAAAATTTGATCTTAAGTCTGATGAAGCAATTTTCCTTGGCTACTCAACACATAGCAAGGCTTATAGAGTCTTTAATAAACGAACCCAAATTGTGGTAGAGTTAATACATATAGATTTCGATGAGACTAACCATACAGGCAAAAGAAGTTCCAATCCAAAAGATCCAATTCCGGGGGCTGAATACTTTGGAGAAAAGAAGGAAGTCCAGATTCCAGATTCCTTCCAAATCAAGAAGTACAAAGAAGAAGATGAAGTAATATCTTTTAATCCAGAAGTACCATAAGTTAATCTCAACCCACATGAGATAAACTTCAATGATGACCAAAGAGAGGAAGTTGAGGCAGAAGTGGAACAAGTTCCAATCCAGCATGAAGATCTACTAAGGGAAGTCCGGACATGCAGAGATCATCCAGTTGAAGCCATTTTGGATAATGTCCAAAATCCAGTAAGAACCAGAGGCCAACTTAACCGGATGATGATCCTTGTTGCTTTTGTATCACTTATTAAGCCAAAGATGTTTTAAGAGGCTGAAGGAGATGAAAGCTGGATGATGGCCATGCAAGAAGAGCTAGATCAGTTCACCAGGAATAATGTATGGGATCTAGTGTCACCACCAAAAGGGAAGTCAATTATTGTGACCAAACGGATGTTTCAAAACAAGCCAGATGAATTCAGAGTTGTGGTGAGAAACAAGGCTAGATTGGTTGCCCAAGGCTATAATCAATAGGAAGGTATTGATTTTAAAGAAACATTTTCCCCTATAGTAAGATTGGAAGAGATCCGGATCTTGTGCGCTTTTGCAACATTCATGGGATTCATATTGTTCCAAATGGATGTTAAGAGTGCATTTCTAGATGGAGTTATCCAAGAAGAAGTCTATGTCAAGCAAAGACCAAGATTTAAAGACTCAAGGCATCCGAATCATGTGTATAAGCTAAAGAAAGCCCTCTATGGATTAAAGCGATCACCAAGAGCTTGGTATGAGAGACTCACTACATTTCTCATATCCATGGGGTATATCTGGGGCAAAGTAAATACAACTCTTTTCATCAAAAAGAAGAAGGATGATATTATTCTAGTCCAAATCCATGTGGAAGACATTATATTTGGAGCAACAGATGAAATGATGTATGAGGAATTCAGCTCTCAAATGCAAAAGGAATTTGAGATGTCCATGATGGCAGAACCCAGTTTCTTCCTTGGTTTATAAATCATGCAAAGTCTGGATGGGATTTTCATTAATCAATCCAAGTACACCAAGGAGATCTTAAAGTTTGAAATGGACGAAAGCAAGCAAATGTCCACAACTATAGGATCAGATTCAATCTCATCCAAGGATTTTGAAGGAGAAGATGTTGATCAGAAGATATATAGATGGATGATTGGTTTACTTCTATACTTGACAGCTAGCAGGCTTGACATACACTATACAGTCTGCTACTATACAAGGTATCAAGCCAATCCTAAGGATTCACATCTCAAGGCAATAAAGAGGATCCTTAGATACCTCTTAGGAACCACTAAAGTAGGATTGTGGTATCCTAGTAATGGAGATTTCACACTCCAAGGCTTCATTGATGCATACTATGAAAGAGATACTCTTGAGAGAAAGAGTACATCTGGAGGTTGTTACTTCTTGTGAGATTCCTTAGTGTTATAGTACAGCGAGAAGCAAACTTCAGTTGCATTATCTACTACATAAGTAGAATATATTGCAGTTGGAAGTTGTGTAGCTCAAATCCTATGGATTAAGCAACAATTGGAAGATTATAGAGTCTAATCCGGATGTGTGGATGTCATGTGTGATAACTAAAGTGCCATTGATGTGTTAAAGAATCCAGTACTCCATAGCAGGATGAAACATGTCAACATGAGGCATCATTTCATTCGGGATCATGTGATCAAGAAGGATGTTGTATTGGTGTACATTCCAACTAATGAGCAAAGAGCAGATATCTTTACTAAGCCATTGAGTAAATATTAATTCAACAAGCTGAGGGAGTCAATTGGAATGTCAAATCCAATTTGAGGAGGATCCGGAAGACAATTTGAAGTTAATTTGGACTTTAACAAGTCATAATATCTAAAAGAGAAAATGAATTGACTCCAACGCTAGATCCAGAGAGAATATTGCCACATCAGCAGACAAGAATGACATATGGCAGTAAAAGCGTGTAAAGGTAACTGTTCCTTTTCAAATTTCAAAAGTTTATTAGGTATTACAAGTTCTGTAAATTCAACACCTGGATTTAAAAATAAACCCTTCCCATTCTCTAATTAAACGGCATTTACCTCTCTTCTAAAAATTAACTGGCCACGTAATCAATCCATCCAAAGTTGACGGTGTCCAGATTACCATTTTACCCTCACTTTAGAAATCCTATATAAACCCCTAAATTCCCCCTTCTACTTCATGCGAGCAACCTACTACTGTTACTCTACAAATTTCTATTTCTAAACCCTAATTTTCTTCAAACATTCTAAAATGGAAGCTATAATGATAAACAAAAAAATCCAAACCATTCCTCCGTAAAACATCTTTGAAAAGTCTGATCTCAAAGATAAAGATTTCATGCCCATAAACCTCAAAACCAACGACTCAGTAGTTCCCACTGACTACTTGGGAGATAATTTTCTCTTTCAAACAGACCCATTCTCTAAACTCATCGAGGATCAACACTTAGGGGACTTCTTGAAGATCAATTGCCCAACTTATTTGGAATTGGTGCGCGAATTCTACAACAATCTGAGAGCGTAGTCCTACTATAATGCTCTGAGAATAAAAGTTCAGGGAAGGAAATAACCATTTCATCGGATTCCTTTGAAAAGCATCCAAACATGAAGAAAAATGGAGTTTAGATGAGAATTGACGGAGATGAATTGAAGGTGAAGTATCATCCTCTGATGTGGCTTCCTGCTAGGTACTTTAGAGCCAAGTTCTCCACCTATTGGCCATAAGCCCTTAGAATCTTGCAACATATGTTAGCTAAATGGGTCCTCATCTGGAAGGGATCCTTAACCACCGTGTCTTCCTTCCAACACTATGTATTATAGCATTGGGCAGAATGCAGATAAGTGGATATGCTAGTGTTGATCATCTACTTCCTTCGATGGCATAGGAACTCCCATGGTGCCTTGATCACTAGAATCCTCATGGAAAATGGAGTGAATTTCTCCGGATTCCAGTTAGTCTAGGGGAAGGAGATTCTCGAGAAAAATTTTAAGAAACTGACATTCGGAGAGACCTAGAATGAGGCAAAGTCTATCAAGAAAAGGGAAGAGAAAAAGAGAAAGGCTAGAAAGATAGTGGATTCGGTTGAAGATGTTCTTGTTCCCAATAAGTCTAGAACCACTAGGCCTTAAGCATCAAAGCAGTTGGATCTTGTTCCTATCGAGAAAGATGATGAGGATACCCAAACTCTTAATCAACTGATGAACAAAAGCCCTGAGAAGCTTAAGCCAAGGGGAAGGCTAATAAAGGTAGCAACAAAAAAGGAAAAGAATGTAGAAACTCCAGAAGTGATGGTGGAGGATCAAGCTCCAGTTATGGCTAAGGCTATTCTAGCTGGAAGAAGAAAAGCAACAAGGACCTTGGATGAAACTCTTGCTAATGATAAGGAAGATGAGGAGACTGGGGATGAAGCTCCAAAATCAAAGAGGAGACAGCTTACCAGAAAAGGCTATACTTTTTATAAGGTTGTGCAGCCTAGAAAAACAAATCAAAGAGGCCAGTCGGAATTGTGATTGATGGGGAAGCCGTGAAAAGGGTTGATGAAGTTGAATTGGCTAAGGCCAGAACAAATAAGGGCAAACATGAGCCCAGATCTACTGAGGAAGTCACCTTGGATGATCCTTAGTATGAAACTGTAAAGGAATATATCAAGGACAGTAACAGAATAAATAAGCTTACAATAGAAGGACCTAGAGGCTCTTTCGGTGGTCAAACCATCCTAGTGGCTCTTATGGAGTTGGAAACTATTACTCATCTTTCGAAAGTAGATCTATCAGTTTTCCAACTCAGAACCGAACCACTTTTAGAGAATCTGCTAAATTTGGAAGTTGAGATCGTCACTACTAAAAGTCCTAAAAAGGCATGTGAAGAGGGTGTTGAGGACACTTCCAATATCCCTGAGGGAGTAGTTAAAAGTCCTGAAAAGGCATCGAAAGGGAATACTGAAGACATTGCCAGTCTTTTAAGGGTTGTGGAGGTAGAAGGAAGAGAAGCTGCGTATAATTCAGAAATTCCGGAACAAACGCCATTAATTGAGGTAATCCCTGAATCACCACTTCTGGCTGTCAATGTTGATACTACTATTATTGATGAAACATCAGATAAAAGTTAGGACAACTTTGATACATATACCCAAAGTGTATCTAAGGAACCAGAGTCCAACCCGGAACAAATCATTCTGGAGGAGGGACTAGGTCTGGGATCCGATGAAGACACTTCTAAAGCGGATTCAAAGGATAAGGCCAGTTCGGAGGAAAGGGAGGATGAAAAAGGGAAGGAAGACTCTAATGATGAAGAGATCAGTGAGGAATCCTCAAGCACTAAATAGTACAAAAGTAGCTCTAAAGAGGAAGATTCATCCTTATCCGGTGAGAAAAAGAAGCCCAAAACGAAATCCTTTGTGGACAATAGAGTGTTCCGAAAAGAAAAAATCCGGATGGGACTCACTCTGCTGGAATAAGTAGTATCGCAAGGACAGAAAGATGATGAGTTCAAACCATTACTCCTAAACATCTACCAACAGCTGAAATCAGTAGAGAATCTAATGAAGAATAGACCTATGACTTCTGATTTAAAGACATAATTAGGGGAAATAAAGGGAAGTGTGTAGAGGATTGAACAGAAAGCGGAATACTTCCCTACTGCCAATGTGGTAGTAGAGCTATCACTGGCCAAGATCACTTCAGTCTTAGAGCAAATGAACACAAATATAGTAGGAGCAATGCTAATCAAGCTCTAACTAAAGGGAACAATAATTGTGCAACTTTGATGAGCCAAATCACATCCATCTCCACTGAAATCACAAATAAGCTAAATGAGTATGTGGATTCCAAGCTTGAAAACTTGTCAAAATTCATGGCTGAGCAAAATGTAAATTCGAACATCACAAGCCTCAATGAACAGCAATAGGCTACAATGGATAAACTCACAAAGTTCATTGAAGAAGGACTGCCCAAACTCCTTTCCAAACACTTGGAAGACATTGGAAGTGAGTTTGTAGGCCAAATGACTAGACAGGACACAAGCATTAAAAGACTAAAGGAAGCACTCCACAAAGATCTCACAGCTATCAATACAAGGATTCATAACTATCGCCGAGACATGGGAATTGAACTTGAGAAAGTGCAAACCAACTTGTCCATATCCGGATCTTCATCCTCCCCATCTATTCTAGAAAGCCATCTACTCCCAATTCTTCAAGATCTTGTCCAACATATATGGGACACAGGCTTCTTTGGACATAAGGGTATAGCTATCCTCCTGAAGTCACTCTTCCCCTACTTTGATGAAAAGGATCTCGAACATGTTCTAACCATGCATCCTTACCCCACCAAGTTATATACTCAACTACGGAAGGTATTTCGCCCTCTATATCTAACTCCAGCCACAGTCGACACCATCATTAAGCGAAGGAAAGAGGGGAATCTAGATTATTCAATATATTCTAAGGCTTGGCATGAAAGCTAGGATGGTAAAGCCTATATGGTAATAGGCCCCCAGGCTGATGCAAACAAAAAGGGGGAGAAAAATCAAGCTGAAAAGGGTGATAGGAGAAAAGGAAAAGAGAAAGAAGGAGAGTCATCCAGAAGAAGCCAATAAAGATCAGATCCTTAGAATAGTTATTTTCTTCAATGAAAAATCTATAATAGCCAGTTTTATCTATTTCACTTATATATTTCTGTAACTGTAATTCTGGAACTTCATGATGTTAACTATTATTAATAACAGAAGTATATATAGTGAAAAACTACTACAAAAAATTGCTTCTAAAGTACAATATGCAATTGTACTACAAAAACCTTAGAACCTAGAATTGGAAAATGTACGGGGAGTTCGAGATGCTAAAATTATGGGGGAGCAAAAATTGTAAATGACTAAGTATCAAGAATCATACTTAGATCATAAAACTCCTTTCCTTATGCTTAGTTAACTTAGGTTTTTGTTTCCATCAAATGGGGGAGATTATTGGAAACAATGATCCGAAACAACAAATAATCCGGATCAGGTTTGAAGTATACAAAACACCTAAGTACAAAAAGACCTAAGTCACTTTATCCGGACATAGAACCAAAACATCCAAAGTCCAAGTCAACTATTAAAGTGAAGGCAAGTAGCTAAGCTTGAGTGGAAGCATCCGATTAAAGTTTGGAAAGGAAAAAAACTTTGAACCGCCCAAAACAACATCCGGAAGAAATCATTGAATAGCATCCAGATATCAAGAGAAAAAGGCATCTGAAGACACAGTTATAAAGACAAAGGGAAAAGTTTCAAAAATAACTTTTCCCTCCATCTTTTTGGTCTACAATTCAAATATCATTTCCCCATATACAAGACAAAAGACTGCTAGCATACTTATCAGAAAAGGACAGAAGGACTAACATAGGAAAGAGAAAAAGGTAACAACCTTTTTTACCTAGACCAATAAGAATGACGTGTGGCACACACATTTCGGACAACTAGTATAAAAGTTGGCGAGGCACTAAAATACAAGGAAAATGATCACTGACAACTTTTCAGCCTCAATCCCAAGGATTCAGACGGGTCAAAATCTCCGTCTAACAGATTGATCAATAGTTCCGGAAGTGCCACATTTTACCTTATCAATGGTGAAGATTATTTCAAGCTCAACAAGCCACAATGGCTACATTTATGATAGAAGCCTATAAAAGGGAAGCTTCACAAGTTAAGAAGGTGCTGGTTGTTTTTTAGAAAACATTAACAAGAGAATTCGCTATAAGCAATCAAAAAACACATCCCTCTAAGAATTAAACAATTCCAAATATATTTGTAAGGATTCCCAAGTGAGTTATAAACTTGAGGAACTCCAAAACCAAAACCTATGAGAAAACCAAAGTGTAAAAGATCTCATACTTGTGTGAGTAATGGGAATGAGATGTAGCTTAAAGTTGGAGCTTTAAGTAGGATCTCCTAGTAGGACTCAGCTTAGATTTAGGGTAGAAATCTAAATGGTATATCCTGCTAAAGAGGAGAGGACTCACTAGGACTTAGTGCTTCTAGTAGTATATCCTACTTACAGAAGGGGTTACCATCCAAAGACAAATTGTAAGGCTTGATTCCTGCTATTTGCAAAGGAATCCACTAGTGGAAAAGCTCGGAGGAAGGAAACTCCGGGGATTGGAGTAGGCGGGGCCAAACCAGGATAAAATACTTGTGCTTGATTTCCTTACTCTTTATTTATTTGCATTATTATTTTCATATCTACATCATCTGGATCCATCCTTCGGAACCTAATCAAACACACTACGTAAAGACTTTTTAAATTCTTATTAATTTTGCAAAAAAAGGTCATTCACCGCTCTCTGACCTTATTTAGACCCTCACAAGGACCAACACTGCACTCCCACGAACCTTCTTGTACACACAAGGCTCACGTTTGATATAAAATATAACTCTTTGATCGTATCATCAAACCTTATATTCTAACTCCTGGATGCCTACTTAAGTCCACAAATGGATCTTTGTAGCTTGCATACCTTCGAGCCATTCTAAGACGTAAAACCCTCAGGTTGTATCATGTATACATCCCGATTCAAGTTTCCATTTAGGAAAGTGGTTTTCACATCCATCTGACATATCTCATAATCATATTGAGCAACAACGGCCAAGAGTATCCTTATAGAATTAAGCATGGCTACATGTGAAAACGTTTCATCATGGTCAATACCTTCTCTTTGACTATAACCCTTTACCACCAACCTTGCCTTATAGGTAATGACATTACCATCCATGTCGGTTTTCTTCTTGAAAATCCATTTGCAACCTATGGGTCTAACCTCATTAGGTGCATCGAGCAATTCCCATACTTGGTTTTCATACATGGAATCCATTTCTGATTTCATGGCTATTAACCATTTGTGAGAGTCTGAGCACTCCATTGCTTCCTTGTAGGTCTTAGGTTCATCATCCTCTATTAGAAAGATTTATTTATTATTTGTGAGGAAAAATCCATATCTTTTAGGAGTGTTGGAAACCTTACTAGATCTATGTAATGGTTGTTGGGTAACAGGTTGTTCCTCGATCACACTCTATTATGTATCAGGTGTAGGAATTATTAGTTGATCATCTTGTTCGCCTACCTGAACCTCAAGTTCAAGGTCGCTCTCACTAGCTTTTGCAAGCAAGTGTTCCTTTTTAAGGAACTGAGCGATCTTAGAAATAAACACTTTTTGTTCCTCAGGACCATAAAACGTATATCCTACTGTCTCTTTAGGATAACCTATGAACAAGCATTTGTCAGACCTAGCTCTTAGCTTGTCTGACATTGTCCTTTTAACATAGGCAGGACATCCCCAAACTCTTAGGTGAGAAAGAGAGGGTTTCTTACCATACCACCTTTTGTATGGTGTTGCATCAATTGATTTTGAGGGCACGCGTTTAATATATAAACTGCGCTCTCAAGTGCGTATTCCCAAAAGGATTTGCTGAGACTTGCTTGGATCATCATGGACTGAACCATGTTTAATGAAGCTTTATTCCTCCTCTCAGACACATAATTCTGATGAGGAGTATAAGGAGGGGTCCATTGGGGTAATATTCCATTATCCCTTAGATAATCTTGAAACTCTTGGCTTAAATATTCTCCACCTCAGTCTGACCGTAGTGCCTTAATATTCTTTCCAAGTTGTTTCTCAACTTCATTCTTATAGTCTTTGAATCTTTCAAAACTATCTGATTTGTGCCTCATAAGGTACAAATACCCATATCGTGAGTAATCATCGATAAAAGATATGAAGTAGATGAATCCTCCATGTGCTTGCACATTTATTGGACCACATACATCTGTGTGAATTATTTCCAATGTACTTGTAGCACATTGCCCTTTTGCTTTGAGGGGTTTCTTTGTCATCTTGCCTAATAAACAAGGTTCGCATGCCCCATAAGACTCCCAGTTTACTGGGCCCAAGTCACCACCTTTGTGTAACTTAGTTAAGCGGGTTTTGTTTATGTGGCCCAAAACGATAATGCCATAAGTAGGATGATTTGTCTTTATCTAATTTGAATCTCTTCACATCATTCATATTAAAATTTTAGCTTTAGTATTTAAAACATATATACCATCAAAAAAATTTCAATGCCATAAATAATACTATTTTTAAGAAATTTGACAGTTTTTATTATTAAATAAATATTCAAGTCCTTATGCTGCTAAACATGCAATAGAAATAATATTCTTAGTAACAACCAAAATATAATAGCATTTATTTAATTCTAAAACTAGGCTACTTGGCAACTTGAGACTATATGTTCCTACAGCTAATGCTGCAACCTGTGCTCCATTTCCAACTCATAGTTCCAACTCTCCTTTAGCCAGCCTTCTACGGTTCTGTAACCCCTATACAGAAGTACAGATATGAGTACCACATCCAGTATCTAATACCCATATAGACTCATAAGGAACTGTAGTGAAATTTTTAATCATGAACATACCTAAAGTATAAGCATCTTTCAGCTTTGTCTTCCCATGCTCAGAAAATGCAGCCTTCAGCCGTTCAACTCTCACTTCAGAGAAGGACTTAGGCTCAACACAATTTCTCTTACATTCTGCCCCCTTCATGAGTTTTCTTTTGACCTTTAAACCTCTCATCCTTTTGATCTTGAGGTCTTCAGTAACAAGTCGATCCTCCAAATCATTTTGATATTGAATATCAACACTTCGAGCACATAAATCATTTGAGATAACCCATAGTCATGACTCTTAAAGGCAAATTCTGATTTAAACGCATCGTACCTCTCAGGAAGACCTTTCAGAAGTAATCCTTTAAAGTCATCCAGAATATAGTTAATTCTAAATTTCTTTGGCTACTCTGAAGTTTCATACACGCGTATAATGAGTTCAGCTATTGAAGAGTCTTTTCCCATACCCACATAATGCATGAAACATTCCAGTTCAACAAGTTCTGGGAGATTCGGAAGCAATGACTTCAAGTCTGCTTCTAAGTGCAAATCCGGATATTTAGGTAGCATACCATCGACTATCAAGTATTTTACTAACTTATAGTCTTTTTTATGCCTCCGATAATCATCAATTTTGCAAGTGAAGACATTTGTACCGGGATGTTCGTGGCATGGGTTATTAAGAACATAACTCAAAGCATTGTTCTCGAGAACCACCTTTACCACCTCGAACCACTCCATGAAGTTCTAGCCTTTAAATTTAATTTTGTCAAGCGGATGATTATTGATTGTTTTGTTAAGAGGATACATATTCAACCTAGATATAAGAAAAGAATTATTGCTTTAGACATAGTTCTTGTACGTGCATCTAATTTAAGGTCTTTTAATTATATACATATTCCTACTATTTTTATTATTATTTATTCAAAAAAATAATAGCCCCTTCTATTGTCTTTCGGGAAATAGGGTCTAACCATTCTCCTTAGTAGGTATCATCTATAACTCATTTAAGCTAACCCCCGCTATCACAAGTCAAACTAACTTAAACAACTATAGGAGGATCTAGTCCATTTGCATCTAATGCAATTGCTAATCCATTTGAGTTCCAACCAATGGACGTGCATAACTAATTATATGACTCCTCAAATGATGCCTCCAGCCCAGCATTACCTCTGATATTACGGACGAATAACCCAGTCTGGTTAAGACTTAACCCTAATTTGAATCATGTGACCAAACAATGTTAAAAGAAGAAAGCTCGATGTGCGTGAGCAATTCATTCAGTAAAAAGGCCTAGAATCACACTTCGAGTTTTAGGAAAGCTAATTTTACCTTAATATTTTAATGGGGATTTATTGGTGCAACATGTCTCGCATAATCTAGGACTTACACATGGACATGATTATGAAACTATAACTAATTCGTGGCTAAAAGGAATTAGTAGGTCCAACCTAGGGTCATGCTCAACTAGTAATTCATAATCATTCCATCATGCCAAGACTCTACATAGCATGCAAAATAAACAAGGGGGTTCATTGTTCAAGTTCTTGCACCTATGTCTATAAGTTTTAATTTAATTTAAACTTTCATTTGTAAAACCATATAATGAATCCAATTCATTATACTAGAAATCAACTAATTCAAAAGAGTCACTTTGGTAATTAGAATCTAGAACCAATGAAAATTCCCAGGTAGGAGAGGCCCCCTTGAAGTGAATGAGCAGCCTTGTCCAATCCTTGCCAGAATAAACTCATGCTCTTCTGACTAAGTTAACCATAGACTAATTATATTAAAGATATTGTTCTTTGCTAATTGAAGAATTATTCCATATAATTCAAAAGTTAAAGCATTTACAATTTTAAGTAAAACATAGTTAATTCTTAGATAACTACCATGACTAAGTTTGAGAAACACTTAATCTAGTTATCACAGCATTTTCTATTGTAAGAAATAAATTCCTATGAATGGCATAGCATACTCGAAAATATTTCATAGAAAATCAGACCTAGCATAGTAAATCATACAATCGCATTAGGCAGGCTCATGATACCACTGTTGGTCTAGATTAAGGGTTTCAGCAAGTAAAACATGCGCATCGGAAATTCAAAAATTTAATCTAGTGTCCAAGATCTCCTAAGCATGGCATGATTGATAATAGTGCTAGTCTTAAATTATTCGAGGTCATAAATAATTATTAAAAGGACCTAATAATAATTTAATCACTTACAAGTTGAAGCGTGAATCTCGTAGTCAATTGAAAGATCCCTCAGCTATGTGCATAGACTCCAAAGTAGAAGCCCTCTATAAGTAGTCTACACGAGCACCACAGACCAAAACCTTCTAGAAAGAGAGTACCGATAATAAGTGAAAGATAGCTAGATCTTCCCTACTAATTTATTCTAGAAGGAATTTCCTTCGTTTTCTATTCTAAGTAAATACGTCTTTCAATGGATTACTTTTAGGAACTAAAACAACTAAGAGAATAAGAGAGCAAGATAAGGAGTGTGAAATTAAGGACAAAAAATAATAAAGGATGAGGCCTCTATTTATAGTTGTTAGGAATTATTCAAAGGACAATAAGGTCCCTAACCTCAACCAATTAGAATTAAAATAAAAAGGGCAATTAAGACTTTTTAAAAACCAAATAGAGTTTGAAACCAAACTCTAATGAGGAGTTTTCTTGGGGAGCAAACTCCCCATCCCTATCAAACACTGCTCGCCGAATGGGCAGCAGTGTAGGTTGGGCTTGCGTAGGCACGCAAGCCCACAGCCCAACACAGCACAGCCCTTGCGGGCTATTCCTATTGGCCAGCGCACCTGCGTAGCCCAAAATATTGCACATGGCACAGCGCGCCTACTGGGCCTCGCACCAGCATAGGCCAGTAGGCTGCGCATTGTGCGGCCTTGCTGGGCCACGCACTATACGCAGTGGGCTGCCACTTGCAGCCCACTTTTCCCAAGGCCCTAAATGCGAGCCTTGAGCAGTGTTGTTCACACATAACACTGCTTTAGCCCATACGCCGATTAAGTCTAAAATTGTCCAACAATTTTCTTACTGATCCACTTGGACCAATTTAAGCAATACCTAGTATTCTTTAACTGTGCTATTTTTGGTTCTTAAATCCCATATTTATTTTATCCTCCTTATTGTTTAACAGGTTCATTGGTCCAACCAATGAATATTGGTTTAACCTAATATTATGGTTTAACCATATTTTCTTGCTCTTCTAGATTAGACCTAGTCTAACGGTTCTTTACATGGCTCGATCTTAACTCAAAGTGTGTGACCTTATAGGATCCCATAATATCGAGCCGTTAAAAGTTTAACCTAGCTCAATCCCTTCTAGGAATTGACTGGCTCGAAGCTCCAGACCGTCGTAGACTCCGATTACTTTGATCGGTTATAGTGGCTCTCAAGCAAAGGGCATATGACCCCTCAATATTTGGAATATCACGTACATTGTGACTTAATCCCGGTTCTGTAATATTATCAATACAATTACCTCCTTTTATCAACTATTAAGTACCATCTAGTTTCTAGGACTTGGTTTAAGTGTTAGTCCAGTAGTAGATTTATTAGCTACCCCAGTATTTAGTCTTGCTACCAAAGTACACTACTTAACCATTTTAATGTGTTAATCAGGATCTCATCCTATCAACTCATACTCTGATCAGAGGTTTACGAGTGTGTTACTTCTAACAAGTGGCCAAGGTACATCTCCCTTATATTACTATAATAGAGTGATAAATTCCATCTTGACTACTCAACTTACCAACGGACAGACATTAACTATACATGTGATCATCTGCATCACTCAACAAAGTATAGCAACATCTGAACAAGGTAACTAGTATCTCCGGTCTAAGGATATTCCTATTGCTATTACAATAAGATGATTAAACACCAATATATAATATAGATTACTGAGTGTTGTCTCATAGTGGTCTCTAATGTATCTCTCAAAATACATTCATGTGTTAGCCCAAGGTACCACCCTCTAACACTGGAGATATGCTACTCTGAATCAAATTCAAGAGGTATGACTGTTGGGAACTGACAGTCAAATTGAACATGCATAAGAGGCATGACGGAAATTCAAAATTTTGTCCCTGTCCCAGGTACCACCCTAGTATATTTATTTTATACTAAGCATGTTATAACTCTAAGTTATAACCTAAGCATAAAATAAACTAAGCATGTAAAATAAGCTAAGCATAATCATTAAGTCTAAAAAAGCTTAAAGAAAAAGACTTAATAATTAAAAGAAAAAAAAAGGAACTTACCAGTTGAAGCGTGCTTTAGCAGGACCTTCTTGCACAAGCCTCCAATCGTAGGATAGCCTCTATCAGTATCCACACGAACCCCACAACCAAAACCTCCCTAGGAGGAAGAACTAAGAAGCCTCGAGTAGTTGCTAGACCACTCTAGAAGCCTCACCCAAAATATAAACTAGCGGTGCCCGAATAAATTCAGGCTCCACAAAAATAACTTGCTCAAGTACACGAGAGATTAATTATCTCGCTTAGGATTTATGCTTTGAGCTTGGCACAATTTGAAAGGAAAGGGGAAAGCCTATATATAGGCTTGGGGGAGCATTTTGCTCCCCCTTATAAGCATGTGGGATGGGAGTAATTACTCCCATCCCATATGCACAGCGTTTGACTCATTGTGCATATGGCAAGGCAAAGCCCTTGTGGACTTTGCCTTGCTTTTGGGCTGCGCATGTGCAGTCCATTTTTATGGGCTGCCGCGAGCAATGCCCAGCATTGCTTGCACACCTTTTGGTGTACTCCCGCACACTCGAGTCTGTACAAAATATTTTTATACTCTCGGTCCAATTAAATTCGCCAATGCAAAATTCCCCTTTTTAATCCCTTTTCAATTATTTATTTTCTGACCCTAATAAATTAGTCATCATTCAAAATAAATTTCTTGGTCCAACCAAAATTGATCTAATCAATTATAATTTATTTATGACTCTAATTAATTAGTTACCGGTGAAAATAAATTCCTTGGTCTATCCAAAATTGATCTAATCAATTTTAACCAATCACATAATAATCCAATTATTATTTATGTTATATTTTGTAATAGAACAAATCTATTAGTTCTTTACTTAGTCCGATGAAGGTCCAATGTGTGTGACCTTATAGGATCCCGAAGTATTGAGCTGTTAAGGCTTAACCAACCCTTGTTCTAATAGAACCATTGGCTCGATGTTCTAGACCGTGAATAGAACTTGATTACCTTAAACGACTGTAGTACGCCTCTAGCAAGGGTCTACCATCCCCCATTACTCGGAATGTCATTTATGCTTATGACTTAATCCCGGTTAACGCAATAGTTATCCAGTGCGATAAATTCCTTCCATTCTTTAATATTAGTACCATCTGGTTTATTGGGTTCGGTTAAAGTGTTAACCTACTAATAGCAAGGTTGCTCCAAGCTATCCCAGTTATTTACTTGTTACCGAAGTATATTGCCTTTTACCATAGTGTGTTTGACTAGAAACCATTTCTATTAATCACATACTCTGATCAGAGGTTTATGGCAATCATTACTTCAACAAGTGGCCAAGTACAACTCCTTAATATATTCGGAGCGATGGATTCTTTCCGACTACTCAGCCTACCAACGTGCTGTCATCACTATACCCATAATCACCCGTAGTACCCTAAATTAATGAGTGCATAGTAATGACCCAAAGTATAGCAATAGTACCATACAAGGTAGCTAGCATCTCAAGTATGAGGACATTCGCAAAGCTTATTGCATGAAGATAAACACTAACACATTGATATATATACCAAGTGTTTATCTTGTTGCGGTCTCCAATATAGCTCCTAGATATATCCATGTGTCAAACTTAAGGCACCACCTTCAGTCCTTAGGAGATTGACTGCTTGGACCCTTTCCAAGAAAGTTGACCACATGCTAGTCTTTCCGTTTCATCAATATCCTTTCTTGACGAAACTGTGACTAGGGACAGTTTAGACATAATCATAATTGCACATGAAGTAGGTTCCATCAAATATAGTCCAACTATAATTTCTCTGACTTCATGCTATGATATGTCAAGGACTTTTGTATACATACATCAATGAATATATTTTAACCAGCTATAATATATATGTATAAAAACACATTGATATAAACAAAAGAACAAATGCCTTTATTGATTAAATAAATTATTCGTACTAATACATAATTAAGATATATCGCCCTAATTGCCTTAAGGGCATACATCATATCTAACAATGATAACACATGCTAGTCTATCCATATCATCAATGTCCAGTCTAGATGATACTATGATTAGGGATATTTAGACAAATCATAATTGCACACGAACCAGTTCTCACCAACATAATCCCACTATCCCTTGCAATACATGCTATGATTATGTCATGGAATTTTTTGAACACATCATTGAATATATTCTAATCCAGTCATAATATATTTTCACAATCATTGATATAACAAAAGAATGCCTTTATTAATACAACTTTGTTCGTACAAATAAAATTAACTTAGATATATCGCCCTAATTTCCTCTAGGGCATACATCATATCTAATAGCAAGCTCAACCAACTCTCATCTTATGGATATCCTTATTCCCAAGAGATCCAGATTTTCTAAGGGATCTAAAGAAGTAAAGCCCAAGGAGCTTACTGAAAAGGAGAAGGAAGAAGAGAAGAAAGATAGGGCTGAACTTAGAGAGGATATGCTTTTGAAGAGGATGAAAAAGAGGAAAGCATATGATGTAGGGATCAACTCAAAGAAGGCTGAAGGACATATAGCTTCATCAGTGCCTATACCTGAAGTAGGTCAGCCAAGGAAGAAATTTATTATCAAGAAGCTGACTAGTGTAGTCTAGAATATGAAAGAGGCTGAGAAATTAAAAGTAGCCGAGGGTGAAAGATTGAAGAAGAAGCAGGAGGACCTTGAAGAGTAAATAAGGAGGAGAGCAGAAGAATCAGCTGCTTAAGCTAAAGCAGATGTTAAGAAAGCTTATGTAAAGGCAACTGTAAGCTTATCCGAGAAGTCAATTCTTGAAGTTGTTAATGAGATGATAGGTGCTTTGTAAGGGATTGAGAGTGAAGAAAAGAAGAAGGATGATATTGTCAACTTAGTGGAGTTTAAAGTACTTGAGAAGGAACAAGAAGACCAGCAGATTATTGATGTATCTGCTGAGGAAGCTAAGGATGAGGAGAGAGAGAGAGAGAGAAAGATAGAGGAGGAGAAGACTTTTCAAAAAGATGAAGGTTGTGATTGATGAAGAAGAAGGGGATCTGGAGGATAGGGAGGAAGGAGAAGTTGTTATAGTTGAGCAAGGAGCTCAGCTGGCTGAGTAAACATCTCTAGCTCAAGTCAGTGAGAAAATTGTTGAAGGTGTTGAAGAAGAGAAGCCTGAGGAGCAGCAAGAAGAACCATTTCTATTTCCAAACCTTTCGACTGAAACACCCCTCTCACCTACACCCATTTCCATGCAACCCTTAACCACTCCTAAAACTCAATCACCATCCACCCCAAACTTTGACCAATCAAACACATCCACAACTGACCAAACAAACCACCCATCCATCATCCCACTTATTTCACCTGTTGGATCTCCTATACATGAACCGTTGATGATAGAAGGACTAGTTCTTAGAGGTCCAACTATTGAGGAGATCAATAATGAACAACCACTACCACCACCTCCACCAAATCAACCTCAACCCTAGTTCAACCCACAAGCTGAACTTCTAAGAGATATAAGGAGATTGGGAAGAGAGAGATATCCAACACTAAGGACAAAGGAAGAGAGAGATATAAGTGGATGTTGCTATAGCTAAATATTTGTTGTTTGAGGAAGTGTTGAGGAGACTTACAAAGGCTAGTGAGCTAGTACAAGGGTTTATAGAGGCAGTGGAGGAGATGAAAGACCACTTCAAGTTAGTCCCTACTCATTTCTCACTTGTGAAGGCAATTGTATCCCATACTTTGCCCATTTTATCTATTGCAAGTAGGAAGGCTGAATACTTGAAGATGGAGGTTGCTGAGCTGAAACAGAGAATGGAAAAGATTCATGAGAGCAACAACAAAGTTATGAATGAAGAGAGAGACTTCAAGAACTCTCTAAGTGATAAATTTAATCCAGTTTTGTAGGGATTGCAAGCAGTGCTTAATGGATATAACATTCTTAGCAAGAATAATTATACTAATACAACAAAACTAGACATAGTGATTGATGCTATAAATGCATTGGTAACTGCTTTTAAGCAAAATCAAGGCAACTCCAATGAGCTTAGGCAGAGCTATTGGAAGGAGTAAAGGCCTTAAAAGCAGAAGTTTTGAAGGCGCTGAAAAGACTAAATATATCTTATGCTTTGAGCAGTTACATTGTGATGTTAGAGGCTGAATAAGAACCATTTCTTCATCAGAAGCTTGGCCACATTTGTGATCAAATCAATATTATTCATGTCTATGTATTCAATGATGGTCAAGCTCTTGATCAGGTACATAAGTAGATTTCTACTCATATTCGAAGCACCTCAGTCCTTGAAAGGGTGTTGCATGAAAACAGCCAAGCCAGAGCTATATGAAGCTTAACTCAGATTTCTAGGGAAGGAATTAATGCTTAATTCAGATTCAATCAGTCGAAGTCACGAGCCCTTGTGGCACTCTTCTCTTGCTTAAGGGAACAAGAATTCATCTCTCAAACTATTTATGAGTCATTGGTTAAGAACTTTTCAACTAATATCTTTGGCGATCTGACCATGTTTGAGGAATCGATTAACTCATTTGATATTCAAACTCAAGACATTTTGGATTGAATGGCAATATGGGAGAAGGATCGCGAGAAGCGTGAGCAAGCAAAGAAAGTGAGTGAAGCAAGTATTACTGAATTCAACTATGAGCTGTCCCAAACTCAGATTCACACTAAAAAGGAATTCTATGAGCTTAAGAAGAGGAAAGGCAAGGATCCAATGCCACCGAAGCATAAGAAGTCCAGATGGGATGAATAGGAATATGGGAAGAAGGCTTCTAGTTTGAAAGGACCTATTTTGCCTGACAGTTTGTAGATTAGAATAGAATCTATTGTAATCTTTAATTCTAACTGTAAACTTAGTATATGTTAACTTTTTGTTGATATGTACTCAGTTATCCATTTATGAAAAGATTACTTATTTTGTTCTAAGTTAAAAGCTTCTTAACTTCTTGTATTTTCTACTAGCTATATATGCTGACCTTGCAGAAATATATGAGAAGTGTTGAGGAATGCTGACCAAAGAGGAATCAAGGATTATAGGGGAGTTAGCATTGACTTTGAGCAAAATGAAGATGTTGAAAAATGATATATCAAGCATTCTTTTGAGGTAACTCTAATTTAAATATCTCATTGATTTAATTCTTGCTCAGTTAATTGCCATTGATGAAAATAGAGGAGATTGTTGAACCCAGCATAAGGTTAGGCTGACTCAACGGATGACTCAGTAGAGCTTAAGTTTTGATCATACCAATTGAGTTAAGTTTGAGTTAATTAAATCAATAATGATGTTAAAATAAATAGTCTATAGTTATATGTGAGTTATTGAATTCGAGGGTAGAATTTTAAGTCTCCGCTAACCTAGCTATTTAGTTTTAACTCTGAGTTGCTTTAGGCTGATCTGTGCTTTTAGTCGCTGATTAAGCACTGTTCACTCATCGCTCGATATTTAGATTGCGTTTTCAGCTGTGTTTATTGTTTATTCAATTCACTGAGTTACTTCATTTTTCTAGTAATGTTGACCATTCCATTTAAGGAAAAATGGAATCTTGCTTTTTGTCGAGTTACTTTTACAGACATTAATGAAAGACGTCATACAAAAGACAAAAGGAATTAATGACTCGATAAAGACAAAAGCTCATTGTAGATAAAGACAAAAATTGTTCGGAGAAAAGTTGCACGAAGATAAAGTCAAATTGGATTGCTGCAGCGTGTATCTCCTGCAAATGCGCGACTCTAGAAGAATGTCAGATTGCTAGAAGGAATGGGAAGATGGCACATAGCAAGTCAGTGCAAGTTCTCTCTAACGGAAGATTGGCATCAAACGACAAAGATTCAAGTTTGAAGCTCTGATTCAATCTGTCTCTAACGAATTGATTTTTATTACACAATAATGTGATTCTATCTCCTAACGGATAGATTTGAAGAAGCAACAGGTGAATAGCTGAGCTATCAAATTGTAGAAGATACCAAGGCAGGTTCAACGGCTACATTCTTGTTTTCAACTATAAAAGGACCAAGAAAGTGTTAGAACTTGGTGAATACATCTGAATTTCTAAGAAGCAAAACTCTATCAATTTCCAAGCTTTAAAGAAGTTCAATCAAGAAAGGAACTACTTAGCGAGAATATGCTTTGCAACAAGAGAGATTAGTATAGATCATTAGAACTATAGTATCAGATCGTTGTAAATAAATCAGCGTTTCTATAAGTTGAATCTAGCTCTGTAATTGGGACACTCTAATGAAAGGCATCTCCGCCTAGGATAAAGGAGTTAAGATTACTGGATTAAAGACCAAACACTCTATTGGGACTGGATGTAAGCACAGTTTGTTGAACTAGTATTAAATCTTGGTGTTATTTACTTTATTGTTGAAGCTTTACTCAGTTTCTATTCAGCTAGCTGACCTACTCATCTCAGTTTGTTTAATCGCGAAAAAGTTACCTATTTTATTCTAGCGAGTCACTCACCCCCCGTCTGACTCACTAAGTGTACGCATGGGGACAAACAGTAATAAATAAACAAGTTGATGTTGGTAAAAAAACTTATAATATCAAAGCTAAACTAATGCGTAACTGATGTATTACGGTTAGGGGCTCTTACAAAAAAAACCCCTCTTCATAAAATAATTTGGACCAAAAGATAAAATATTTACAACTACAGGTTCCCCCCTCCCCATGCTATTGTTCATGACTTTTTTATTTTCTTTACTTTCTTTTGCATTTATCTTTCAAACCGTTCATTTTTTCGACATGTCGCTTAAAAGTTTTTTGTTCGTCTCTTTTTAATTTTCGAAATGACATCCAATGTGACTTTTTCGAACTTTTTCAACTAATAAACATGTGGTAAATGTCTGGTAGATATGTTATAGAAGTATGATATACATGTGGTAGAAGTCTGATAAACAGGTGTAATCTATTTTTTTCATTAGCCTTTTTTCTCTTATGAACTGTATATTGTACTTTCTCTTTATTGGATATGCTCTTGCGTTCTTTTCTTGATCTGGAAATCATACCACAATTTTCTTCTCTTCTTGTTATTTGTTTGATTTTCGCCACTAATTTATCATGGTTTAGTTGATGGTTTGATTTCAAGATTTGCACAAAGCAACATAACGATTCCATAAAAAAACCATCAATTACTAATATCTACCATATGTCTACGAGACTTCTGTCACATGTCCATTGGACATCTAACAGATGTCTACTGATTCAAAAAATTCAAAAATGTCACAGTGGATGTCATTTTGCAGGTAAAAATAAGACGAACAAAAAACTCTAAAGCGGCATGTTGAAAAAATAAATGGTTTGAGAGATAAATGAAAAATAAGAAAAATAATCTAAGGAAAAGGGGAGAAACAAGTGGATGTCATCCTATGTAAATAGAATTAAAGGGAATGTGTATTTTTAAATAGTTTAACTTAATGGTGAATCTGTACATAATTTACAAAATATGACTATTCTTGATAGTTTGTCTTATGGCTATAGATGTCTTATAATTCACAACATGTAAAACTATAAGACATCTACTTAATAGCAACAATTTAGTAGTATGTAATAATTGTCCATGTAGTTTTAAAAAATGAAAAATATATCATATTGAATCTTGTTTTGAAGAGATATATAAAGACCAAGAAAAATTATAAAGATGCATTAAAAAAATTATATAAATTCTTGGGTAATTATTTGTAGGGCAACTTACACAATTAGTCTCTTTTCTCAAAATATTTTGGAAAAAATATATAATTTCAAGTTTAGTAATTATATAAAATACGACCCTTGAGTAAACAATTCGCAGAATTGACATAACATACAATTGTCTTTTTTTTTATTTTTTTTTTACATTTATCTTTTAAACTTTTTTTTACATGTCCCTTTAGAATTGTTATTTATCTCATTTTTATCTTTAAAACAACATCCACTATGATATTCTTTTTCCAACGTTTTTTCAAACTCGTAGATATCTATTAGATATCTAATAAAAGTTCCAGAGAAATCAATAAAACACTTAATAGATTTCTAATAAATTAGAACTTCAAAATAGATTTTAACAGATGTTTCATAAATTTGTAGTAAATCAACTATAAAGATAGACTTCTAATAGATGTCTAATATATTTCTAATAGATCAGAACTTCAAAAGTATTTTTAACAAATGTCTAATAGATTTCTAACATATAATTGATAGATTTCTAACAGATATCAAATAAAAGTTTCCTAGATTCCGTAAAATTCAAAATAACAACATACACATATGTTAAGATACATATTAAATTTTTTATAGATTTCTATTAAATATCTAATAAATTTTTGTTAAATATCTCATAACTAAAATAACAATGAATACATATCTATTAAATGTTTTAATTTATAAAATAATCAACGTAATTCGGCGACTAAAAGGGACCAAATCACCCTAAAATCCACTATGTAATTGACTTACTAATTATCTGTTGACTTGAATAGTTGGACCAAAGATTCTGTGACCCGTGATGGTTAATGGGTCAATAAATTAGTAGATTTTAATATTTAATGTTTTAATAAAAACCTAAAGCTCTAGCATCTAGATACTCTAAACCGTTTAAAACTCTAATACCTAAGTTAATTCTTCTATCTCCATTCTTTGAATTTCTAAGTTTGAAAATTTGTATTGAAAAAGCTTAATTCACTTGTGATATTCTAGAATTTGGAAATGATGAATTGTTAAAAATATATGGTTTAAGTTTTATATTTATTAAATTAATTTTTTGTATTTTTTTTGCACTTTATGATTAATTTTTAATTTTTATTCTTCTCAAATACGTTTTACTACTGTTCATATTACTGTTCACGCTATTATTCATTTTTTAAATTTTCATCTTATTTTGGCATTATTTTACAAACCGCTCATTTTTTTGACATTCCGCTCTAGAGTTTTTTGTTCGTCTCATTTTTATCATCGAAACTACATCCATTGTGATATACCTTTTCAAATTTTATTTTCGGTTGTTTGATATTTGGTAAGTAACTAGTATATTTCTGGTAAGAATTGTATTTTCATATGTTTGAATTTCTGTTTTTAATTCATCAGAATCTGATAAGTATTTGGTAAGTATCTGATAAGTAACTGGTAATCGTATTTTCATATGTTTTTAATTTCTATTTTTAATTCAACGGAATCTGGTAGGTATCTGGTAAGTAACTGGTAAGAATCGTATTTTCATATGTTTTTTATTTTTGTTTTTAATTTAACAAAATTTGGTAGGTATCTGGTAAGTAACTGGTAAGAACCGTATTTTCATATGTTTTTAAACATATCTGGTAGGTATTTAGTAAGTACTTGATAAGTATCTGGTTGGAAATGTGAAATGATTTGCAACAAATTCGAAATCATTGTGCGGAAAAATCAAGTAATGAACAGGTAAGAAACTGGTAAATAAGTGGTAGATACCTGATGGGAAAAGTTTTTCTAACGAAAATTACGAATTTAGAAAACTACCAGTTTCTGCGAATTTGGAAAACTACCAAGTTTCTCACTAAGTATATACGAGCTTCTTATATGAAAATTGCGAAATAAGGAAACTACCAGTTTCTTACCACGTAAATATCAGTTTCTTATATGAAAATTGCGAATTTAGAAAATTATCAGTTTCTTACCAGATAAATACCTGAATCTCATATTAAAATTGCGAATTTAGAAAACTACCAGTTTTTTATCAGGTAAATACCAGATAACTACCAGGTACGCAAAAAAACGATAATGCAAAATCAAACACAAAATCTGATAAAAAAAATACATCAATATCTTTGATTTTTATCATTAAAAGCAGGAACTCAAACTAATAAGTTGCGAATCAAATCAAAGATTGATGAACTTGTAAGCAAAACTCTAACAACTTTATATCCAACAATCTCAACACAACTAAGGCAATTAATCAAATACCTTATGTGCAAATTCTTTATATCCAATAGATATTCAAATCTGGAAATAAATCAGAGATAACCAAATCAAATCAGAGATTCAACATTCTATCCAACTAATCTGAAAATAAAATAACTTGATTTATATAACTTAATCAAATCAGAGATTCAAAACAAAAATCAAATCAAATTGAAAAACAAAGAAAAACCTAATGAAACACCAAAATTTGTTGATTTTCAGAAATCTTACTTGTTTTTGTAGAAATTGATCATGGAATGAACAAAGAGCGAAATATGAAGAGCGAAATCGATGGAACTCTGAAGAGCTAAAATCATTTGAACTTGAAACGTTAATTTGAACGGTTTAAGAAGGTGGAAAGTAAGGGAGGCGAAATATTTGCCTTGGAACGTATTTCTGGATACTTTAAAGCTTGTTTGGTCAGAGAAGGTTACAAGTCAAATGTTGGGGGGAAAGAAAACTTTAATTTCTGTATATTTTTATAGAAAGCCCTTTAGAAATTTGATTCCTTAGTCTTTGATTCACTTTTTTTAATTTTTTTTTTGTCATGTAGACCTTTCATTAAACATTTACGATACTTTTCTTCATGGTTTTGAAACTCGGATCGGACCGGCCGGTCGGACTCGATTCGATCGAAACCGGTGCTAGTTTGGTCCGATTTCAATTGGTTCACTGAAAAGTCAAGAACCAACCGTTCACCAGTTGAACTGACCGGTTCAACCAGAAATCGGCCGATTCAATATATATATATATATATATATATATATATATATATATATATATATATATATATATATATATATATATATATATATATATATATATATATATATATATAAGATTTTGCTTCTGTTGAGTGTTGAACTTATGACCTCTCGCTAAAAAGCTACATATCTTACCAACTGAGCCAATAATTCTAATTGAATTTTAATTGCATTTTATTTTCTTATAATATAAAATATTAAGTTGTTAAATTATTTTAAATAAAATAAAATTTTTATTTTAAAAAAACTATGATGTATTTATATAGTGTATATGTCTAAAATTTTTTATATAACTAAACAACATCTAATACCTTTTTACAATCAAATTAACATTAAATCATTTGCATAAAAAATAAAAGCTATAGCAAATTAATATCAATTTTTTATTTAATATATTTTATTTAAAAATTATAATATTATAAATTTATTGTTATGTAGTTTTAATATACTATAAATCAAACTGTTTTATTTTATATATAAAATATAATTTAATTTGAATTAAAATTAATTTATTAATGTTATTTACTTTCTTCACCAAATTATATTGATTATTATTTATATTTTATTTTAATAAAGTAAAAAATTTTAATTAAGAATTTTTAATATTAAATATTATCAATTGTTTGTTGGATAACTTATATTACATGTTTAATATCAAATTATTAAAAATATTAATATTTTAACATATTTTAAGAAAATTCAGTTCGACCACTGATTGAATTCGATTGAACCTTAAATTTATAATCCGCTTCCTTCACCAATTAATTGGCCGGTCCAATTCTGGCAACCATGCTTTTCTTTGCTCCCTTTTTTTTTATTGTAATTAACTAATTATCCATGTGTTAAAGTATTACTCAAAAGTGTTTTTGGAATAAAAATATTGTGCAATCCACTATTTATACTTTGTGCCAAAAATTTTACTAGGAATCTTCTAAAATACATTATTAACATTATTCTTTATTTTTGTACTAGACAATACATTATAAGATATTGAAAATAGCAGGTTTATTATAAAAGCGGTCTAACTTTGGATCAACCTTTAATTCTTGATCCTCTATTTTTTCTGATTTAATAGGTTGGGTCGGGTTTAATAACCATACTGAACAATATGTAGGCCATAATTGTGATAATGAAAGTAAAAAAATAAAACAAAAATCATAACATTTAGCTGTTATGGTATTTTTGGAAATACTTTGTTAACTAGGATTAGAGTTGACAATTTCATAGGATTCCACGTAAACTTGTGTATTCCCCTTATTTATAGGGAAATGGTAAGAAATACAACATTTTTATATTTTTTTAAAAAATTTTCAAAACGTCATTTATTTCTAAAAATACGTGATTTAAAATTTTTGTTTTAGAAAATATGCGTAAACGGTATAGAATGTCTTATACCGTTTTGTATGTTTGGTATAAAATGTCTTATACCGCTTTGGTTTTTTTTGTATAATTGTTCTCATACCGATTTTTTTTTAAATTGTCGTGTTTTTTTTATAAACTGTTTATACCAGTTTTACATTTTGGTATAAGATAAGTAAAAAAATGGTATAATTAGTATAAAACATATATAAAATTGATATAACAAGTATAAACTGTTCTAAAACTAGTATTTTAACAGTTTATGTTTTTGGTATAAATGTTTTATATCGTTTAACAAGTATAAAACTGGTATAAACATTTTATGAAAAAAAAACTACAATTTTAAAAGATGGTATAATAAAAATTATACCTAATATGCAAAACGGTACATTATAGCATTTTTCATGTAAAAGTGAAAAATTGATTTAGTTTTTTGGGATATGCCTAAATTAAAAAATACCCTTATTTTTACCCGACAAATATGTACGAGAAGGTGGTGGCTTTTGAATCTAAAAGACTTGATGTTAAAACCAAAACTCACCAAGAGTTAATAATTTGCAAAAGTTTCATGTTTGATATGTTGAAAACCTCAAAATATATTCACTTTTACAATTGATTGAACTAATGTATATAGTTCTAATTTTAATTCACTTTACATTAAAAAAATCCAGTTTGAGGAATATTAAATTCTTTGATCTGTTTTGGTAGCCAAGCACTAAGATGAATAACTATTCCTTTGATAAGATATATAATTGAAAAACATCTTGAATCAGATTGTACATGTTTATTCCAAGGCTAAAAGACATCCACAAATTAATACAATTACGAAGCCACAAAGAAATCTCATCTTACTACATAAAATTGACAAAAGATCTTTGCATATTCTAATTCATGCACTTTGTGTCCAATTCTTTTTAATTTTTTTGTAAAATGAAACCCTACCACATTGTCTAGTAACTATCATTCATCAATAACCCATTTCAGTCATAAAAAATTGAACCCATAAAAACATAGGGTCCTACAAATTCTCTCTAAATTAAGGTATTTTGTGTGTTTTTGTTAGTCTTTTAGTGTAAAAAGATAAAAATGAATATATTGGCACCTTATCCTTACCAAAAGAAAACATATGATTAAAGGCAAGAGAAAAAAAATAACTTAAAATTTGCAAATTACTACAACCAAATTAGAATTATCATACTTACTTCAAATTGACTACTCATCTAATTAATCAATAATTCCTATTTTATTTTTTATTAATTTTACTTTGACAAAAAAATCATGTCCTCAAAATTAGTGTTGCTTAGACCCTTTTTGAAACTGTGATATTGATGGATTAGTTATTAACTCCCCCGTTGTTTTTTTTAGTTCCTGTGCTTTAAATTCCATTATCAATTTAGTCCTTTTCTTAACAGAGTTTATAAAGCCTTGACACATGGAGACACACGTCATTTATTTTTCTGACATGGCATAACACACGGTAATAGTTCTTTTATACAGGTCCCGACATTCTGATTTGGAAAAGTGCCGCTCCATACATCAATCGACACATGTCTCACTATATCCACTTTTTCCTACATAATGGGACATGTGTTGATTGATATATAGAGCGATACTTTTCCATCCGAAAATATCAGGACTCATATAAAAATTTCCCATACAGTAAATGGAAAAAGGACTTGAGTATTCCAACTCACGTTGAGTACCTTCCATAGAATATGTCTTCTTTTCCCTCCTTTCTCTGCTCAACGAAAAATTGCATCTCCTTGCAACTATCAATCGTCATTTTCTACGGTTGATTCTCGTGCGTTGGTCACCGTCTTCCGTTGACTGTTTCTTTGTCGGAGCTTTCCTTTTCTGTTCGCCGTTCAAAATCATTGAAGAGTGCTACAATATAATCTAGATCTTAATTTCATTACAAGAATTTCATTGCGCTTTACTTTTTATACCAATTACGAGTAAAGGAGCAGACTTTGGGAAATTTTGATGGGTTTTAGCTTTAGTAATATGTAATCTTTGCCAGCCGCAGAATTAATTCTCTATCAGGTGAAATTTTGTTGAAAAAAATATAATCTGGATCTCAATTGAATTTGTTGCGATAATAGAGGTAAAGAAAACTAATTGGTGTAACCTAATTACTATAGGATTCAATAATAAGTTTTCTTTCTTTTTTTCATCACCTAATAGGAAATGATCTAAGAACATCCATTTTTAATTAATTCCATGAACTTAATGTTTTCGATGTTTCTTTCCGATTTATTTTTTACTAGTTGAAATCGTCGGAGAAGACGATTGTCAAAGCCTAATTGAGAATCGAATCCGGTAATTGAATGAGATTGGAGAAATCAGTGGTGAGGAGTGGTTTAAAGCAAAGGAAAAGCTCAAAGACAGTAGAGACTGACGATGGAGAAAATGAGAAAGGGAGAAGGGGAAAAGCTTCCGCACTACGAAACGAGGAAGAAAAGAAATAGACTGGGACCACGAGGTACATGTGTCATATATTTTATGGAAGGGAGTTGGACCCAATGTTATGTCATCAAAATAAATGAGGCGTGTATCCATGTGTCAAAGTTTTATTAACTCCGTTAAGAAAAGAACTAAATTGATAACGGAATTCAAAGCACATGGATTAAAAGGCAACGTGTATTAAAGGCTAATTCATCGATAGCACAAGGTCTAAAAAGGGTGTTTGGCCTTATTATTTCACATGGCGCTTTTGTAGGAGCAAGAAATCGAAAAGTAGAAGAGAGAATTAAAAAATAAAATAAAAGACATGTGATGTAAAATAAATGACATAAAAGAAGATATCACATAAAATATAGGTTTAATACAACTAAACCCCCTATAGTTATCCATAAACGCTCATTTCTCCCCTGAATTGTTACAAGTTTTACGTAACTTTTTGAACTTGTTTAAAGTGCACCTCATAAGCCCCTTGGGGGGCGCAAACTGGTGCTTCTTTTCGAGTTCAAGGGGTAACTAGAACTTTTTAATTTCAGAGGGTAAATGTTAAGGACAGCTATATGGGGATCTCGATGTATTCGGCCTAAAATATATATTGTTGCGAATATTAGCTTTATATGTTGATCATAATGTGCTTTGAAAGCAACTTTCAGAAGGTGCATCAGAAACAAGGTTTTCAAAACTAAGTTCATTAGAAGCAGATTGATCAAAGGCAAGTTGATCAGAAGCAGGTTGATCAAAATGAAGTTGAGCCAACAACAAGGTGCTTCAGCATTAAGGTGTGCCAAGAGCAAGTATCAAATGTCGAAAATATGTCCTAGAAACAAGACACAAGCGTTGAAGGTTAGCGCAAAGCAAATGATAATAAATTAAGTAGTTTTTAAAACAAAGTCCTCAAAGGATATTTAGTAATTTCTTTCAGGATTATACAACTTCTACACTCTTGAATTGAAATATATATAATTTAGAGAGACTGAAAGATTATAAAATTCGGTGTTTCCACAAATGAAAAAATTAACAAGCCTTTTGATAGTTAGAAAAGTTGTTGGAAACCATATAATGGGAACATTCAAAACCAAAACTAATAGAAGTTACAAATGTAACAAATCATAAATGAAAAACTAGTTGTTTATCCAAATAATTGTTGGAATTTTAATACTCATTAAAAATCATTAGTTCCAACAAATAAAATAAAATATTTTTACAAAGAATATTTTCTCATTAAAAGCAGTAAAATGGTTCCAAATTATGACCCTTTTCACCCACATAAGGGGCACGAAATCCATCGGTTTGCACTAGAAATGACTTTTAATCATTTCTCTTATGAGCATGAGAGTCCAGCTAGTCTCTCTCACAGTTACCAAGTCCATATGGAACACCTTAACATAAACTCGATACTCAACTTTTGTAAAACCATGTGGGATAAAGGTCTCTTGAAGACTCATATTTTCTACCAATCCCCTACTTTTAAATCAAGTTTTGATAAAAAAAATTATGGATCTCTCTAGTCTGAAATATAATGCATGAAATTGGTGTCTTGTAAAATCATGTGGGATAAAGGTCTCTTGAAAACTCAATTTTTTCTACCAATCCCCCAATACTTTTAAATGAAGTTTTGATAAAAAAAAATCTAGATATCTCTAGCCTGACATATAATGCATGAAATTGGTGTCCTATGAACTATGAACCAAAACTTAATATATAAAATTTAACTTACGAGAGATACATGTTTTATCATATCACATTATTCCAAGATACATTTCCATAATTTGTTTTGAAATAGTTGTGCTTCAAAAATATGAATGTTGAACAAAAATTGGATTTCTTGGAATTCGTTGGCAGTTGTTGTTGGATATGATGTATGCCCTTAAGGTAATTAGGGCGATATATCTTAATTATATAATAGTACGAACATTTTATTTAATTAATAAAGACATTTAATCTTTTGTTTATATCGATGTGCTTGTATATATATTATAGCTGGTTAAAATATATTCATTGATATATGTTTGTATACAAAAGTCCTTGACATATCATAGCATGAAGTCAGAGAAATTATAGTTGGACTATATTTGGTGGAACCTGCTTCATGTGCAATTATGATTATGTGTAAACTATCCCTAGTCATAGTTTCATCAAGAAAGGATATTGATGAAGCGGAAAGACTAGTATGTGGTCAACTTTCTTGGAAAGGGCTCAAGCAACCAATCTCTTAAGGACTGAAGGTGGTGCCTTAAGTTTGACACATGGATATATTTGGGGGATATATTGGAGACCGCAGTAAGATAAACACTTGGTATATATATATCAATGTGTTAGTGTTTATCTTCATGCAATAAGCTTTGCGAATATCCTCATACTTGAGATACTAGTTACCTTGTGTGATACTATTGCTATACTTTGGCTCATTTTTATACACTCATTAATTTAGGGTGTCACGGGTGATTACGGGTATAGCGATGACAACACATTGGTAAGCTGAGTAGTCGGAAAGAATCCATCGCTCCGGATATATTAAGGACTTGTACCTGGTCGCTTGTTGAAGCGATGATTGCGATAAACCTCTGATCAGAGTATGTGTTTGATAGAAATGGTTTCTAGTCAAACACACTATGGTAAAGACAATATACTTTGGTAACAAGTTAATAACTGGGATAACTTTGAGCAACCTTGCTATTAGTGGGTTAACACTTTAACCAAACCCTATGAACCAGATGGTACTAATATTAAAGAATGGAAGGAGTTCATCGCATTGGATAACTATTGTATTAACCGGGATTAAGTCATAAGCATAAATGACGTTCCGAGTAATAGGGGATGGTAGACCGTTGCTGGAGGCGTACTACACTCGCTTAAGGTAATCGAGTTCTATTCACGGTCTAGAACCTCGATCCAATGATTCCATTAGAACAAGGGTTGGTTAAGCCTTAACAGCTCAATACTTTGGGATCCTATAAGGTCACACACATTGACCTTCATCGGACTAAGTAAAGAACTAACAGATTTATTCTATTATGAAAATATAATATAAATAATAATTGGATTATTATTTAATTGGTTGAAATTGATTGGATCAATTTTGGATAGGCCAAGGAATTTATTCTGACCGGTAACTAATTAATTAGTCATAAATAAATTATGTAATTGGTTAAAATTGATTAGATCAATTTTGGTTGGACCAAAAAATTTATTTTGACTAGTAACTAATTTATTAGGATCGAAAAATAAATAATTGAAAAAGGGGATCAAAAGGAAATTTTCCAATCAAAATTGTAGGGTAGGACTCTTCGGAAATGGGGCCCAGTTTTTAGGGGCCCCAAAAGGTAGCTATATAGCTGTGGGCTTGGCACTTGGCCAAGCCCACACGCTAGGCCACACTAGCGCTGCTAGGCAGCGCTCGGTGTGCCCAGCGAGGCCCAACCCACAAGTTGGGCTTGTGGGGAAAAAGCCCACAAGCCTGACATGTGGTGTAGCGTGCAAAGCACGCTGCACGCGGGTCAACCCACGGACCCATGGGGGTCCGCATGTTGACCCATATGGGATTGGGCAAATTTTGCCCACTCTCACATTGGAAGTAGGGAAGCACTTTTACTTCCCCAAGCCTATGAATAGGCACCCTAGTCCACCTTTCTTCAACACACCAACCTCAAAGCATAAATCCTAAGTGAGATATTCTTCTCTCGGATAATTGAGCACAATTATTTTTGAGGAGTTTGAATTTATTCGAGCACCTCGATTATATGTTTTTGGGTGAGGCTTCTGGAGTGGTCTAGCAACTACTCGAGGCTTCTTAGTTCTACCTCTTGGTGAGGTTTTGGTTGGTGGGGTTCGTATGGATACTCATAGAGGCTATCCTACACTTGGAGGCTTGTGCAAGGAGGTTCTGTTGAAGCACGCATCAACTGGTAAGTTCCTTTTCATTCTCTTTTAATTATTAGGTCTTTTTCTTTAAGCGTTTTTAGACTTAATAATTATGCTTAGGTTGTTTTGCATGCTTAGTTTATTTTATGCTTATGCTTAGGTTATAGCTTAGAGTTATAACATGCTTAGGTTATAGCTTAGAGTTATAACATGCTTAGGTTATAGCTTAAAGTTATAACATGCTTAGTATAAAATATATGTGCTTGGATATTATTTGGAATTATGGTATGTCTAGTCCTTTTGCATGCTAACCTAGGTAGAGAATTATTTAGTTAAGCCTTTATTTAATTTATATGCATCTAGTAGGAGTTCCTGGGGACAGCGACAAAATTTTGAATTTCCGTCACGCCTGTTATGCATGTTATATTTGAATGTCAGTTCCCAACAGTGGTATCAGAGCTTGCCTATTTAGTACATAATTAAGTTAGAAGCGAACTAAATATTTTTTTTATATGAAGTGATTATTGTTTATTTGATTATTTGGAATAATATTTATAAACTTGTGCTATCATTTCAAGATTAGAAAATTGTTTGTGCATAATTTTGAATAAGCCTGCTCAACTTATTCAAATTATACAAAGTATCAATAATTTATTTAAATTACATGGGTTATAGATGCTTTCAATTACATGAATTGAAAGAATGAAATTTAATAGTTCAGGAGAATCCATTGGTCTTCGAGTTTGTGCCCGTATTTGTTCTAGCTAAGGATTGGACTTGGTGTCTACTCCTCATAGGGAACCTCTTCTACCTAGGAACCTATATCGATGCAGCTTGAATTGACCAAGAGGGGATTATATATGGACTAATTTATTTCTAGTATATAATTTAGTGATTATATATGTTTCTATAACAAAGTAAAAATTAAATTTATTGAATAAATACTTAAAGGAAATGCAATATAAATGTAACAAATAAAATTTTTAATTATTTTGCATATCATCTAGGTTGATGGAATAATTATAATAAAGAGCTGAACCCACATAAGGTTAGACCTTATACATTAATTATAAAATTCCCTGAATTAATACAAGTTATTATAATTTTGTCCATCTGATAAAATCCTAGATTGGGTGAGACGTTTAACACCAATAAAATTCCAAAGTAAAGATATTAAGGCAAGTTATAATCTTCCTAACTCAAATTTATAATACAGTCTCTTTGGGCTATCAAGTGTTGCGCAAAGCGTTCCTTCTAGTCCATATTGATTGGTTGTAAAGTTTGAGATAAGGTCTGCCTTAATGGAACTGGGGTAGTCCACCATAAAATTGAGGACTAGGCCCAGGTCTAAGACATATTCAAGGAGATGCTAATATAAGAGCACACGTCCCTTGGGATTAGGGAACTTGAATGAATTAGCAATTGCATGCGATGCAAATGGAAAGGGATTCCAATTATAACTTACTAATACGACTTGACTCATAAAATTGGGGGTTGTAATAGACTAGTTATAGATGCTACCTACTAGGAAATTTAGCTGGACTAAAATTCTCGAATTCAATAGAATGGGCTATTGTAAATTTTGAAGAAAATAGTAGGACAAATGTATTTAATTAAAAGACCTTATATTAAATACATGTACTTAAACTAATATCTAAACAATTTTCTTTTCTTATATCTTAGGTTGAAATCTTTATTTAAATACAAACATTCGCATTGATAACTATTGGCTCTAGCTTCAAAGGTTTGTTTATAAAAGTGAGGATAGTCCTCAAAGCCTTGGGCTTGGCATGTATTTTGTATAGGCCCGAATCTAAACAACATGATGTAAGCAATTCTGCTTGAAACATATATGCATCAAATACATAAAGGAAACTAGGATACAACACCTTGGAGGTTGTTAACATCCATGTTACCTTATGTGAGTAGCTGGTAGGAGACAAGGATAAACATCAAGTTAGATGTTAGGATCCATATTACCTTAGCTACAAGTGCATCATAAAATCATGGACTTGAAAGTCTGTGTCTTTACATCTTTGAGAAAGGATTTTCCTTGGTGGAAAATTTGAACCAAAATATTTTTGATGGAAAATTTAATGGTTCATATCTCAAAGAAGTAAAGAGACACATTGTGTCTAGTATTGAAGTAGGATAGAGCAGAGTAAAGAGAAAAGTAAAAGAATACTGAGAATTTTGTCTAGGAGACAAAATGATTATTTTCAACATGAAATATTGGAAACAAGATCTTCATTTCAATATGGGATATTGGAAATAAGATTAAAATGGCAAAAGTCTCATAGCATGAAGAGAGGAGGCCAGAAGCTTCCACTTCAAGATGTTTGATATTGAGAAATTTTACATCTCAAGGGAATTCTAAATTGGAATGGAATACCTAATGAGAATCACATATCCATTCGAAGGTATAGATATTGATGAGAAGTAGAGGTTTGGCAAAAAGAAGAGTTGTACATACAAAAAATCATTAGAGCTAGATGGCTGCTATTGATGTAGGAACTTGAAATTTCCATTTTGCTAAAATCTGTAAAAGGACGAAATTCAATTGTATTATAAAATATTGTTTCCTACTTCATAGCAGATGGAATTTTATTCCAATTTGATAAAAGGGATTATCAAAGTTTTGAATGATATTTTATTGTAATATGATAAATGATATTTCGTAATTACAAAATCATATTCTCAAATATAAACATTGCTAAAAGAAAATTAGATAATGAGAAATCTTTCTACTTATGGCATTGTCATTTAACCCATATAAAAAAAGATCACTTAACCAAGTTGCATAAGCATGGAGACTTAGGCCCAATAGACTTAGAGTCGTATGGTGACTGCGAACCTTGTTTAAGAGGAAAAATGACATAGTTACCCTTTCAAGGAAAGGGTGAACGGGCCACGAGTATATTGGAACTTATACATATTCATGTGTGTGGTCCAACGAGTGTTCAGGCACTAGGAGGATACTCCTACTTCATAACCTTTATTGATGATTACTCACGATATGGTTATCTGTACTTAATGAATCATAAGTCTGAAAGTTTTGAAAAGTTCAAACTATTTAGAACTGAAGTAGAGAAACAACTTGAGAAAAGTATTAAAGCACTTCGATCAGATCGAGGTGGAGAATACTTAACTCAGGAGTTTTAGGATTATCTAAATGAAAACAGGATAGTTCCCCGGTGCACCCCTCCTTATACACCCCAACACAATAGAGTGTGAAAAAGGAGGAATCAGACCTAGTTAGATTTGGTTCAGTCCATGATGAGCCAAGCAGATCTCAATAAATCCCTTTGGGGATATGCACTAGAGAGCGTGGTTTATGTATTAAACATAGTTCCCACTAAATCAGTTGATTTTACACCTTAAGAAAGATGGTGTAATAAAAGGCCATCTCTAAGTCACCTTAGAGTATGGGGCTATCCTGCCATGGTAAAGAGGATAGCGTCAGATAAACTAAGCACCTAATTTGACAAGTGTTTGTTCATTGAATATCCAAAGGTCACTATTGGATATTTGTTTTACCCAAGGTTTTAAAAAGCGCTAGGCGCTAGTCGGGCGGCAGTGGCTTCGAACACCTGGGCGGGGTCTAGGCGAATTTATAAATTTTTTATTTCTTATAATTATTAATAGATAAAAGTATAAATTCAATTAAAAAATAAATTATAGTACAATAATATTTTACAAAAACATAGTTTACTATATGAAAACATAAGACCTAGTTAATTTTTACATAAAAACACATCAACATTAAAATCAATTCCTTAAAAACAAATATCCTCACTTATTTTTTGGTTTATATCATACTATTTCTCGGTTTGAGATTCAAAATGAAAATTGTATGGTGAGAATATTTTGTTGTACTTTAGTTTTACCAACTGTGCTACTTTATTGAATTGAAAAAATTGAACTATAATTATTATAGGTATCGGTGTCTTCAAAATTGGCGAAAAAAATAGACTAGGTAGTGCTTAGGCGAAAAAAATCGAAGTAGGCGGTGCCTCAGATGCAATATGTCGGCCTAGCACCTGATAGCGCCCGAGGAATGAAAGTCGGGTGGTGAGCCCTAAAATAGCAACTAGGCGGAGCTAGGCGGGGAGTTTTAAAACACTGGTTTTGCCAACCCGAAGTACAGAAGGCATTAGTGTCTCGGAGTGCTCACCTTTGGAAAGGGAACACTTACTTGCAAAAGTCAGTGGGAGCAATATTGAACTGGAGGTTCAAGAGGAAGAAACAAATAATTAGCTGATTAACCCCGTTCTAGATACACAGGAAAGTGTGATCCAAGAACAACCCGTCTAAACACAAGCATTGCAAAGATCAGGTCATGTTCATAAAGGTCCCGATAGATATGGTTTTATCATCACTGATGATAAGGAGCTATATCCCTTAGAGGATGATAAACCTGTTGGATATGATGTATGCCCTTAAGGCAATTAGGGGGATATATCTTAATTATGTAATAGTATGAATAATTTGTTTAATCAATAAAGACATTTGTTCTTTTGTTTATATCAATGTGTTTCTGTGTATATATATTATAGCTGGTTAAATATTCTATGATGTATGTATATAAAACTCCTTGACATATCATAACATGAAGTCAGAGAAATTATAGTTGGACTATATCTGGCGGAACCTGCTTTATGTGTAATTATGATTATGTCTAAACTATCCCTAGTCATAATTTCATCAAGAAAGGATATTGATGAAGCGGAAAGACTAGCATGTGGTCAACTTTCTTAGAAAGGGTCCATGCAGTCAATCTCCTAAGGACTCAAGGTGGTGCCTTAAGTTTGACACATGGATATATCTGGAAGATATATTGGCGACCTCAGTAAAATAAACACTTAGTGTATATATCAATGTGTTAGTGTTTATCTTCATGCAATAACCTTTGAGAATATCCTCATACTTGAGATACTAGTTACCTTATGTGGTACTATTGCTATACTTTAAGTCATTTCTATACACTCGTTAATTTAGGGTGCTACGGGTGATTACAGGTATAGTCATGACAGCACATTGGTAAGCTGAGTAGTCGAAAAGAATCCATCGCTCCGGATATATTAAGGAGTTGTACCTGGCCACTTGTTGAAGTGATGATTGCGATAAACCTCTGATCGGAGTATGTGTTTGATAGAAATGGTTTTTAGTCAAACACACTATGGTAAAAGGCAATATGCTTCGGTAACAAGTAAATAATTGGGATAGCTTGGAGCAACCTTGCTATTAGTGGGTTAACACTTTAACCGAACCCTATAAACCAGATGGTACTATTATTAAAGAATGGAAGGAGTTCATCACATTGGATAACTATTGCATTAACCTGGATTAAGTCATAAGCACAAATGACGTTCCAAGTAATGGGGGATTGTAGACCCTTGCTAGAGGCGTACTACAATCATTTAAGGTAATCGAGTTCTATTCACGATCTAGAACCTCGAGCTAATGGTTCCATTAGAACAAGGGTTGGTTAAGCCTTAACAACTCAATACTTCGGGATCCTATAAGGTCACACACATTGGATCTTCATCGGACTAAGTAAAGAACTAATAGATTTATTCTATTACAAGAATATGATATAAATAATAATTGGATTATTATTTAATTAGTTGAAATTGATTGGATCAATTTTGGATAGACTAGGCAACTTATTTTGACCGGCAAGTAATTTATTAGAGTCATAAAATAAATGTTTGATTGGAATAAAGAGTTTTTATTTATTGACAGGTAACTAATTTTATTACGGTTACTAAATAAAAGGGAGCCAAAAAATTGGATTGCCAAGGCAAGGGTTGAACCCTGCACACGTAGGCCCCACGGTCCCGAAAGGACTCGTGGGGACTATAAAGAGAAAAAGGCCACACGAGTGCATAGTGCACTTATGGGCCATGTGCTACGCAAGCCCCACTTGCATGGGCATGTAGCTTGGGCTAAGCAGGCGCTGTATATGTACCGCTTACCCAGCCCAAGAAGGGCCTCTGCGAGTTGGGCTCATAGGAAAGCCCTCGAGGCCCAGCTCGCAGGACAAGGTAGGCTCATATGAGCCTGCCTTGTGTGTCAAGCCCACCCAGCTTGCAATCTGGGTTACCTTAGGCAACATGCGAATCCACTAGGATCCGTGTGTTCCTAAGGGGCGGGATGAGTATTTACCCATCCCGCATTAATTAGGTGGAGCCTTTGATCCACCTATAAATAGGGGCTCCTTTCCCCATTCCAATTTGTACCAATTCAAGTGGAACTTGAATAATTTCATTTATATTTTTGGGGTGGGATTTTGGAGTGGCCTAGCAGCTACTCAAGGTTCTTCAGTTCTTCCTTATTGGGAGGTTTTGGTTGGTAGGGTTCGCGTGGATACTCATTGAGACTATCCTACCTTGGAGGCTTGTGTAACGAAGTTCTGCTAAAGCACGCTTCAACTGGTATGTCCTTATTTTCTCGTTTGATTATTAAGTCATTTTCTTTAAGCGTTTTAGACTTAATAATTAGGCTTAGGTTGTTTTGCATGCTTAATATATTTTATGCTTAGGTTATAGCTTAGAGTTATAACATACTTAGTATAAAATATTTATGCTAGAAAATAATTTAGAATTATGATATTTCTGGCTCTTTTGCATGCTAACCTAGGTAGAGAATTATTTAGTTAAGGCTTTATTTAATTTATATGCAACTAATAGGAGTTCCTAGGGATGGGGACAAAATTTTGAATTTCCGCCATGTCTGTTATGCATGTTTAATTTGACTGCTAGTTCCCAAAAGTGGCATCAGAGCCTGCCTATTTAGTACATAATTAAGTTAGAAGTGAACTAAATATTGTTTTATATGTGAAATGATTTGTTTATTTAATTGTTTGGGACAATATATATGAACTTGTGTCTTTCATTTCAAGGTTAGAAAATGGTTATGAATAATTTTGAAGAAGCCTGCTCAACTTACTCAAATTATACAAGTCTCAATAATTTGTTTAAATTACATAGATTATAGATGCTTCCAGTTTACATGAATTGGAAGAACGAAATTTATTAGTTCAAGAGAATCCATTGGTCTTTAGGTTTGTTCCCATATTTCTTCTGGCTAAGGATTGGACTTCGTGCCTACTCCTTATAGGGCACCTCTCCTACCTGGGAACCTATATCGGTAAAATTTTAATTGACCAATCGGGGGATTAATATGAACTAATTTATTTCTAGTATATAAGATGCTACTTATATATGTTTCTATAACAAAGTAAAAAAATTAAATTTATTGAATAACAGCTTAAAGGAAATGCAATATAAATATAACAAATAAAAGTGTTAATTATTTTGCATATAATCTACGATGATGGAATAATTATAATAAAAAGCTGAACCCACCTAAGGTTAGACCTTATAAATTAATTCTAAAATTCCCTGAATTAATACAAGTTATTATAATTTTGTCCATCTGATAAAATCCTAGATTGGGTGAGATGTTTAACACCAATAAAATCCTAAAGTAAATATATTACGACAAGTTGTAGTCTTCCTACCTCAAATTTATAATACGGTCTCTTTGGGCTATCAAAGTGCTACATAAAGCGTTCCTTCTAGTCCACATTGATTGGTTGTCAAGTTTGGGATAGGGTCTGCCTTAACAGAGCTGGGGTAGTCCACCATAAAATTGGGGGCTAGGCCCAGATCTGAGACATATTCAAGGAGATGCTAACATTAGAGCACATGTCCCTTGGGAATAAGGAACTTGAATGAATTAGCAATTGCATGCGATGCAAATGGAATGGGATTCCAACTATAACTTACTATTATGACTTGGCTCATAAAATTAGGGGTTATGATAGACTAGTTATAGATGCTACCTACTAGGAAATTTAGCTGTGCTAAAATTCCCGAATTCAATAGAATGAGCTATTGTAAATATCGAAGAAAATAGTAGGACATATGTGTTTAATTAAAAGACCTTATATTAAATGCATGTACTTAAACTAATATCTAAACTCTTTTTCTTTTCTTGTATCTTAGGTTGAAAGCGACTTCTAATGTTAATCTCCGTATGTTACTTGATACCAAATTGAATTGCTTGAACTTTTCTAATTGGTTCTGAGATGTGAGAATAGTTCTAAGATTCGAGGGAATTGCCTATGTTCTAAGTGAAATTTTCCCTGTAGAACCTGATATTGAGGATCATGTGGAACATGATGCCTAGTTAAAGCACAAGAAAGATCGTGAGACTGTCATGTGTATCATGTTGGGGTCCATGAATCCTGAGCTTCAGAAATAACATGAGAACATGCCCTTGAAGGACATGGTTCTCCATCTTGAAGAACTCATTTTGGAGAGGGAAAGGACAGAGAGGTATGAGACCTCCAAGATCCTTTTCGGGACCGAGCTGCAGGCTGGCACCTCTGCCTCTCAGCATGTACTAAAATTCTTGAGATACCTTGAGAAGCTGAATCGATTGGGATTCAAGATGAATCATGACTTGAGCATTGACCTTGTGTTGATGTCCTTGATAGATAGTTACTCAGGCTTCGTGACTAACTATTACATGAACAAGATTAATTCTACTATCCCTGAATTAATCAACATGCTGAAAATAGCAGAACCTCGGATCAAGAAGGATCAGAAACCTCTACTATTGGTTGAAAAAGGAAAGGCTTCTAAGAAGAAGCAGGCACTGGGTGCTAAGAAAAGAATCAGTAAGAACAGAAAGAAAAGAAGGCATCTAAGTATGTCTGCTTCCAATGTGGAAAACCGGGACATTAGAAGAGGGAATGCAAAGCTTTTGCTTCTGAGCATTTGAAGAAGAAGCCTACAGAGGCATCTACTTCAGGTATGTTTGTAATTGGAAATTTTGCTACTTTTTCGCGTGAATCCACTTGGGTATTAGATACTGGTTATGGTTCTCATATCTGTACTTTTGTAAAGGGACTAAGGAACTGTAGAAAAATTGCAGAAGGAGAGATGGACCTATGCGTGGGAAATGGAGCCAGAGTTAGTGCATTAGCCGTAGGGAGTTTTAGTCTTGTTTTGCCAAGTGGACTTGCTTTAGTTTTGAATAATTGTTACTACATTCCAAGTGTTACCAAGAATTTTGTATCTATTATGTGTTTAGCAGCAGAGGGATTTGAAATTTTATTTTCGAATAATAATTGTCAGATTTGTTTGAATAATGTTCTTTATGGTTATGGAATGTTGAAAGGTGGAATTTATGTTCTTGATACTAAAACAGAAGGTTTCAATATAAACAATGTAAAAGAAAGTTAAATTAGATAATGAGAATTCCTTCTACTTATGGCATTATCGTTTAGGCCACATAAACAAAGATCGTTTAACCAAGTTGCATAAGCGTAGAGACTTGGGCCCAATAGACTTGGAGTCTTATGGTGATTGCGAACCTTGTTTAAAAGGAAAAATGATAAAGTTACCCTTTCAAGAAAAGGGTGAGCGGGCCACGAGTACATTGGAACTTATACATACTGATGTGTGTGGTCCAATGAGTGTTCAAGCACTAGGAGGATACTCCTACTTCATAACCTTTATTGATGATTACTCACAATACGGTTATTTGTACTTGATGAAGCACTAGTTTGAAAGTTTTGAAAAGTTCAAACTATTCAGAGCTGAAGTAGAGAAACAACTTCAGAAAAGTATTAAAACACTTCAATCGGATCGAGGTGGAGAATACTTAAGTCAGGAGTTTCAGGATTATCTAAAGAAAAATAGGATAACTCCCTAGTGGACCCCTCCTTATACACCCCAAAACAATAGAGTGTCAGAAAGGAGGAATCGGACTTTAATAGATATGGTCAGGTCCATGATGAGCCATGCAGATCTTAGTAAATCCTTTTGGGGATATGCATTGGAGGGCGCAATTTATGTTTTAAACAGAATGCCCTCTAAATTAGTTGATTTTACACCTTATAAAAGATGGTGTAATATGAAGCCATCTTTAAGTCGCTTAGAGTATAGGATGTCCTGCTATGGTAAAGAGGATAGTGTTAGATAAGCTGAATGCTAAGGCTGACAAATGTCTCTTCATTGGATATCCATAGGAAACAATTGGATATCTATTTTACTAACCCGAAGCACAATAGGTATTTGTATCTCGGAATGCTTACTTTTTGGGAAAGGAACACTTGCTTGCAAAAGTTAGTAGGAGCAACATTGAAATGGAAGTTCAAGAGGAAGAAATAGACAATCAATTGATTGACCCCATTCTAGATACACAAGAGAGTGTGATCCAAGAACAACCTATCGAAACACAATCATTGGGAAGATCAGGTCGTGTTCATAAGGGCCACAATAGATGTAGGTTTATCTGATGATAAGGAACTATATCTTATAGAGGATGATGAACCAAGGACATATGATGGGGCAATGGAAAGCTTAGATTCTGATAAATGGCTAAAGGCCATGAAATCAGAAATGGATTCCATGTACGAGAACCAAGTTTGGAATTTGGTTGATGCACCGAAAGAGGTTAGACCAATTGGGTGTAAGTTAGTCTTTAATAAGAAGACTAACATGGACGGTAATGTAATTACCTATAAAGCAAGGTTGGTTGCGAAAGGTTATAGTCAACGGGAAGGTATTGACTATGATGAAACTTTCTAACCGGTAGCCATGCTTAAATCCATAAGGATACTGCTCGCCATTGCTGCTCATTACGATTCTGAGATTTGGCAGATGGATGTAAAAATAGCATTCCTGAATGGGGATTTAGACTAGGATGTGTATATGACACAACCTGAGGGTTTTATATCTCAGAATGGCTCGAAGGTATGCTAGCTACAAAGATCCATTTATGGACGTAAGCAGGCGTCCAGAAGTTAGAATATAAGATTTGACCAGATAATTCGTGAACTGGATTTCTGTCCAAATATTAATGAGCCTCGCGTTTACAAAAAGGTTAGTGGGAGTGCAGTCATTTTCTTAGTATTATATGTCAATGACATTCTATTAATAGGGAACGACACTTCTCTTCTTCAAAATGTTAAAGTGCAGTTGTCAAGAAAGTTCTCCATGAAAGACCTTGGTGAAGCTGCATTTATACTAGGTATAAAGATCTATAGAGATAGATCTAAGAGGCTGTTAGGTCTTTCTCAAAGTACATATATAGACAAGGTATTGAATCGGTTCAACCTTCGGCATTCTAAGAAAGGTTATCTCCCGATGACAAAGGGGACTGACCTATCTAAGGCTGAGTATTCAAAGACAGCTCAGGAGAGAATGCGCATGAAGGATATACCCTATGCATCTGCGATAGGATCCATCATGTATGCTATGATATGTACTTGGCCAAATGTCTCTCAAGCTTTGAGCTTTACGAGCAGATATCAGTCAAATCCAGGTGAAAAGCACTGGATGGCCGTCAAGGCAATTCTTAAGTACTAGAGAAGGACTAAGGATGAGTTCTTGATTTATGGAGAAGGTGACCTCAAAATCAGAGGTTACACTGACGCGAGTTTTTAATCTGACAAGGATGACTTTAAGTCTCAGTCAGGTTGTATGTATGTGTTAAATTTAGGGGTGGTATGTTGGAAGAGTTCCAAGAAAGAAACTACTGCTGATTCAACCACGGAATCTGAATACATTTCTACATGCAGAGCAGCAAAAGAAGCTATCTGCTTAAAGGGATTTATTGGTGATCTCGGTGTGGTACATGAGGCTGTTGATCCAATTACTTTGTATTGTGAAAATAATGGTGCCATAGCTCAGGCAAAGGAACCACGGTCTCATCAGAAAAACAAACATGTATCCAGAAAGTATCATATAATCAGGGAGATTATTGATGCTAAGATAATAAGATTAGAATATATACCCACAGATCAGAACCTCACGGATGGTCTGACAAAGCCATTGACTCAAGTCAAACATGACCAGCACGTTAAAGCATATGGATTAAGACATATGGCTATTTGGCCTTAGTGAAAGTGGGAGTTTATTGGATATGATGTATGCCCTTAAGGCAATTAGGACGATATATCTTAATTATGTAATAGTATAATTTGTTTAATCAATAAAGCCATTTGTTCTTTTGTTTATATCATTGTGTTTCTATGTATATAAATTATAGCTGGTTAAATATACTCATTGATGTATGTATACAAAACTCCTTGACATATCATAGCATGAAGTCAGAGAAATTATAGTTGGACTATATATCTGGTGGAACCTGCTTCATCTGCAATTATTATTATGTCTAAACTATCCCTAGTCATAGTTTCATCAAGAAAGGATATTGATGAAGCAAAAATACTAGCATGTGGTCAACTTTCTTGGAAAGCGTCCAAGAAGTCAATCTCCTAAGGATTGAAGGTGGTGCATTAAGTTTGACACATGGATATATATGGAAGATATATTGGAGACCGGAGTAAAATAAACACTTGGTGTATATATCAATGTGTTAGTGTTTATCTTCATGCAATAACCTTTGCGAATATCCTCATACTTGAGATACTAGTTACCTTGTGTGGTACTATTGCTATACTTTGTGTCATTTCTATACACTCATTAATTTAGGGTGCTACGGGTGATTACGGATATAGTCATGACAGCACGTTGGTAAGCTGAGTAGTCGAAAAGAATCCATCACTTCGGATATATTAAGGAGTTGTACCTGGCCACTTGTTGAAGTGATGATTGCCATAAACCTCTGATCAGAGTATGTGTTTGATAGAAATGGTTTCTAGTCAAACACACTATGGTAAAAGGTAATATACTTCAGTAACAAGTAAATAATTGGGATAGCTTGGAGCAACCTTTCTATAAGTGGGTTAACACTTTAACCGAACACTTTAAACCATATGGTACTGATATTAAAGAATGGAAGGAGTTCATCGCATTGGATAACTATTGCATTAACCTGGATTAAGTTATAAGCACAAATGACGATCCAAGTAGAGGGGGATTGTAGACCCTTACTAGAGGCGTACTACAGTCGTTTATGGTAATCGAGTTCTATTCATGATCTAGAACCTCGAGCCAATGGTTCCATTAGAACAAGGGTTGGTTAAGCCTTAACAGCTCAATACTTCAGGATCCTATAAGGTCACACACATTGGATCTTCATCGGACTAAGTAAAGAACTAATACATTTATTCTATTACAAAAATATGATATAAATAATAATTAGATTATTATTTAATTGGTTAAAATTGATTGGATCAATTTGGGTAGACCAAGCAATTTATTTTGACAGGCGACTAATCTATTATGGTTATAAAATAAATGTTTGATTGGAATAAAGAGTTTTTATTTGTTGACCGGTAAATAATTTTATTAGGGTCACAAAATAAAAGGGAACTAAAAATTGGATTTCGAAGGCGAGGGTTGGACATTACACACGTAGGCCCCACAGGCCCGAAAGGACTCGTGGGGACTATAAAGAAAAAAAGGCCACACGAGTGTATAGTGCACTCATGGGCTGTGTGCCACACAAGCCCTACTTGGGTGGGCACGCAGCTTGGGCTGAGCAGACGCTGCATGTGCAGTGCTTGCCCAGCCCAAGAAAGGCCTCCACGAGCTGGGCTTGTGGGAAAGCCTGCGAGGCCCAGCTCGCGGGACTAGGCGGGCTAATATGAGCCTGCCTTGTGTGGCAAGCATCGGGTTACCTTGGGTAACACGCGAATCCACTAGGATCCGCGTGTTTCCAAGGGGCTGGATGAGTATTTACCCTTCCCGCATTAATTAGGTGGAGCCTTTGCTCCACCTATAAATAGGGGCTCCTTTACCCATTCTAATTTGTACCAATTCAAGTGGAACTTGAATAATTTCATTTATATTTTTGGGTGGAATTTTAGAGAGGCCTAACAGCTACTCAAGGTTCTTCAGTTCTTCCTCAATGGGAGGTTTTGGTTGGTGGGGTTCGTGTGGATACTTATAGAGGCTATCCTACCTTGGAGGCTTGCGTAACGAAGTTCTTCTAAAGCACGCTTCAATTGGTATCTCCTTATTTTCTCGTTTAATTATTAAGTCATTTTCTTTAAGCGTTTTAGACTTAATAATTATGCTTAGATTATTTTGCATGCTTAGTATATTTTATGCTTAGGTTATAGCTTAGACTTATAACATACTTAGTATAAAATATATATGCTAGAATATAATTTAGAATTATGGTATGTCTGGCTCTTTTGCATGCTAACCTAGGTAGAGAATTATTTAGTTAAGGCTTTATTTAATTTATATGCAACTAATAGGAGTTTGTGGGGACATGGACAAAATTTTGAATTTCTGCCATGCCTATTATGCATGTTCAATCTGATTGTCAGTTCCCAATAAAACAAAGAACCTATGATGAGGCAATGAAAAGCTCAGATTCTGATAAATGGCTAAAAGCCATGAAATCAGGAATGGATTCCATGTATGAGAACCAAGTTTGGAATTTGGTTGATTCACTGCAAGAGGTTAGACCGATCGGGTGCAAATGGGTCTTCAAGAAGAAGACTGTCATGGACGATAATGTAATTACCTATAAAGCAAGGTTGGTTGCGAAAGGTTATAGTCAACGTGAAGGTATCGACTATGATGAAACTTTCTCACCGGTAGCCATGCTTAAGTCCATAAGGATACTCCTCGTCATTGCTGCTCATTACGATTATGAGATATGTCAAATTGATGTTAAAACATCATTCTTAAATAGGGATTTAGATCGGGATGTGTATATGACACAACTAGAGGGTTTTACATCTCAGAATGGCTCGAGGGTATGCAAACTGCAAAGATCCATTTATGGACTTAAGCAGGCATCCAAGAGTTGGAATATAAGCTTTGATCAGACAATCCGTGAACTGGATTTCTGTCCAAATGTTAATAAGCCTTGTGTTTACAAGAAGGTTAGTGGGAGGGTAGTCGTTTTCTTAATAATGTATGTCGATGACATTCTACTAATAGGAAACGATATGTCTCTTCTTCATAATGTTAAAGTATGGTTGTCAAGATAATTATCCATGAAAGACCTTGGTTAAGCAACATTTATACTAGGTATAAAGATCTATAGGGATAGATCCAAGAGGCTGTTGGGTCTTTATCAAAGTACATATATAGACTAGATATTGAATAGGTTAAACCTTGAGCATTCGAAGAAAGGTTATCTCCCAATGACAAAGGAGATTAACCTATCTAAGGCTGAGTGTCCGAAGACAGCCCAGGAGAGAATGCGCATGAAGGATATACCCTATGCATCTGCGATAGGATCCATCATGTATGCTATGATATGCACTAGGCCAGATATCTCTCAGGCTTTGAGCTTTACGAGCAAATATTAATCAGATCTAGGTGAAAAGCACTAGATGGCCGTCAAGACAATTCTTAAGTATTTGAGAAGAACTAAGGATGAGTTCTCGACATATGGAGACGGTGACCTCACAATTAGAGGTTATACTGATGCGAGTTTTCAATATGATAAGGATGACTTTGAGTCTTAGTCAGGTTTTGTGTATATGTTAAATGGAGGGCGGTATGCTGGAAGAGTTCCAAGCAAGAAACTACTGCTTATTCAACCATGGAATCTGAATACATTTCTTCATGCGAAGCAGCAAAAGAAGCTATCTAGTTAAAGGGATTTATTGGTGATCTCGGTGTGGTGCCTGAGTTTGTTGACCCAATTACTTTGTATTGCGATAACAATGGTGCTATAGCTCAGGCAAAGGAACCACGGTCTCATTAGAAAAATAGACATGTATCTGAAAAGTATCATATAATCAGGGAGATTTTTGATACTAAGATAATAAGAATAGAATATGTACCCATTGATTAGAACCTCGCGGATGGTCTGACGAAGCCATTGTCTCAAGTCAAACATGACCATCATGTTAAAGCATATGGATTAAGACATATGGCTAGTTGGCCTTAGTGCAAGTGGGAGTTTGTTGGATATGATGTATGCCCCTAAGGCAATTAGGGCTATATATCTTAATTATGTAATAGTACGAACATTTTGTTTAATTAATAAAGACATTTAATCTTTTGTTTATATCGATGTAATTGTATATATATTATAGCTAGTTAAAATATATTCATTGATGTATGTATACAGAAGTCCTTGACATATCATAGCATGAAATAGGAGAAATTATAGTTGGACTATATTTGGTGGAACCTGCTTCATGCGCAATTATGATTATGTCTACACTATCCCTAGTCATAGTTTCATCAAGAAAGGATATTGATGAAGCAAAAAGGCTAGCATGTGGTTAACTTTCTTGGAAAGGGTCCAAGTAGCCAATCTCCTAAGGACTGAAGATGGTGCCTTAAGTTTGACATATGGATATATCTAGGAGATATATTGGAAATCGCAGTAAGATAAACACTTGGTATATATATCAATGTGTTAGTGTTTATCTTCATGCAATAAGCTTTGTGAATATCCTTATACTTGAGATACTGGTTACCTTGTGAGGTACTATTGCCATACTTTGGGTCATTTCTATACACTCAATAATTTAGGGTGTCACGGGTGATTACGGGTATCGCGATGATAACACGTTGGTAAGCTAAGTAGTCGAAAAGAATCCATCACTCCGGATATATTAAGGAGTTGTACCTAGCCGCTTGTTGAAGTTATGATTGCTATAAACTTCATATCAGAGTATGTGTTTGAAAGAAATGGTTTCTAGTCAAACACACTATGGTAAAGGTAATATACTTCGGTAACAAGTTAATAACTGGGATAGCTTAGAGCAACCTTGCTATTAGTGGGTTAACACTTTAACCGAACCCTATAAACCAGATGGTACTAATATTAAAGAATGGAAGGAGTTCATCGCATTGTATAACTATTGCATTAACCGAGATTAAGTCATAAGCAAAAATGATGTTCCGAGTAATGGGGGATGGTAGACCCTTGCTAGAGGCGTACTACAGTCGTTTAAGGTAATCGAGTTCTATTCACGATCTAGAACCTCAAGCCAATGGTTCCATTAGAACACGGGTTGGTTAAACCTTAACAGCTCAATACTTCGGGATCCTATAAGGTCACATACATTAGACCTTTATCGGACTAAGTAAAGAACTAATAGATTTATTCTATTACGAAAATATAATATAAATAATAATTGGATTATTATTTAATTGGTTGAAATTGATTGGATCGATTTTTGATAGACCAACGAATTTATTTTGACCGATAACTAATTAATTAGAGTCATAAATAAATTATAGAATTAGTTAAAATTGATTAGATCAATTTTGGTTGGACCAAGAAATTTATTTTGACTGGTAACTAATTTATTAGGGTCAGAAAATAAATAATTGAAAAAGGGGACCACAAGGAAATTTTCCAATCGAAATTGTCGGGTAGGACTCTACGGAAATGGGGCCCAATTTTTGGGGGCCCCAAAAGGTAGCTATAGCACTGTGGGCTTGGCACTTGGCCAAGCCCACACGCTGGGCCGCACCAGTGCTATCGGGCAGCGCTGGGTGTGCCCAGCGCGGCCCAACCCACAAGATGGGCTTGTGGGTGCAAGGCAGGCCAAAATGGCCTGCCTTGCCATGGCTGCCAGCGTGTAGCGTGCAAAGCACACTGCATGCGGGTCAACCCTCGGACCCATGGGGGTTCGCGTGTTGACCCATATGACATTGGGCAAATTTTGCCCAATCCCACATTGGAAGTGGAGAAACACTTTTGCTTTTCCAAGCCTATAAATACGCACACTAGTCCACCTTTCTTCAACACACCAAGCTCAAAGCATAAATCCTAAGCGAGATATTTTTCTCTTGGATAATTGAGCGCGGTTATTTTTGAGGAGCTTTAATTTATTCAAGCACCTTTAGTATATATTTTCGGGTGAGGCTTCTAGAGTGGTCTAACAATTACTCGAGGTTTCTTAGTTTTACCTCTTGGTGAGGTTTTAGTTGGTGGGGTTTGTGTGGATACTCATAGAGGCTAACCTATGTTTGGAGGCTTGTGCAAGGAGGTTCTGCTGAAGCACGCTTCAACTAGTAAGCTCCTTTTCTTTCTCTTTTAATTATTGGGTCTTTTTCTTGAAGCGTTTTTAGACTTAATAATTACACTTAGGTTGTTTTGCATGCTTAGTTTATTTTATGGTTATGCTTAGGCTATAGCTTAGAGTTATAACATGATTAGGTTATAGCTTAGAGTTATAACATGCTTAGGTTAGCATGCAAAAGGACTAAACATACCATAATTTCAAATTATATCCTAACACATATATTTTATACTAAGCATGTTTAGAGTTCAAGGAAAGTTTGTTTCGCACTAAATAAAATGACATTTATAAAATCAGTAAAATGTTTGGTTAAAATCATCTAATTACAACATTATGTTTTTTTTAAATAAAAAGCAAAGTCTTTCTAGGAGAAGCTTTTTATATTTATTTGGTTAGATGAAATTATTTTTTTTTTAGAAATTAAAATTATACTTGTATAAAAATATGTGAATCTAGATTATTAATATTATTTGATTTGATTAAGCATGCATGTAAATTTTATTGATAGTAGATCTATTGTACATTTAATATATAATATGTGTATTATTTGTCTTTTATATCTTATAGCAATAATTTTCTTTTTTCCAATACTTGTAATTGTAATTATGAATTAAAAAAGGTAAATAATAATAAGTTTCCTTGTGTTTGGTATAATATATTATTACCTTCATGTATTTTAAAAATTTAATTTACACCTCTCTATATTATGCATTTTCTTATTACTACCTCCATCCAACAATTATTAAGTCATTTCGTTCAAAATTATTGATGTTGCATATACTTTTTATAATATTTGCTTAACCAATGATCGTACTGCCTTTTAAAGATATTTCACAAATAAATTATTTATTTTATTTATTTTTTGACATTTTATTACATTTTAGTCTTATAATTACATTAAAAAAATAAACATAAAATAAAAAAATGTATATAAAAGTATCAAAAGCATTATTATTTTTGTTATAAATATATATTTCCTGTAAATTTCGTAAAATAATGGTACAATTTCATATAATGGGACTTAACAATATAATAAACGTAAAACATACGAAGATAGTAATGTAAAAATACAAAATATAGAAAATTATAAATTAATTTTTTAAAATATATAGAATTACTAATGTATTATTTTAAATCTGATGAAGGTTATGAAAACAAATAGAGTTTAGTTAAATGCAGTAAAAAGTGACATGGTTAAATGTTTGACGAAATGTAAAAGAACGAATTGTATAAGAAATTGAAATAAAATAGGCTTTTGTTTTGGTTAGGCATGTATGTCTCTTTTCCCTAGTAGACTAATTACATGCGGTGCACGTGGGCGGTGGACCTTGAATAACTTGGATTTGCATGTGTAGCGCCGCGTGTCATCATGATGACTTGTTTTAATCGCTGTTTTAAAAAATTCGCCCCTCCCAACATTATTTTTAGGCTTACCTCCCGACTTTTCATTCTACAAATGCTATTAGAAGTTTGATCGATTTATTGTCGTCTAGGTATCTCCTCATCCGATTTTGTTCGCAATTTTGAAGATACCAATACTTATAATAATTATAGTTCAAAATATTCTCACCGTATAATTCTCATGTTGAATCTCAAATAAAAAAATAGTACACTATCAAAAGTTTGTTAGGATATATATGTTTTTATGTAAGAATCGATTAAAACTTATGTTATCATACGCTAAACTATATTTTTATAATATTTTATTACACTATAATTTATTTTTTAGTTTAATTTATACTTTTATCTATTAAAAATATTAAAAAATAAAAAAATTACATATACAATTTAGCACCACCTAAACCCCATCCAACCTTATCCGTCCGACTAGCGGCGCTTTTTAAAACATTCGTTTTAATTCATCCACTTCTTTAGCTCTTTCTAGCTTCAGTGGTTAGGTACACGTGGACCCCAATCATTAGCTTTAAAACCAGCATTGTAAAACTCTCCGTCTAACTCCGCTTATGCGCTATTTTAAGGCTCACCGTCTGACTTTTTATTCTTCAGGCGCTATCAAGTACTTGACCGATATATTGCCGCCTAGTCACCACCTAGTCCTTTTTTTTTGCCTAGGCACCGAATAGTCCTATTTTTTCCCAATTTTTAAGATACGGATACCTATAATAATTATAGTTCAATTTTTTCAATTCAAAAAAGGTAGCACAGTTGATAAAACTAATGTACAATAGAATATTCTCACCATACAATTTTCATTTTGAATCTCAAACCGAGAATTAATACGCTATAAACCACAAAAAATTAGTGAGGATACTTATTTTTAAGGAATTGTTTTTAATTTTGATGCATTTTGATGTAAAAATTAACTAAGACCTATGTTTTTATAAGGTAAACTATATATTTTTTGTAAAATATTATCGTATTATAATTAATTTTTTAGTTGAATTTATACTTTTATCTATTAATAATTACGAAAAATAAAAAATTTACAAATCCGCCTAGGCCCCATCCAGGCCCCGCTTAGGCATTCGAAGCCCTGGCCGCCCGACTAACGCCTAGCGCTTTTTCAAACTGTTGGTCCCTATGCGTACACTCAATGAGTCAGAGGGGGGTGAATGACTCACTCAAGGAACTTATAAAACTTTTTCGCTTTCATTACTGGGTCCGCTGAGTAAGATCAGCTAACTGAATTAAATGGATGGAATTTGCGAATAAGTAAAGAACACAAAGATTTTTATACTGGTTCGACATCCTGTGCTTACATCTGGTCCTGAGAGAGTATCTCGGCTTTAATCCACTAATCTCAACTCCTTTACCCTAGGCGGAGAAGCCTTCCACAAAATCCCCAATTACAAAAAGTACCCTCCAATCTGCAATCACTCACCCGCTAACTAGAATACCATCTTCTATCAGCAATACACAATGATTCTAAACAAGAGCTGGACTCAACTTATAGAAATGTTGATCCAGTAACAAATGATCTAATATTACAATAAGTTGATCTATACTATTCTCTCTTGTTGAAAGCAGATTCTCGCTGAGTTGCTTTTCTTGCTGGAATTTCTTTAAGCTTGTGAATTTGCCAGAGTTTTAGCTTCCAAAAAATTCAGGTGTAATCACCAAGTTCTAACGCTTGCCTTCTTGATCCTTTTAGAGATGGATTGAGAGAGTAGTCGTTGAACTTGTCTTAGCAACTTCTGAAATTGACAGCTCAGTAATTCACCCGTTACTTCTTTAAATCAATCCGTTAAGAGATAGAATTGCACCGTTGTGAAAAACATTTTAATCCGTTAGATTGAAATTCGAGCTTCAATTTAAATCCTATGTTGTTTGATGTCAGTTTTCCGTTAGAGAGAACTCGCGCTGACTAGCCACGTGTCTTCATCCCATCCCTTATTTTTTTTGACATGTTGCAGAGTGCGCGATACAAGGTTGGTAGATCTGCAGATTTTCGCAAAACAGCAATTGACTTGTTGCAGCTTTGCATTGGAAGACTTTGTCATTTTCTTCATAAAACTGGGTCCTGTCAAGGCATTAATTCCTTTTGTCTTTGTCTAATTAATGTTCTTGCAAAAAACAACACTAAAAGCAAAGATGCCATATTACCTTAAAAGGTAATGTTAGTGCCTTTAACAGACCTAAGATAACTCAGCGAAATATTCTAACATAACACACAGCTGATACTAAATCTAAATACTGAGTGTTTTGAGTGAATAATATTAAGTCAGCGACCTAAGTGACTACTCAGCCCAGAAACTACTCAGAGTTAAACTAAACAGCTGTGTCAGCGGAGACTTGAAATTCTACCCTTGAATTTGCTAACTCCCATATAACCATAGACTATTTATTTTAACTTCATTATTGATTTAATTATTCTATTCTTAACTTAATTGTTATGATCAAAACTTAAGCTACTGAGTCATCCACTGAGTCAGTCCTAACTTGTGCTTGGTTTAACAATCTCCCCCATTTTGATAAATGGCAATTAACTAAGCGAGAATTCAATCAATAAGATATTTAGATCGAAGTTACCTTATACTTATGCTTGATGTGTCTTTTGTTCAGCATCTTCAATCTACTCAGAGTGAATGCTAACTCCCCATAATTCTTAAATCTTCTAAGTTCAGCATTCCTCAAAATTTCTTCACATATTTCTGCAAATGATCAGAGCATATATGTATAGCAGAATAATATATGAAGTTAAGAAGATCTTAACTTAGAACAAGAATAGTAATCTTTCATTAATAATAACTTTAGTACAGATAACAAATAGTTATACTATACTAAGTTTTACAAATAAGCATAATAGATCACGTAGGTCCTATTCTAATCCTTTGGCATTGGTGGGGCTCCAAGATTGGCTCTTCTCTCCTCATAGGCTTGCTGATCCCACCCACTCTTCTTCTCTTTAGGTAAAGCAACCTCCTTGCCTTTTCTCTTCCTGGTCTTAGTGTATTCTCTCAGAATGCGTTCTAGATCCTTAGACAGATTATGAGAAAACTCAGCAATCCTTTGATTCCTCTCCTTCTCCTCCTTCTCTCGCTTCTCGCGATCCTTCTCCCCCATTGCCATTGCATCTAAAATGGCCTGAGTTTGATGATCAAATGAGCTCAGAGATTCTTCAAATAATTCAAGCTGTCCATCCACGTTAGAGGAAAAATTCTAGACGAACAGCTCATAAATTTCTTACGAGATAGCCTCTTATTCTCTAAGAAAAGCAAAAAGCCCAACAAGAGCATGGGATTGAGATAAGTTGACCTGATACTGAGCATTCAATCCTTCCTTGGACACCTGAGTGAGACATGCTAGTGCCTTAGCCTGATTATTCTCCCTAAGAATGGGCTCTAGCATAGGAGTGCTCCTGATATGAGTAGATACTTCACTGTGAATCTTATCTAGGGCTTTTCCATCATTAGGTACATGAGCTTGAACTTCTTTGATTTGGTCTTTGATATGACCAAGTTTTTGGTGAAGTGTTGGCTCCAGTTTAGCATCTGCCATTACTATATCACTACTCAGAGCATCTGAAATATTAAGCCTCTTCAAGGCATTAAGCATAGCTCCCTTTGAGTTCTTGACTTCAGTCAGCACATCATCTCTCAAGGTCCTAAATTCAGCATGGAGACCTTGATTCCTAGTAACTTTAGCATAAAGGGTATTAACTGCATCAATAAGAGCATTCAGCCGTGTTGTATTGTCATCATTTTCCTTGCTTAGAATGCCGTATCCATCAAGAATCTTGATCATAGCTTCAAGTAGGGGATTAAATTTATCTATAAAGGAGTTGCGATAATCCCTTTCATCATTCAGCACTTTACAATTGATCTCATAGATCTTCAGAATCATCTTCTTCAGCTCTATAACCTCCATCTTCAGACTAGCTGCCTGCCTACCTACAATAGATAAGAAGGGCAAAGTATGGGACACTATTGCCTTGACTAATGAGAACTAAGTAGGTACTAATCTGATATGGGCCTTCATCTTCTCAACTACATCTACAAATCCTTTCACTGGCTCAACGGCCTTTGCTACACTCCTCAAGACATCCTCAAATAGCAAAGATTTAGCAATTTCAACATCAACTTCAGCATCTATCCCTAGTCCTGGAAATCTCTCTCTTGCCATCCTCCTTATGTCTCCCAACAGAGCAGCATTTAGATTAAATTGGGGTTGAGGTTGAGGTTGTTGTGGTTGTGGTTCTTGAATCTCTTTAATAATAGGAGGGCCTCTGACTGGAGGAGGGCCTTCCAAATATAAGGTTTCTCGCACTAGAGATCCTATTGGTGAAAGATAGGGAATAATGGTTGTTTAGTCAGTGGGTTGGTTAGCGATTTGGTTGAATTGGCTATAGTTTGATGATGATGGTGTTTAACTTTCTGGTAGGGGTAAGGCAGAGATTAGTGTAAGGGAGAGTGGTGTTTTGGTGGATATATTTGGGAAAGTGAAAAAATCTTCATCTTCCTTCTCCTTCTCTTTTGCTACACCTTCAACAGCGGACTTGCTGACCTGAGTTTGAGAATCCTCAGTCAGCTGAGCTCCATGCTCAACTACAACAACTTCTTCTCTGTCCTCCAAATCTGTTTCATCTTCATCAATCACTACTTTCATCCTCTATAACAGCCATCTCTTTCTCTCCTTCCGAGCCTCCTTGACTTCCTCAGTAGTCAATGTGACCTGCTGGTCAGAGTTTAGCTCATCTACTTTAATAGCTTCTACTTCCACAACTTCATCTGCTTCTTTCTGATTATATATTCCATCTAGAGCCTCAATTACTTCTTCCACAACTTCAGTCACTTCTCTCTTAGCCAAACTAGCCACTGCTTTCTGCAAAACTTCTTCAGTGTTGTTCTTAGCTTTGGCTACTGCTGCTTCTCCAGCTTTTCTCTTTATAGCTGCCTCAATTTTTTCTTGCTTCCTTATAATTGTTTCTTTTTCAGCAGCCTGAACTTTCTCAGCTTCTTCAATGTCTTGGGCAACACTTGTTCCCTTCTTTACCATAAGCTTTTTCTTCGGTTGACCTACTCGAGGAATAGGAGGTGATATAGCTTCCTTTCCCTTAGTAGTCACCTCATCCAGCTGAGCTTCATCTGACTTCCTCTTTCTTTTCAGTGGCATCTCCTCCCTTAATTCTTTCTCAGCTAGCCTTTCTTCTTCTCTCTCTTTTGGAGTCAATTCCTTGCTCTTAGAGTCTTTAGAATCCGTAGAGGATCTATTCTTTCTAGACATAGCAACTGGAACTGAGCTCGCTGAGCTAGCCTTCTTTTCTTTCTTAGAGTCTATCCTGACCTCCTTCTTTACTTCCTGCTTCTTTGGTACTTCCTCCCCTTTCTTAGCACTGAGTTTGGTAATTCTCTCAAGCTCCTTTTCTACAAAAACACTCAGAGTCTGATCCTCCTCCTCTGGTCTGATTGGCTTTAGCTCCATTATAGCTTTTGGATCCTTTACTCTTACTTCTCGTTGCTTCAGCTTGATATACTTGGTGTTAGCTGGTCTCTCATTACACCTTAGTCCATAAAAATGGGCATTGTTGAGCACCGTGGACTCAATTACTTTTAGTTAAATGTTGCTTTCAACTGTCCATCCTTTCATGTCTATCTCATAAGCCCTGCAAATCTCCATAATTAGCTATCCATACACCATATTTTTGTTTACCTTAAGGAATTGGTGTAGGATGGCTAGGGGCCAATTGAAGCTCATCCCATGGGTCGGAGTATAGACAAAAACTCTCTCAAACTTAGAGCAGCTTACTTTTGATCCAGTCTTAGGTAGAAGGACTTTCGTAACAAGCTTATATGCCTGCTTTGCCTCCTTGGTGAACATTGAAGCAATTAATTCACCAGCTTTATAATCTGCTGGGACTTCATAGTCTACAGGGATGTCCACATGCTCCTCATCCTTAACTATCCTCATTCTGAGTCCTCTCTTACACATCCCAACAGACCCGCTATGAGCTTTGGGGTGATATACACTTTCCTCCCCATCATTATTGTAACGAAGATGTACTTCAATCCTTCTATCATGTGGATTCCATGGTAGAATCGCTTCACTATTTCTTCATAGCATCCATTAGGCAGCTCAAAGAACCCTCTCAAGTGGTGTTGATGCACCCATTTCCAAATCTATCGTCACTGCAGAAGCTTAGCATGTCAACGATATTTGGTGGTTCAACTTCATATTTCTCCATCAAACACCATTTTGTAGGAGTATACTTGGTTCCTACCGGAATGTTGATTTCTTTAATTTTATCTATGCTGATAGCTATCTGGGCTAAATGATGCCTTGTTGTAACCCAGCATGAATCATCTTTACTTCTTACAAAAAGACCGGGTTTCTTCCCTGATGTGCTCGCCATTTAAGAATTGCTTTGAGAAGAAATGAGAATTTTAGGGATTTTAGGATAAGAGTTGTAGAGAAAGAAATTTGGTAAAGTAACCTTTCCTCTTTCTCAACTTCTCCTTAAATAAAATATCTTCATATAAACCGGCAAAGCTATGTGTATGACTCATAATCCATGGTCTCTAGATTCAACGATTAGATTGCATAACGTACATTGTAGGATTAATGAAGGTGGAAAACACGGGATAACTGCTCTGAATATGGATCATTTCATAATTTGCTACCGTATCTATCAAGTTTAAATTTGAAAGATAAATGGTGATAGTTTAATGACGTGTCCAAAATTTAAGCGGTAAAAGAAATACGTAACCTTTTTACTGAAGGTTAGATTGTGCCCTAATTTGGTCAGCTCCAGAATAGGTCAGAGAGAGAGAGAGAGAGTATTTCTTCAAATTGGATTGTACATTCCTATCAGCTCTCTCAGAGTATTGAATGGTCCTTTCCAAGGGGCTTTGTAAATATGTCAGCTCATTGTTCATCAGTTGGAATGTATGTGAGCTTGACTTCTCCTTTTAGCACATGATCCCTTATGAAGTGATGTCTAATATTGACATGCTTCATCCTGCCATGTTGAACTGGATTCTTGGATAGTTCAATCGCACTCTTGTTATCGCACATGACTTCAAGATAATTTGATTTTATACTATAATCCTCCAGTTGCTGCTTGATTCATAGCAGTTGTTCTACACAACTTCCTATAGCCATGTACTAAGCCTCAGCTATACTCAGAGCTATAGAGGTCTGCTTCTTGCCATACCATATGACTAAACAACCACCAAGGAAATGACAGCCTCCTATGTTGCTTTTCCTTTCAAATTTATCTCTACCAAAGTCAGCATCAGTGTATCCTCTCAGAGTGAAATCTGCATTACTTGGATACCATAAACTTGCATCAATAGAGCCTAGCAAATACCTAAGAATTTTCTTAACAGCAACTAAGTGAGATTCTCTAGGGTCAGCTTACACAATAACATACAACATATTGAATGTCAGGCCTACTAGCAGTTAAGTAAAGTAGAGAACCAATAATACCTTTGTAGAGCTTACTCTCTACAGGTTTACCTTTCTCATCTTTACTTAGAATTGTATCAATGGCCATGGGTGTTGACATTGACTTAGCTTTATCAATGTCAAACTTCTTGAGTACTTCCTTGGCATACTTAGCTTGGCTGAAGAAGATCCCATCTTTGCCTTGCTTGATTTACAACCCAAGAAAGAAATTAAGCTCTCCCATGATTGAAATTTCAAATTCTTTCTTCATCTGCTGGCTGAACTCTTTGCATAGCTTTTCATCAGTTGCTCCAAAAATGATGTCAACATATAGATTTAGACTAGCAACACACCTTGATGACTTTTCTTGATAAACAAAGTTGTATCTGCTTTCCCTCTAACATAACCTTTGCTGATCAAAAAGTTAGTCGGTCTCTCATACCAATCTCTTGGAGCCTGTTTTAGTCCGTATAGAGCTTTCTTCAGCTTGAAGACATGATTTGAATATTTAGGGTCTTCAAAGCCTGGGAGCTGTCTGAAATAGGCTTCTTCTTGAATATATCCATTAATAAATGCACTCATCACATCCATTTGAAACAACTTAAAGTTCATATGGGATGCAAAAGCACAGAGAATTCTTATGGCTTCAAGTCTTGCTACTGGTGCAAATGCTTCTCCATAGTCAATGCCTTCTCGTTGATTATAGCTTTGAGCAACGAGCTTGGCTTTGTTTCTAACAACATTACCAGCTTTATCTAGTTTGTTCTTGAAAACCCATTTGGTGCCAATGATTGACTTGCCTTTAAGTTTCTCCACCAAATCCCAAACTTCATTTCTTCTGAATTGATCTAACTCTTCTTGCATTGAAATCATCCAGTTATCATCAAACTCAGCATCTTCAAACTTCTTCGGTTCAATCAATGAGACAAATGTTGGATGCGTCATCATCCTATTCAGCTGTCCTCTTGTCATCACTAGATTTTGTACACTATCAATGATTCTTTCAACTGGGTGATCTCTTCTTGCTCTAACTTCTTTTGGTAGATCAAGATCAGCTTGCTGAACTACAATCATTGGTTGAGCATCTTCATCATCACCAAAGTTGATTGTTTGGTCCAAGACAGCTTCAACTTCTTCTTGTCTTGTATTGGATCAGGTGTAACTATAGGCTGACTAACTGATCCGCTAGCTGGATCTTTTTCTTTTTCATCATCACTGGCTTATCTACCTGCATTGTTAGTTTCATTGAAATCTACATGTATGGACTCCTGTAAGATGCCATTTCCCTTGACATACACTCTATATGCCCTACTGTATGTTGAGTAACCCAAAAAGATTCCTTCATCGGCCTTGGGATTAAATATAGCCTATTGGTCTTTAGTGTTTAATACGAAGCATCTACAACCAAAGGCCTTGAGATGACCAACCTTGAGTTGGCGCTCCTTCCAAAGTTCATAAGGAGTTTTATTCAAAATCGGGTGAATTAAAACCCTATTTAAAATGTAACAAGATGTGTTAACAGCCTCTCCTAGAAATACTTTGGTAGATTGTTATCACTCAGCATAGGATGACCTATCTCTGCAATAGTGCGATTCTTTCTCTCAACAACCCCATTCTGTTTAGGTGTATGAGGGGCAGAAAAATTATGGTCAATACCATGCGTAGAACAGAATTCCTCAAACTGCCTGTTTTCAAATTCTCTTTCATGATCACTACAGATTCTATTAATTTTAAGGTCTTTTTTATTCATGATTCGGGTAGCTAACCTAGAGAATGATTCAAATGTTTCATCCTTGCTAGCAAGCAGGACAATCCAAGTGAACCTAGTCAGATCATCTATAACCATAAGGGTGTATTTCATTCCACCTAAACTAGTTGGCATAACAGGCCCAAACAAGTGCATGTATAGAAGATCAAAGGGACGAGAAGAAGATATATCAGCTATAGATTTAAAGGTCTTCCTAAATTATTTCCCAAGTTGGAATGCTGAGCAGAGTCTATCTTTATCAAAGGCTAGATTAGGTAAACCCTCAACAAGTTCATTTCTGGCTAATTTGGACATATTGGTCATATTGATATGTCCTAACCTTATGTGCCATAGCCATGAGTTTTCCTCCTTAGAAACTAAGCATATATCATTGGAGCCAGAGTATAAATCAACCATATAAACATTATTGATTCTAGGAGCATAAAGAATAGTTTTGTCAGAATTACCATCACTGTCTGAGCAGCCCGCTGAGTCAAATATCACTTTTCTGCCTTTGTCACACAACTGAGAAACACTTAGCAGGTTGAACTTTTAGCCTTTCACTAGAGACGCATTATCAATTGAAGGCTTCACACCTACAGTGCCATTGCCAATAATCTTTCCTTTCTTATTGTCTCTAAAACTGACACTTCCATTTTTTTCTTTGCTCTAATGTGATGAATTGCTTTTCATCACCTGTCATATGCCTCGAGCATCCACTATCCAAACACCTTATTTTGCTATTATAAGTGGATCTCAAGCTCACTTGCAAAACAATTAAGTTTTCTTAGGTACCCAAGCATTTTTCTGTCTGGGTCCTCCCTTGTTAGTGGTGATCTTCCTTGACCAGTTATACTCTTTATAGTAACAATTTTTATGTCTAAACATGATTGTATCATGTCCTGACTTTCCACAAAATTTGGTTGCGGCCTTAGGATTAGGCCTGCTCACTTTACTCTTTTGAGAAACCTTCTCAGAGTGGTGAGTGTGGTTACTCTGAGTATTCCTGTTAGGTTGAGGAGAGACCCACACCTTTTTCAAAGCTGCTAATTCAGCAGCTAACTCATCTAATTTCTTAGTGATTTTACTATTATATCCACTATGGTACTCAGCTTTTTCCATCAAGTATAGGATATCAAGAGATGTAGAAGAGTTAATGTCTTCTAAATCTTCACACCTCCTCTGAAGTACTCTAATGTATTTGGTTGACTTCTTAGTCATATTAATAACATCATTGAGCACTGAGACAAGATCATTAGAAGATAAAGGGGGTTCAGAATCACCTCAAAGTGTGTTCTATTGTCTTTGCTTTGATCAGTTGATTGTCTGGCAGCGAAAATAGTTGGTTGGTCAGTTGACTCTGAGTAAACTCGATCATCCTTAGCCATGAGACACACATTTGCAGAATCATGTGCCTCTGCATCTGAAGATGACGACTCTTGTTCAGAGTCACTCCAGGTCGCAGTTAGGGCTTTCTTACTCTTTTTCTTTTTAAACTTATCCTTTTTGGCTTTAGGATAGCTCGATTGAATATGCCCCGTCTCACCACATTCAAAGGATTTGATATCTTTGTTATGCTCCATGTTGAATTCCTCTCTTGGTCTATCAACTGCTCCCTTCTTGTACTTGTCTGTCTTTCTGAACTTTTGAAAGTTCTTCTCTTTACCCAGATATCTCCTAAAATGTTTGGTTATTAGAGCTATCTCCTCTTTTCTATCCTCTGGATATCCTTCCTCAGAGGAATCTTCTTCTTCTTCTTCTTCTTTTTCTTCTTCATCATCATCAACTCTCAAGCCAACAGCTCTGCTTTAGTTTTCCTTCTCTTTGGACCTGTGCTTCTTAGACTGATCTTCATATTGCTTCAAGGACATCTCATAAGTCAGCAGAGTTCCAATCAGCTCATCAAACTTGTAGGTCTTTGAATCATGAGCCTCTTAATTAGCACTCTTCTTGGCCTCCCAATCTTGAGTCAAACTTCTAAGAATCTTTTTGACAGTCTCTTCTTCTGTGAAGGTCTTGCCAAGTCTTTTTAGCTCATTGACTATGTTCATAAATCTGGTGTTCATGTTAGAAATATCGCCCTTTGGCTTTATGTAAATCACTCATAATCCCTCATGAGGATATTTATCTTGGACTCTTTCACCTTGTCAGTACCTTCGTAGGTTACTTCCAACTTCTTCCAGATTTCTTTGGCTATCTTTCATCCTGAATCGCGATTAAACTCAGTAGCATCAGGAGCACAATGAAGATAGTTGATAGCAGCAACATTTTCCTTTAGTCTGATCAAGCCCTGGTTGTCCCACTCATCAGAGTATTTATATACTTTTACTCCATTTTCTACAATAGTAGGGACATAAGGCCCTTCAACAATGGCCATCCAAGCATGGATACTCTGGGACTAGATAAAATTCTTCATCCTGTTCTTCTAGTAAGTATAATGCTCGCCATTGAACATGGGGGGCCTGGTAACTAACATGCCTTCAGGCAGAATATAAGCTTTAGCCCTTCCACTAGATTCTCCTTTATACGCCATGGTCTTTGTCTCAAAGATTCTGAAATCTTGTGAAGTGAGAACAACTCTGATACCACTTGTTGGTCCCTATCCGTACACTCAATGAGTCAGAGGGAGGGTGAATAACTCACTCAAGAAACTTATAAAACTTTTTCGTGTTAATTACTGGGTCCGTTGAGTAAGGTCAGTTGACTGAGTTAAATGGCTGGAATTTGCGAATAAGTAAAGAACATAGAGATTTTTATACTGGTTCGGCAACTTGTGCTTACATCCAGCCACGAGAGAGTGTCTCGGCTTTAATCCACTAATCTCAACTCCTTTACCTTAGGCGGAGAAGCCTTTCACAAAATCCCCTGTTACAGAAAGTACCCTCCAATCTGCAATCGCTCACCCGCTGATTAGAATACCCTCTTCTATCAGCAACACACAATGATTCTAAACAGGAGCTGGACTCAACTTATAGATTTGTTCATCCAGTTACAAATGATCTGATATTACAATAAGTTGATCTATACTATTCTCTCTTATTGAAAATAGATTCTCACTGAGTTGGTTTTCTTGCTAGAATTTCTTTAAGATTGTGGATTTGGCTGAGTTTTAGCTTCTAGGAAATTTAGGTATAATCACCAAGTTCTAACGCTTGCCTTCTTGCTCCTTTTATAGATGGATTGAGAAAGTAGTCGTTGAACTTTGCTGGGAAACAGTGATCCGAATAAAAATCTAAAAATAAATCCGGATCAAGTTTGAAAGAAACAAAAAACATGAATGTAATACTCCCAAATCCAAATGGAAATATCCAGACAAAGATCAAGGTACAAATCATCCATTGAACAAATTAATAACCTAAGCACTAGAGGAAATCATTCGGATAAAGTTTGGATAGGAAACAAACTTCTGTCCTTCAAGACCAGCATCCAGAAGAACTGATTGAAGCCATCTCCGGAAGATAGATCCAGAGCATATAGGTCTAGAAGACGTCAGAACCCTACCTTTCAAAATCTCTCTAAAATGGCAGCCACAAACACATCCAACACCCTCGAGATCTTAGCTAGCAAAAATTTCTTTCAAGTATCTGACTTAAAGGATACTGATTTTGAACCTCTAAATCTTAAAACCTCCAACTTTGTCATTCCCACCGATCACTTAGGTGATGATTACTTATTCAGAACTCCTCCTTTCTTCACCTTGATCAAATATCAAAGTCTAGGTGATCTCCTGAAGATAAATTGCCCTACCTACCCAAAGCTTGTAAAAGAATTCTTTGCAAATCTTAGTGCTCACGACCATTTTGATGCCTTATGCACTAAAGTACAGGGGAAGGTCAAAACTGTCACTCCAGAGTTCTTTAAGAAGAATCTGAACATGAAGAACTCCAGTATACTAGTGAGAAAAGATGGGTATGAGACTGGAGTTGTATACAATTCCAAACTATAGCTCCACAAGAACTACTTCGACGATAAATTCTCAACATACTTCCCCAGAATGCCTAGATTCTTGCAGCATGCTCTGGCTAAGCTCATCATGATAGGGAAAGGATTATTGACTACAGTTTTTTCCCTCCAGCACTGCATCTTGCAGCACTAGGTTGGAAGTGTGGAATTAAACTGTCCAGTCTTGATCATTCACTATCTCAAGACACATATAAACTCCCATGGCACCTTGATTACAAGAATTCTGCAGGCAGCAGAAGTAGATCTGACCGGATTTGAAGGCATCTATGGGAACCCTATTCTTGGGAAGAATTTTCTCAATCTCTGCTATGATAAGGAATGGGATGAAGAAAAGGCGAAACTGAAAAGGGATGAGAGAAGAATTAAGTCCCGGAAGATAGTTGATCCGGAAGAGGAGGTGCATGTTCCTAAGAAGCCCAAAACCACCAAAGCCAAAGCTCAAAAGTAAGTAGAAGTGGTTTTGGAGGAGATTAATGAGGACTCTCTGCCCCTTACTCAGATCCTAAGTTCACAGCAGCTTAGGCCTAGGGGGAGATTGACTAAGGCTGTAACTAAGAAGGGTTAGCATGCGCTTGATACAGATTTACCTTCATTTGTTGCAAAAGAAATTGAGGCCGGAAGGAGGAAAGCCAAAAGGACATTGGCTGAATTAGAAGAGGAGGAAGATGATGAGAAAACAGAGGATGAGGCTCCTCCTTAAAAGAAGCTCAGGAGAAAGGGGCTAATTTATGATGAAGCCATTGCTGCCTAAGAAAAGAAAGCCAGTGAAGGGAGGAGGCTCACTGGAACAGTGCTGAATAAGGAAACCAAGCAGTACAGGGAGAAAGCTACTTTAGAAAAAGCAAGATCTAGGAAAGGGAAAAATGTGCCTGAAGCAACAGAAATAGTGGGGAGAGATGATGCACAATATGAATCATTCAGTTAGTGATAAAAGACAACATTAAAATCAACCGGGAAAGAACTGAAAGACCTGGGGATTCATCTCAAGTTCCCCCAATTCTTGTAGATCCACAAGATATGGATATGCTTTCGCAGTTTCTGAAAGCTGATAAACTCATCTTTGTTGATCGAATAGGAGCTCTTCCAAAAAATCTGCTTGGATCCGGCACTCCAATCATCAATCTTGAAAGTCCTAAAAAGGCACTGGAGAAGGGTGTTGAGGAAAATGCCAACACGCTTGGGAAAGAAAAGACAAGTCCTGTAAAGGCAGTTATAGGGGTTGTTGAGGACAGTTCCAACCATCCCGAGGCTAGGTCGGAAGAAGAGAAGCAGGATTCTAGAGTCGATCAGAATTAGACACTACAAATCAACAAGGTATATCCTGATCTTCTTCGCCTTAATTCTGATCTTGAAAAGCACAACTTGGCTAAAGTCTCTTAAAATGTAGCTAAGGCCATAGTTCCAAACTCGAATGAAATGACTCTGGGGTAGGGAGGAAGTCTGAGATCTGGAGGGAACACTTTTAATGTGGACCCAACGGGCGAGGCTACTCCGGAGGAAAAGGAGGCAGAAAAGGGCGGAGAAGAGAAAGGAGCTGATGAAGGCTCCAGTTCAGAAGATTATAGTCCCTCCGAAAGTAGTTCCAGCTCCGGAGATGAATCCAGTTCATCCGATGATGACTCATCCGGACCTTCAAATAGAAAGTTTCCTCCTTGCACCAAATCAATGACTCTTCCTGATGAAAACACTAAAGACTCCAAAGTCAGTGCTGCTCTTAAACTACTTCAGGAGGCAACTCTTGAGTAACATGAAAAGGGGTTTGTCAAGAAGAGTCTCCTCACAATCTCTACTCACCTTAAAGCAGTAGAGACGGAACTCCTCAAACAATCATATGAATCTAAAATAAAGAGGGAGTTAACTAAAATAAAGAGTGGTTTGAAGAGAGTTAAAGATAAAGTCATGGACTTTCCTACCCCAGAAGCCATCGCATAGGCTTCTCTCTCAAAGATCACCTTTACCCTTAATGAGCTCCAAGAGAACATTTCCACAACAAGTAGGGCAACAGATCAAGCTAACACATTGGCCTCAAATAACTGTGGAACTATCATAGACAAGATCACCTCCTCCTCCTCTGAATAGACCGAAGAAATAAAAGCCTATCTGGATTCCAAGTTTGAAATCTTGTCAAAATTCATTGAAGAAAGGAAAATAAGTCTGCTCTACCGCGTATTTCTGAGCAATAACAATCACTTTTGGTAAAACTGTAAAAAATTCTTTAACAAGGACTTGCCTAAAACAATCTCCACTCATGCTGCTAATATCGCCCAAAATGTGTGCGATCAAATAAATGGGCAAGACTCAGTGATTGAAAACACAAGGGATGCAGTCATAAAGGAGCTATCTACGGTAAATACCAGCATCCACAACATTTGGAAGAGCCTTAGCGATGCGATCACTCTCCTTCAAGCCGGAATTAATAACTTATCTATCTCTGGACCCTCATCTTCTGGACCCGTTATTCTGGAATGCCAGCTTCTACCTTACTTCTACAACCTAATCTAAGCGATTGGAGACACTGCCTTCTTTGGGCAGAAAGGTGTAATCTCCTTACTCAAAGTTATGTTCCCATACTTTGATAAGAAGGACCAAGACTTCATTCTTCATCTCCACCCCTTAATCAAACAGTCTTATGATCAGTTGTAAAAGACTATCCGACCATATTACTTAACTCTACCTACAGTTAACCGGATCATTGATGAAAGGGCAAAAGGCAACTTTGACTATTCATTCTACTTAAGTGCGTGGCAGCAGGCTTGGGATCAACACTTCTATATGGTTATCAATCCCCAGGATGCAAACAAAAAGGGGGAGAATAGTCAAAAAGAGAATCAGAGTCAATAAAAGCCGGAAGGGACTGAAAAGATAAGACTTTGGCTATAAAGAAGAGTGAACCATCTGGAGATATAGTTAAGATAGTTAAATGACAAAACTTATAATATCTTGTAATAGCTAGATTCACTTATATGTAATTCTGTATCTTGTAATAGTGAACTTCATGATGTTAACTATTGTTAACAATAGAAGTATATATGAAGTAAAAGTTCTTAACTATCAAAACAAATGCTTCTAAAGTACAATCTGCAATTGTACTAAAACAAACTTAGAAGCTAGAATTATAAAATTATGGGGGATTTCAGATGCTAAAATTATGGGGGAGCATTGTAAATGTCTAAGTATCAAAAATCATACCTAGTTCATATACTCCTTTCCTATGCTTAGTTGACTTAGGTTTTTGTTTCCATCGACTGGGGGAGATTGTTGGGAAACAATGATCTGAATAAAAATCTAAAAACAAATCCGGATCAAGTTTGAAAGAAACAAAAACGATTAATGTAAAACTCCCAAATCCAAATGGAAATATTCGGACAAAGATCAAGATACAAATCATCCATTGAACAAAACCTAAGCACTAGAGGAAATCATCCGGACAAAGTTTGAAAAGGAAACAAACTTCTGTCCTTCAAGACCAGCGTCCGGAAGAACTGATTGAAGCCATCTCCGGAAGATAGATCCGAAGCATATAGGTCTAGAAGACATCCGGAAGACCTATATTTCAAACATAGGGAAAAGCTTCAAATATAACTTTCCTTTCACCTTTTTGGTCTATGAAAGTCAAAGATCTTTTCCCCAAGACAAAGACAAAATGACAGCTTGCATATTTCAGAGAAAGGACAAAAAGTCTGACACCGGATAGAGAAAAGCTAACTACCTTTTCTCCTAAACCAATAAGGGCGCGCGTGGAGCTCACATCATAAAGCAATTGGTATGAATGTTGGTGCATCACAAAATGACAAGCAAAACGATGACTGACAACTTTCTAACCTCAATCCCAAGATTCTAAACGGGTTAAAATACAGTCTAACGAAACGAATCTAGAAGCTCCACATCATCGACCTAATCAAGGGTGAAGATTGAATGAAAGCTCACCAACCACAACGGCTACATTTATGATCAAAGCCTATAAAAGGAGCTCTTCACCACATGAGAAGGTTAACTGGTTGATTTACAAAAGCAACTAACAAAGCAATACTTATTCAATCAGTTGATACAATCCCTCCAAGAACCCTTGATTGAAAATCTATTTGTAAGGATTCCCAAGTGAAACTATAAACTTGAGGAACTCTAAAAACCAACCCTTTGTTAAAAACCAAAGCGTAAGAATCTCCAACTTGGGTGAGTTGGGAGATTGGGATTTAGCTTAAAGTAGGTGCTTTGAGTGAGATCTCCCTGTAGGACTCAGCTTAGATTCGAGGTAGAAGGCGAAGTGTTATATCCTACTAAAGATAAGAGGACTCAGCTAGGAGTTGGTGCTTCTAGTGGTATATCCTACTCCCGGAAGGGGTTACCATCCGGAGATAAAACTGTAAGGCTTGATTCCTACCAGTTGGAAAGGAATCCACTAGTAGATAAGCTCGAAGGAAGGAAACTCTAGGGACTGGACATAGGCGGGGTCGAACCAGTATAAAATACTTGTGTTTGATTTTCTTTCTCTTTTACTTTATTGCACATATTCGCATCATCCGGATCCATCTTCCGGATCAAAATCAAACATGCTACACTAAGAATTTTCTAAGTCCGTAAATTCCGTGAAAAAGGGCCATTCACCCCCCCTATGCCCTTGTCTTGGCATCTTCTGAAATTGACAACTCAGTAATTCAACCGTTGCTTCTTCAAATCAATCCGTTAAGCGTAAAATTCGAGCTTTAACTTGAATCCTTTGTCGTTTGATGTCATTCTTCCATTAGAGAGAACTCACGCTGACTTGCCACGTGTCTTCATCTCATTCCCTCTGGTTTTCTGACATGTTGCAGAGTGCGCGATACAAGGTTGGTAGATCTGCAGATTTGCTCAAAATGGCAATTGACTTGTTGCAGCTTTGCATTGGAAGACTTTGCTAGTTTCTTCATAAAACCGGGTCCTGTCAAGACATTGATTCCTTTTGTCTTTATCTCATTAATGTTCCTGCAAAAAGCAACACTAAAAGCAAAGATGTCGTATTACCTTAAGAGGTAATGTCAGTGCCTTTAACAGACCTAAGATAACTCAGAGAAATATTCTAACATAACGCACAGCTGATACTAAATCTAAATACTAAGTGTTTTGAGTGAATAATATTAAGTCAGCGACCTAAGTTACTACTCAACCCAGAAACTACTCAGAGTTAAACTAAACAGCTATGCCAGCGGAGACTTGAAATTCTACCATTGAATTTGCTAACTCCCATATAACCATAGACTATTTATTTTAACTTCATTATTGATTTAATTATTTTATTCTTAACTTAATTGTTACAATCAAAACTTAAGCACTACTGAGTTATCCACTGAGTCAGTCCTAACTCGTGCTTGGTTGAACAAAAACCTTATTCAAAATTGACTTTTTACCTTTTTTAATTATTATAAGAATTTGCCTACATTATATGACATATTAAGCATTATTTTGGTTTAATTGTTAAATTTAACTGTTGTTGTGATTTCCTAAGAGTTTTTATTTTTAAAATAGTTAAAAACAATCATAATAAAAGGATTAAAAATATTTTTATACCTAAAAGACAAAATTCAGTTGCACATATATCACATATTACTGGATCTATAAGCTTAATTATAAACAAATGAGATGCATATATATAACATGTTTTGATAATAATAGATTGGCATAGTTCACTATTGACTGTCTTAATTTGTCTCCTTTTTATTATTAATGGACTTTGAAATGGTTCTCATTCTCTTTTAAACTTGTAAAAAGTGTAGCACATATTTCTTTTGTACCGTGAAGTTGATGCCATAAATGGAGAAATAGGAGAGTGATGAGTTAAATTGACATTCTATATTCGGTATTAAATAGTTAGCTAGTGGCAAATTGAATAGATAAATAAATATTTTTAACAAAATTAAAAACTTATAATTTAGCAATTTACAAAACTTGATGAGAATTTTTTTCTGCAAGTGTTGTTATTTTTTTTACGACCTAGGACAATCATGGTGATGTAAATATAGGATTCAAGGAAAAAAATGTTTTGAGTTTTTTTGAATTTATGTACTTCTTAAAATTTTATATTTTTTTGGAAGCTAAACTTGATACAAATGACCTACTGTCCATCTAAACTTTTTAAAGTTTTTTTAGCCCCCTAAACTTGGCAAAAGTGCATCGGTTTTCCCCGGAACACCACGTGTTAACTTCTGGTTGGAGAGGCAAAAATCAATAAAATGACATATTTGAAAAGTCAAACCAATCATAAATTGACATGTGACATTTTGAAGGCAATCTATTGAACTTTTATTAAATTTAGGGAGCTAAAAAGCTTTTAAAAGTTCAAAAGGGATTCAGACAAAGTTCAAACGGATAAAGATGTGTTTGCCTATTTTAGAGGGTAGAAAGTATATAGATTTAATTGAATCTATTCCACGAAACTTTGATTTTTTTACCTGACAAGTGTTAGCCTTCTATTAATTTGACTTTTCAACTTTAATTATGTGACACATGTCAAGCTTCCTATTAATTTAAATTTTGAACTTTTTAACACATGATGTACATATGCTACATTTACTTACATGTGACTGGTTGAATTTCGATTAGAGATAAATTAATGTACTTTTGAAACCTTTTCAAAATTTAGGGTGCACTAGACAAAAAAATAATTCCCTAATTACCTTACAAAAAGCCTAACAAAAAGTTGATAAAATTATAAAGCTGAAATTATTTTAATAACATAATTAAATATAAATAGTTCTAGTTTAATTAACAGATTGAATACTTAGCTTTAGAAATTCTTTTATCCTGTTTTTTCAATACAATAAAACTTGCTCATGCTACTCATTTGATTAAATAAATTCCGGTTGCTAGGGTTGTGGGCAAGAAATTAATAGTTGTCATATCTCATTATATCAGAATTATTTGACACATTTTCAATCTATGACATAAACATAAACATGTCATTATTTTACAAATCCTTGTGGGATGCTAACTAAAATTCAACTAAATCAAGTTTAATCTCATAAAGAAATCAATTTCAATTAGTTAGATCACGTAGGAAACCAACTTAACAACTCTATTATTTCCTAAAATATCAAACATTATTTTTTTTTCAACCCTGTTTTTCATTTTTTCTATAGAACTGAATCATTTAATGGTGAAGAAAAGATCATACGGCTTTTACATTTTCCATTAACCATGTAGGACTAAAAGTTAGGTTGGATTATACGTGAGTGAGTTTGAGAGTGTTTGACTTGATAGTTGAGTGAGTAAATAAGTATGGATTAGCTCATTTAAAATTAAATTAATTGGCTTATGTTAAGGTTCGATTAACACTACTTTTATAATACATTTTATTCTTATTTAATTTTGATGTGAGAGTCTCAGGCCTGGCCCTGAGGGGTGACGGGGGAGTGTAACCGCATAGGGCTTATAGTTGTAAGGGGCAAAAATATATTTTCATTTAAAGTTTTAGTCGTTATTGTTAAAAAGATAAATGTAAACTTTAAAAATGGTAGATTGATTGGTAGAGCACTTGTTGAATGTATGAGAGGTTAATAGTTCGATTCTTACTTTTTGCAAAAAGCAAGTATCTATTGTAATATTTTTTTATTGGAAGCCTCATTTTACTTCTTTTAATATTATTTTGCTTAGAACCTCAAAATTAACAGGACCGGGCCTGGAGAGTCTCCACACATCTCTAACACTTCCCACAAGTACAACGAGGCATGAACTAGTTGTCACTTATCAAATATTCTTTGACCTATTTATTAATGAAGTTCAAGGTCATCAACTTGTCTAGTCTTTTATAGTCCAAACTCCAAATAGACTTTAAGTAAGAACTCATGATCTTTTCCATCTCGCAGTCATTGTTCTGTTCTGATAAAGAATTTATGGGTGACTTTATATCTGAGTAAGCATACGAGAGAAACCAATTAGTTTTAAATCAATTGCTTATTTTTAATATGAGATCTTCCTAAACAGGTTTCAAATTATAAAAAAACGTTATTAATTTCATTTGTTATACATGTTGTTTATCATGTTAATTAACTTGTTTAAGTTGGGGAAACATATAATGTCCCTTAAATTTGGTACTTGAATAACACCTTGAACTTTTAAAAGTTTCAACTAGCCCCATGCATTTGGCAAAAGTGCACCAGTTTACCCCATGCCACGTGTCAGCTTCTGATTGGAGAAAGAACAATAAAAAATGACATATTTGAAAAGTCTAACCAACTAGAAGCTGACACGTGACATTGAAGGAGCAAACTGGTGTATTTTTATCAAATTCAAAGGGCTAGTTGAAGCTTTTAAAATTATAGGTGACATCCGACTTTTCATGCAAAATTTAGGGGAGTCTCGATGCATTTTCTGGTTTAAGTTGATGGTTAATGGACTATTATTATTGTTCTTTACTAGGAATGAAAATGGAGGGAGAAATGGTTTTTTGATGCATGCAATTAACCTTCACTAATCACTAATAATTTCCATGGTTTTTTTTCAATAGCAAAATAATGTTTTGTTATAATACAGTCCAATGAAAACCAACAGTAACAAGTAAATGCATGAACTTTCTCGGTTTTAAAGCAAATAAATTTATCATTAAGAGTTGAGATTTGGATTTGTTATTCGTAGGATCTACCATTTGATTAAACTTCAACTATTAAATTTAATCAAGTGTTCGTATTAGTTTAACTTTACAAGTTTGCAATAAAATTTAGAGAATATTGATCCAGTATATGGATTTCTTTGGACAGTTTTTCCTAGTGTTCCATTATGTTATATATGAAACCATGTCTATATAAGTTACTATTAATTCAAATATGCCCCTGGTAGATAAAATTCAGGTGAAATTGTTCAACAAAAGAAAATACATTTCATTGGTAGAATAATGTATGAAATCTTATTCAGCAAGTTATAATCTTATATAACATAGTTATATAATATTTTCTATAAAATCATTTTTTTAATGAATACACCCTGAACGTAGTCAATGCGGCTGATTCGGGCGTTTATTAAATAAATAATCCTAATCATAAGATGTGATCAACCAAATCAAGTACATGAGAGTAGCAATTGCGAGTAAGTAAATACATCGGAAATAACGAAGCCCATATTACGGCGCTTACAAGTAAATAAAAACCAGCTATAATAGATACTTGTAACAAGTATATCCTCCGATGTGTCGACACTCTCAAAGACCATCTTGTTCCGTTGTTTCCAAATAGACCATGAAATCACGAACCATAGTGCTATAGCAAATTCACGTTTCGGACCCGCAACAAAATACGAACTCCATAGTTCCAAAAACTCTCATGGCGAAGACGGAATAGGTAGCGGAATCTCGAATAAACGAAAAAGCTGGTGCCAAATACTAAGACTTCACAGACAAAAGAATATAGCATGTGCTATCGTCTTGCTATCCGTGCAAAATGGACATACATCATTCTCCACAGCCCTATCTCCCCTCATAAGCAACATTATTTTTATTGGTAAGCTATTATGCAACAATAGCCAACAAAAAAATCGAATCTTCGGTATGATGGTAGATTCCCTAATTCTTCTAAATTTGAGAGGGGGTGCGTCCCACCTTGGTAAGCGATAATACGCACGACAAAAGGATCTCGCTGAATAACCATTATTAGTCTCACATACCCATGTTAGTCTATCCGCCACCCATGGAAAATTACACGCCAAGCTGATATCTCCTGTTGAGCTCGAACCAATCACTCGGAAAAGAGATGGACACGCCTCATACATCCACGTTCTCAGCTGCCGACAACGATCCCTAGCCGTGATTCGTAGATTCCTTTTCCAAAATGGTCTACTGAAAGGATCTACCCCTACCAAGTACTCACAACCTTGTTGCACCGTGCAAGACTTCCTATTACAAAGGGAATAGATATCCAAAAATAGAACACAAAGGGGACGATCCGAGGTCCGGTTATCATGCCAAAAGGATGCCATAGTCCCGTTGCCCATAACGACCCTTGAGTTATTTTTGAAGAGGGTCCAAAAAGATCCCTCCTTCACGCACACCGAATACACACCTTTCCAAATAGGGGGCAGATTTCGCAATTCAGCTCTTTCAAAAGCCATCCATGAGTCAAAACCATAATGTCGTACACAAACATCGTACCATAACGAGTATTGGTTCAACTCTCATAGTCTCCAAAGCCACTTCAATAATAAACTGCAATTAACGAGCCGCAAGTCCCTAATATATAAGCCGCCCAATTCCTTAGGCAACATAACCTTACTCCAAGCAACCTTACACAGGCCTCTTGTACACGCATCTCCCTTCCACAGGAAGTTCCTTATTAAACAATTCAGCCTATAAATGATAGATCCCGACATTTTATATTAGGCCAGAAGATAAATTGGAAGCGATGACAACACTGATTTAATCAACACAAGTCGGCCTCCATACGATAAGCAGTTCCCCTTACAACCCGTTAGTCTGTTCTAAAATTTAACCACAAGAGGATTCCAAGACGAGACCGGTAATCTCTTCCAACTGATAGGAGCTCCCAGATATGTGATTGGAAACTTCTCAACTTGACAACCAACAAAATCAGCACACACCTGTAACACGTAATCCTGGACATTGACCCCCATTATCAAACTCTTACCATAATTAATCCTTAGACCCGAAATTATTTCGAAGCACCGAAGTACTCTAATGAACACAGGCGAAATATCCACCTCAGAAGTCAAGAAATATATAGTATCATCAGCGAATTGCAATACCGAAATACCCCTTAAAGATTCGTCAACCCTGAACCCAGGCAGTAGGCCATCCCTAACACTCACATTTAGCAATTGTTTCGGTCCCTCAATAGCCAACAGAAAGATAAAAGGAGATAATGGGTCTCCTTATTTAACTCCTCTCCGAATACTAATTTGATCAGTCGGCATCCCATTAACAAGAATCGAAGTAGATGACTGTCTTCTGCAATTCCTCAGCCACGAAATCCACTTAGCATCGAACCTCATTCTTTTCATTACCTCATCAATATAAGTCCAGGATACACTATCATAAGCTTTGTGAAAGTCTAGTTTCAAAACCAAGCAAGATTGCCTCCGATAATGAATTGTATGTAACACTTTTGAGGCAATAAATGAGCACTCGTTAATGTTCCGTCCCTCGATGAAACCAAATTATGATTCCCAAACAAGTTCTGACAAATAGGGTTGTAATTGGTTAGCTAGCACTTTCGCCACAAGTTTATACATCCCATGGATCAGTGCAATTGGCCGATAATTAGATAAAGAACACGATCCGAGTACTTTTAGGATTAACACCGTGTACGATATCTCAATAGCTTCGGGCAGCCTGTTCGACATGTAAAAATTCTCAAATAACCGCAATATATCCCTTCTAAGATCAGCCCAAAACCTCTTGTAAAAATAAAAGTTAAACCCCTCTGGACCCGGAGCCGTATTCTCTTCACAAGAACAAAGTGCACCCCAAATTTCTCCTTATAAAAAATTCATCGTCAAACGATTGTTCGAGGCAATATCCACTGATCTAAAGTTCAACAAACTCAACGAAAATGGTACCATCTGCCGTTCACTAAATAAATCAGAACAGAAGCCCCTAATTTTATTAATGATCACTCCCGGGTCGCTCACCAATTCCCCATCCACTTCAAGTTGATTTATAGCATTATTTTTAGCTCTTGCCAAAGCTATCCTATGAAAATATCCTGTGTTTTCATCTTCCAACAATGCCCATGAGACTCTCGATTGCTGATGTTTAATGTTCTCCAAATTCTTCCTCATGGTGAGCAAATTAGCCCTTGCAACTTGAAGATCCGATCCTATTACCCTATCCACTAGCCGAATAGCCAAACTCGACGTAAGACTAATTACACGTCCCTCAAGTTCCCGAATTCTTTCTTCTCGTCGTCCGGAATTATCAATGTGCCATGGCCCAATGAAGTATTTCAACTTACACAATTTGAAATGAATGTCATGGTCTAGGAAAGTCGAGCTAAGAAGGGTCCATTTTTGTCTTAAGAACGGTAAGAAAGCATTATTATCCCACCACACATTGAGAGAATGGAACGGTCTTCTCCTCCCAACTCCAGCTGGATGTGAGGTGAAAATGATAGGAAAGTGATCCGAAAGTGTCGAATCCACAGTGGAGATGCGCATATACGGCTAGAGATCTAATATCACACACAAAATAAGAACCCGGTCTATTCTCAAAAAAGATAGAGAATTCGCCCATGTTTAATCTCTCCCATTAAGAGGTAGATCATAGAGAGCACAATTATCTACAAAATCTCGAAATTCCATCATCGAATTCGTTGAATCCCCCCCAAACCTCTCAGAAACATGTAAAACCTCATTAAAGTCCCCACATAAAATAACTGAACTCAAGCCCATGATACTATCAGCTAAATCCTGCCATAATTATCTTCTATTTTCTTGATCATTGTAAGCGTAAACACAAGCAAGATGGAATTCAATCTGAGATGAGCTCAACCGAATGACAGCCCATCTCTTAGACTCCTGCATAAATAGGCTTTGAAATAATACAGAATTCCATGAAACTATAATTCCCCTCGAAAGGTCAATGGCCGATACACAATGAGATCCAAAATCATTATGCCCCCAGAATTGCCTAATTACCTGGTCTGACACCCCCACAGACTTCGTTTCTAATAAAATAAATGCATGCAAGTTCCATTTTCTAGCCAAAGATTTTACTAACACCTGTTTCCCCCCATTATGGAGGCCCCCTAGACAATTCTAACTCAAAAAAATTAAACGACATTAATCATAAAATACCTTGCATCGTGACCGTTTAAGCCTTGCGTGATGCCAAAGCCTATAAAATAACCTTGGCATGCTTGTCTTTAAAAACCACTAATTTCTTCCCTACCTCAAAGGTCTCCCTATTTTCTGATATGCTCGACGGTCTTGCTTTTGATCGGGTAATAACTCTATTTCTGTTAGCTATATTCAGTCCTAAGGTGTCCGAACTCAAAGTCGTTCTTGAAGTTGTTCCTTGCTTGACCGTTGCACCTGCGAGTCTAAATACATTCGCAGGTAAATCCCTGCATGTATAATTCACCCGATTCACCGTACCCCCACTACAATCTGAATTATCGTTGGACACACTTGAGATAGCATTCTATGGATGACCCTGTGAGTTCTCCTTTCCTAGCTAAATACCCTAGTTACCCTGAGAAGACACGGATCTTTATAGGACAGAAATTTTAGCAACTCCTTCCTTCAAAACCAAAGTCCGAGAATCTGAGCTAGAGACTCGCCAAGCCAAAATTCCCAGAGAAGGATTGCCGGGGACACGGTCAGTTAATCCATTTTCCCCAATTCTAGAACCCGTGTTCTAGACTCAATAGATAGAAATTTCAGCCTTCTCCCCTACCCCTACGGGAGGAGCTCTGGGGACACTATCAGTCAACCCGATTAAACCACCACCCTGATTCAAGACAGAAATTTTAACTCCACCATCACTATGAGGTAAAGAGCTAGGGACACTGTCAGTCAACTAAATAGGACCTAGTCCACACTATTGGATAGAAATTTTAGCTTCGTTGACCTTCTGAGGACCGAAACTGGGGACACTATCAGTCAACCCAATATAAGCAAGACCATGGTGTTGGACAAAAATTTTAGCTCCATCTTTTTTGTGCAGAAAGGAGCTGGGGACACTGTCAGTCAACCCAATGAGCATCCTAGCTTAGTGCTCGATAGAAATTTTAGCATCATCCTTTATAGAGGGAGGATGAGAGCTGGGGACACTGTCAGTCATCCCAAAACCATTTTGTCGTGTAGAGTTTGTCTCAAAGGGCAGCCGTCCACTCCTAGATGAGTCCGAAGATGAATTCCTATCATATGCAATAGCCTATCAAAAATTAATAGTAACCATGTATTCCTTGTCTCCCCACAATAGCGAGATCTTTTGGCTAGAGCTATCAATAGGCGCAGATACTAAGGAAGATACCACATCCAAATGATCAGGGCGAAGGTAGTTAAAATTAGGTGTCACAAGTGATCTAAACTCAGCTGTGAGCTTGTTGATTAGTTGTTCGACAATCAAAGCGGGAGGAATCCCCAGAAAATCTATATAAAAGAGACATTCGGTTGGAACAAAATTAACCGAGAAATCCACACATTCTGAAAAGATATCCTAAAGATGACTCCAATCCCCCTCAAGGAAAGCTATCTTTGCATCAGATGAAAGGAAGGACATGACCACTTGATTACCACCCGCTGGAGCAATAAAATCAAAAGCGAAGTTTCTGTTCGACACCATCTCCATCAAGTCTGGAATAACCAAGATTTCCTTTCACGGAGCAGACAAGCAACTCTTATCCAAATCGATAATCTAAAATCACTATCAGTCCTAGACTGATTCGGATCCATGGCTGGAACTACCACTGTCGCGTAGGATCTGTTATCCCTAGACGAATCCCTAAAAATCGGTCTTAGCTTGGCCTGAGCATGGGGGGGCGTTGATGAGGTATAGCCTGTTTACCTGATGAAGGATATTTGGCTTTAAAGGCGCACATCCTGATATAACCAATCATAACTACATTCAATCTGTAAAGAGCATCGTGCATAAGGATAGACCCATTGATAGAGACAAAACCAAAATTCAGATTCTTCGCGTTTTTCCGCCTTGCAACAAAAACCTCTCCTGGAACTCCTTATTTCAAAAAAATGCTCTTATAAGCCACTACATCATGGCTGTTTGGGAAATTTTTGAAGTAAATCCTATTACTAAATAGGCGATCATGATCTTGCCTATCCCAGTAATTTCTTGAATGAACCATGGCACAAACTAAATGTCGAATTGCATAGTAGAAAAGGAAAAAAACCAATAAAAAATGAAACCTATGATGACAAAGTTGATGAAGAAGCGAGATGCAATCACCGGCGAGACCGATCGGAGATTAAAGGACGGTTGAAGCAGTGATGATGGAGGGACAACATAGATCAGCTCGCCAGTAGTTGTCAACGCCGCTGGATTTCGAGTACTGAAAAGATTCAATCTGGTCCTTCCCAAAGGCTCTCGGAGTCAAAATCTTTTGGTTGATTATTAAGCTTGTATATTCCCAAATAATCAGCTGCAACGCAGCCGCAAATTTCACAAACAGTAACTCCGAATTCACCATTAACAGAGATCTCCTCCTCAAATCCCTCACTTCCAATGTCATATCAAACACCACCACTAGCAACTATTTCTACACTGCCTCCGTCGGCGAAGGCGCCGATAGAGTGTACGGCCATGCAATTTGCCAGCCAGACAACTCCTGAACTCTGTTCCTGTACCTAAAGTACAGGCAGATTGTATCCCCAGATTTGTTGACAAGATCATCTCTCGCTCTCACTCTAAAATGCAGATCTGTAACAAACTCATTTCATTACAAATGGATCATGAGTTCGATGTATCCCTTCTACCGCTAATGTTGGAGGAGGCTGAGATTGTGGAATCGGTTTCAGACTAAAGCTGATGCTTCTTTGCTCTCTATAGTACTAGAAGCCAATGGAAGGAAAAGAGAAGGCGGGGGCGGCGGCTCACTGTGACTGAACTGGAAGTGAAGGCGGCAATTGATGGTGGCACCGAAGGTGGCAGATCGATGGCGGCAGGCGGTGGCTTAGATGAAGCAGAAGAAACTGGCGGTGCTCGAACTTGAATGTATGTTGATGCTAGATTCGTCGGATTAACAAGATCTTACATTTGTTCAGCGTCAAAACCGGTTGGGGGCTGGGGCTGAGACTGAGGTTGTTGTTGCAGTTGAGACAGAGGCTGGGATTTCAACTTTTTGATGATGATGCAACTATAATGTTAATCTTTTGGGTTATTTTGTATATAGTGAGAAGATGGAATCTGGGTTTTGGATCTGCTTTTTGCTGAAATTAAAATCCCAAAGAGGCATGATCAAATTTTGAGATTAAGCTTGCAAAGCCACAGAGATACTTATTCTGATCGATAGAGACGCAACGAGATGAGCAATCAAAAATAGAAGTCGGCCAACGAAAAGCAAAAAGGACCAACAGTGAGATTTATCCAGTGATAGGAGGAATAATGGATGAATAACTGAAATAAAGAAGCAATCGGGGAGCAAAGGGGAGGTAAAGGAAACCGGTGAGAGGTGAAGGGGAACAGAGAAGGCAGATTACTAGCTGGAGTCGAAGGAGAGGAAGGCAGAGTTTTTTTTAGACTAAAAGAAAATAATTAATGGAGGAAGAGAAAGTAGAAATTTTTAAATTAACGAGTCAAATTGGAAATTATAAAATCATTTGAATCAGGTTCAAATCAGTTCTAATTAATTCCAGTCGAACCCCGGTCCTATGATTTCGGACGTACATGTGTCGGTTTGATGTTTGGTTCCATTCTTAAAACTATGCTTCTTTTTTTTTATACTCAAACTATGCTTAAAACCATACAAGAAAACTAATGTGTATCACATGATAAATACATACTAATACGTAAAAATCAATTTTTGACTAACCTAAATGTATAGACAATGATTAAATAGTTGATTATCCCTAATCCGTGAACTATAACGTGTTCAATTTTTTAAAATAGAATGACTAACTTGTGTAATGTTGATTCACCCGGAGACTTGAAAATTATTTGTACTTTAATAAATAATTATATATTGCATGCATTACCGATCATGAGAAGTGGGATTTATATTCATTTAAAATAAAATAAAAGTAGAGGGAATAGTTCAAAAAAGAGAGTAGAGGGAATCTAAATATTGCAAGTAGTGGGTCAAAGCTATTATCCAACAACAAAGTAGTGAAGACATCACCTCAAGTATGCACCTAACTCACAAGCACATCTACCACTTATAAATCCAATTAGCAAAGCCAAAACACAACATTACATCATACTACTGTTTTAATATTATACTACAACAAAAGTGAATAAGCAATAACTAACGGAAGTGATGTAATTTTGTTTGTTTCGTTCGACTTTCGGTTTTATGTCCGAGTTCAGTTATAGATATTGAAGTTTTTTTTGAATAATAAGGATAGATTTGTATCATTTCATTAAAGTAGCAATAGAATCAGGGGGTTCATAAGACCAAACCCCATTACAGACTCTAAATAAACAGCACGCGCTAAAAAATGCGTAATAAAATTATCCACTCTAGGGACACTGCTAAATAAACAAGAGCCAAGGAACAAGGATAATGTACTGAATAGAATATTATTATCCATCTCAACTATGATATACGTATACCGGAGTTCCTTCAACCATGATAAAACATTCAACGCAAATAAAACAACCCATAGAGTTGCGAATGACCAGCCCAAACATGTAGATCCACCGTCTAGAAAGAGTGTCGCATCAATGTTACGCTTAAGGAAGGGAATGGGTGGTGGGTACCAACTTAAAGGAGCATTTTGGATCGTTACCCCTGCTTTTATTTGATTGGTTCGATTTTAATTGAAATATAGATTTATCCTAACAAACCAATTAATTAAGATATATTTAAAAATTTAATTATAAAAATATCATATATTACTGCTCAGTTTTATAAAATATATTTAAATAATATCATATACAATTATTTGTTGTGATTTTAGAACTATAACTTCTTTAGTTGATTTCTTTTAACTCAACAGTTTTTTTTATATATGAACTACATATTTATTTATAGTAATATAATGCGTGTTTTTATCAATTATTGAAGTATTTGATTTAATCTTTCAATTCCAAATTATAGAGTGACTTTAATTCCCTTCTATTTATTAGAAATTTAAGATGTAATATATGAACTTATATATGATGAAAATTTTTAGTACTAATTATTCCATTACATTATATATTGTGAAAATAAAAAAAATAAAAATATAAAACTAGATAATTGTATTGTGATGGGTGTCGAGACCATAAAAAATAAATCATGCACAAAATAAACTAGTAGTTAGTAGCGAGCAAAGGTCGATCCCACAAGAAACGGTATTCAACGATGTTATTTTCAATAGATGACAGACAGCGTAATCTAAGACTACTCTCTTTGGAAATTTGTAGAACAAAACTAAATAAAGCATTTAATAAAACAATGAAAGACAATGATTCAACCAAAGTAGAGAAAGACTGAACATCATGGTGATCACGGGACGAGGAATTAATTGCACCGAGACCTAGATTTAGTTATGCTAGCACTCATGCACCATACAATACTAGCAACTCTTCCTTACTGTGTACGGAGACCGGACTTCGCGCCACGTCCTCACTCTTACTCACCGTGTCTCTCGACTTCGAGCCAAAGAGCTCGCCGATGAATAGCTATAAATATTAGAAAAGCCTAAATCCTTACCGGCAGGTAGTGAAGCATTCCCAATAGGCGTAAGATTACCTTTCTCCAGTCTCGGTGGAGACTGTTGTCACTTTATCCCTTTTCAGGCACAATTACAGATGCAAGAATTAGAATTAACAATAATCACAAAGACTTACAAAATGGTTGATCAGGCCAAACATCTAGACTAAGTGATACTCTTACCATAGAACCCTTGAAGTATCGAGATCGGTAAATAGGTCGCCTTGCGGATTTCTGTATTCAATTGTGGTCCTCACACCATTTAAACTCAGCCTTGACCCTTACTTCGTCAAGTCACAAGGAAATTAGCTAGACATGACTGAATTTAAATGTGTGGAAAATATAAAGAGATGGAAAGTAAATCATGCTTGAAATGTAAAGACTTGAAATCGAAATGAAACTAGAAAGTAATAGAGCTGAAATTAACTTGCGATTAAACTTAAAAATAATTCGAAAACAAGAACTTAAGGTAGTAAATAAAAAGACTTGAATCTAAGAGTACTTGAAATGAAAAGAAAGCAAGAACATAAACTGAGAACTAAACTAGACTAGAATGCGAATGGAAAAGATGATGCTCCAAATGCCCCAGCCTTGGTGGTATTTATACAACCACTTCCCCTCTTGCTTCCTCTTTTATTAGAATAGTACTCTTTATCATTATCTCTTGAATAGGTTTTATCTTCCATTTAGCCTTTATCTTCAAATGGAATTAAATCTCTATCTTCATCTTCCAAAAGTAGAATTAGGATAGAAATTAAACTCTTTATTGAATTGGACTCTTCCCAAATAGAATTTTCTCGAATTAGGTGTCCTTCTAGATCTGGAACTTGCCTGCTTTGGTATTGATGTCATCTTGGTAGTTCTGAAGTATTTTGGAATCACCAGGACCAGCTATCGCTCCTGCTATTTGCATCAGGTATCTCTAAAAGGCTCTTTTTGTTCAAATATCACATGTTTTCTCCAAATTGCCTTCAAAACTTGAAAAGGTAGAAAAGGAAGTAATAGCGGCCAAAAAAACTAAAAACATGGTCTCAATGATGTGGAAATAGACATAAATACATGCTGAAAATATAACCCATCAAATCTCCCCACACTTATTCCATGCTTGCCCTCAAGTATGTATTAAAGATCGAGAAGAAGAGAAATTTAAACCATGCAAATAACCCTAAACAATTTCACAGAGATTGAATTCTTTCATCGAGACTTGCATCGAGGCTTTTTATCAACTATCGGAGTTCTAGCTTGAGAAATCTTTGAGAAAGCATAAGGACCTTGCTAGAAACTCAGCCCAGGAGTATTTAACAAATTAAGAGTGCAAGCACACGATTAAAAATTTGTTGAAGTTCAAAGTTACCTCAGTTTAGAATTTAGCAGGTCTCAGTAAACATAAGATAACTCCATCTTGAGCCTTATAAAATTAATGCACATTCTCACTTGGTGGATCCCTAATACTTCTAGCCATACATTTTTTTTGAACTGCGAAAATAAAACCTAGGAGACAATCAAGTCCCGGTTGCTAGCTGAGCCTTGCTCCCTCTTCTAGCCACTATGAAGCAGTCACCACCCGATTACAAGTCGAGTAGTGCTCCTTCTTCTAGCCAAAAAGAAAGAAAAAGCAGAAAATAACCACCAAGATCAAACTAAAGAATAGAATAAGGGTCTTGATGAAAATCCTATGATATAGAGGGACTAATTAAAAATAAACTAAGTCTGGGTTAAAGCACACAAATAATTAAATCATGTTATACTTTTCTGTACTTACCATGACTAAGGATCTTACAAAGTAACTTTCAGAGATCTAAAGTTAGAACAACAATACTCAATTCAGGTCTTGATGGCAAGTTACAATTAATTAAAATAGTCCTGTTAGTTATTTAATTAGTTATTTACACAGTATTCCTCATCTTATTTTTCCTCATTTCTCAACAACACGTTAGAGTGAAAGCTTAGTCAATGTGGAAAGAAAAGATAAAAACATGGGTCCTTGTGAATCTTTTTCTTGAATTAAACGATGCAAAATGACTTATATACAATGATTCAGAAAAGTAAAAAGAAAAAGGTTGAAAATAAAAACAAACGATCAAGAAAAAGATAAAAAAAACATAAAAAAAGAAGCAAAAAGGACAAATCCCCTCCCCACACTTGAAAATTTGCATTGCCCTCAATGCAAAAGAAAATAAAAAAGAAGAAAAATAAAATAAAGAAGAAAAATAAAAAGAGGGCAAAAAGAATGTGGAGGAGGAGAGAGGCAAAGAGACTCAACCTAAGTGATCTTGCCTATCAACGCTGATGTGCTGGATCAGAAAGTCCATGTTGAGTTTGAGGGCATCGCAACGGATCCGAAGGTTATGATTTTCACCACTGAGCTCGAGAATGCTTTTGTAGAGCTCTTTGAACATGTTCTCAAGACTGTTGTACTTCTTAAGGTGCTCAGTGTAGGCGGCGGAGGAAGTGTAGTCATCATGAGCCAGCTGGTCTGGCTGATCTTACTGTGGCTCAGTGGGATCAGGAGTAGGCTTGATTTTAAGGGGACCAGAAGGGCGCATAACAGTGGTCCCATCGATTGTTTCCACGAGCAACATATTCCCAAGAGTCTCCAAGTCCAAGAGCGGGTCTCGGGGGCTTTTGTGTAGGGGGACAGGATCAAAATGCTCCATGCCGTATGCAATCATTGAGATCACGGTGCCCAAGATTGGAGGACTCTTGGGGTGAGTGAGGACGTACTGAAATTACTTGGCCAACCAGGCTCTCAAGTGGAGCTTCTTGTTCTTTTGAATGTTGTACAAAATGTTCTCATTCAAGGTCTCGGAGCTTCTATGGCGACCAGAAAAAGTAAAGGTAAGAATTTTATGGGCATACCCGAGGTAGGGCTCATGGATGTAGAAGGCGCGAAAGCCACCAGACTTCCAGGTGGTGACTCAAGGATCATTGTTGGAGAGAGATAAGTAGGTCTCGGGTGTTGAAGTTGGAGGGAGGAGCATCCTAAAAATAATTTGAGGGGTCAATCACCCCTAAGGCCTTGTTGAAGTCATCGAGACTCTAACTGAAGTGCTTCCCATAGAGACGGAACTTGAGTACCCCCTTCCTCTTTGTAGCTTAAGTAGTCCTGCTTGAATTGGAGAGTCATGTAGATCTCCTAAACAAACTCCAAATAGGAGAGGAAATAGATGAAGAGCAGGGGCATCCAACAGATCGGGGTAAAGGCATTAGTGACCACTTTATTGATGTCGAGAGTAGTCATGGTCACCTTGTAGGCGGACTTACAAGGCTTGGAGGATTGCCCCTTGAAGTAGTTATAGTAGGCGATGCATGGAGCAGGGTGATCAAAAGAGCTAGGGATCTTGCTCTTTGCGCCAGGAGTAGGGGCTTTCTCTTCCTTGGCCACTTTGGCCCTTTTTAAACTCTGGTCGTTCTTGGTGTCGCTCCTTGTTTGCATCTTCCTCTTTAGAGGGGGAGGAGGAATAAAACCGCTCTCCTCACCGAAGTCAATCTCGATGAGGTCATCTTGAGGTTTTCCCTCCCCATGAGGCACCTTCTCTTATTTAACAGGATTCTTGTTGGACTCCTGATAATCAGCAGCGGCGGGAAATATGGTTGCGAGAGGATCGACGACAAGTGGAGTCTCACCGGAAGTAATGGTGGCTCTATAAGAGGTAGCAAGAGTGGGGAGACCTTGGCTTCGCTTCACCTATGAGTGACCATGGCAGTGGGAGTAGAGACGGCAGCAGCCACTATAGAAACGGTGGTGGTAGTAATGATAGCGGGAGCAGCGTGAGTGGAGTTTGCCGTGGTAGTTACGGCGGTAGTAATGGTGGAAAAATTGGCCACCTCCGGGATAGTGGCTGCGGGAATGGTAGTGGTAGCGGTAGCGGTAGCGATGGTGGTGAAGGGGGTGGTATCGACAGTGATGTTGTCGATCATGATGTTGGTGGTCATGGGTGTAGTAGTGGTGGTGGTGTTTTCTTGGTTGGAAGCCATTACGAGGTTTAGGTGGTGGAAGGGGTAAAGTTTGCCACAGAAGAAGCGTCTTGCTTTAAGAGGGAGCTTGAGATTTTGAATGAAAGCGTAAGTGGTAGGAGTGAAGGGTGTGATTTAAATAGGAAGAATTAACTTGCAAAGTGGTGACTCACAGGGTAACAATGGGATTGGTAGCAGTCATAGCCTTGATTAAGTACAAAATTGCCATAAATCTCCCCGATCTTCACTTGATAGCCACGTCACCCATCGGTACATGAATCTAGGAGTGTGAGCCATTTCCCATCCATTGTCCCTTCAATCCTGTCTTTTGGCGTGTCATGCTTCGACTCCTAGATTGTGTATGGAGACCTACACCTGCAATAAATGTTAGAGAGAGAGAGATAAGTCCTAGTGTAGATACAACTAATAAAAACTAAAGATACTAATGAAAAGTAAATGAGAGAGATAAAGAGTCAGAAATGCTTGGGTTGCCTTCCAAGAGCACTTTGGTTCATATTGGTGAGCTCGACGCACCGCACCGAGATTATGGTATGGTATCAAAATTCTCTGTAAGAGTGATCTCCTCAGAGTGAGCTCGAAATCCTTCATAGTAGGGCTCGAGGCGATGCCTATTGACTTTTAGAACTTTTCCAGTCGTGATGCTCTATATAATGACCGCTCCATATGGAAACACTTTGGTAACAATGTAAGGTCCAGCCCATCAAGACCTCAACTTTCCAGGGAATAATTTAAGATGGGACTGGAATAGAAGGACTCGATGTCCCACATTGAAGGTTTTCCTGGAAGAAAAAAGGACATGGTGGCATTTATTGGTCTCCTTGTAGGCCTTGTTCCTTTTATAGATGTCATAACAGATCTCCTCAAGCTAAGTACTAAGTCACACTCAATACAATGTTTAAGGATCTTACAAAGGTTACCGAGACATGCGTCGAAAGAGTCACCATATACTGTAAAATTGTCCATGAAGACGTCGATGATGCTCTCAATATAATCAGAAAAATACTCACCATACACCTCTAGAATGTAGCCGGAGCATTGCATAGACTAAAAGGCATCCTTCTGTAAGCGAAGGTGCCAAAGGGACACGTGAAAAAGTTGTCTTCTCTTGATCTTCTAGTGCCACTAGGATTTGATAGAATCCTGACTTCCCATCAAGATAACAGTAATAAGACTTTCCTGCTAGTCTCTCTAGCATTTGATCGATGAATGGCAGTGGGAAATGGTCCTTCTTTGTCGCAGTGTTCAGCTTGTGATAATCAATACAGACTTTCCATCTATTTTGTACTCTCATCGAGACCAGTTCTCCTACTTCATTTATTATCACCGTGATCCCTGTCTTCTTAGAAACAACTTGAATAGGGCTAACCCACTCACTATTAGAGATGGGGTAAATAAGGTTAGCCTCCATAAGCTTGATCACCTCCTTCTTCACAACTTCCATCATAGGAGGATTGAGTCTTCTTTGTGGTTGACGACAGGTCCTGGCGTTCTCTTCCAGCTTGATCTTGTGCATGCAAGTGGTATGACTGATCCCCTTAATATCGGCTATAGTCCACCCAATTGCCTCCTTGTGTTGCTAGAGCAAGGAGATCAGTCACTTTTCTTCATTGAGACTCAACTTACTCGAAATGATCACCAAGAGTGTATCGTTATCCCCCAAGAAAGCATACTTGAGGAGACTGGGCAAACTTTTGAGTTCAAGCTTCGATGGTTGGATGATGGAAGGAGTTAGCTTTTGGAAAGGTGGTAGAGCGAGCTTTGGTCCACGTCTCATCGTAGGTTTAGGTGAATCAAGATTCTGGATAGCCTCTATCACCTTTTTGCCAAAATAAATATCATCGAGACTCTCGGTGTCAAGTGCTTTGTTCAGCGCGACCAAATACTCATCTGAAAGATTGAGCTCAAAATTTTATTGAATAATGGGGTCAAGGCATCATATACATTGAAAGTGGCTACTTCCCCATTGAACTTCAAAGTGAGAGAACCATTGTGTACATCGATCTTGGTCTTGGTAGTGCTCAAGAATGGTGTCCTTAGCAGTAGATCTAAGTTCCCCTTCTTATCTGCATTGCACATAACAAGAACATAAAATTCCAATTCGTTTACCTTGACCAATACGTCTTCAAAAATTCCCTTCAGGTAGACAATAGAGCGATCCGCGAGTTGCAAGACTATCCTAGTCTCCTTGAGAGGCATGTTGCGGTTGGCTGATATCTGCTTGTAGATAGAGGAAGGCATGACATTTATAGATGCATTGAGATTGCATATGGCCATTTGAATCCCAACATGGCTCATGGTGCAATTGATTTTGAACATTCCCTGGTCCTTCAGCTTAGGGGGTAACTTGCATTGGATCACGATAGATACGTTCTCCCTCATCACAACCTTGTCTAGGTCATGCTACTTCTTCTTGTTTGTACATAACTCCTTGAGGAATTTTGCGTATTTGGATATCTATTTGACCACATCGAGTAACAAGATGTTGATCTCGACTTTCCTCATGGTCTTGAAGATTTCCTTCTCCTCTTTCATCTTCTTGGACTTAGCTAGTCTTTCTGGAAAAGGAGGTCTAGTCTCGATAGAAACCACTGGTTCATCCTCATCATCGGGTATATGAATGATTCCATCTTCCAATTCAGCTCCCGGTAGCTCTGACTGGACCTCTTTCTCACCCACTCAGTGTGATCATGCTGACATTTTCCCTCGGGTTGTCATCCATTTGAGATGGAAGTCGCCCCATGTTCTCGATCTTGGAGAGAGTGCTAGTTATCTGGGCCATCTACTTTTCCAAGTTTGAGAAGTTACCTTATAGTCCATATATCCGATCATCTACAAGCTCAAATCGTTTATTGGAACCCTCAGCGAGAGTAGTGAAAAGTTCATAAGGATTTTGTTGTGGCTGCTGAACTGGGTTAGGCTGGATTTAGACTTATTAAGGAGGTCTGGTATGATCGCGTTATACTGATTTCTTAGAACTAGCTGATTTTGTGGTCCTTGTGGTTGTTGGCCATCATTATTTCCCCAAGCGAGTGCTGGTCGATCTCTTCATCTGATCTAATTCCTCTATGGTGGTGGAATGTAAGGTTGTTTATTCCCCCTGATTACTATAGTTACTATAGTTGTCGTAGTTTCCATAGTTACCATAGCTCCCCAGGGTGTTGACTTGTTCAAATTCAGGGTCGCCAATGCGAGGGCACTCTTCGGTAGCATGGGTCTTTTTTGCAAAGTTCATACTCCTTCATGACCTCAGTCTGGATAGCTATCTAGTGCACGAGCTCAACAAGTCTCTCTAATTTGCCATTGAGATCACAAGAACTGACCCCATTAGCTGCTCTTGAAGTAGATTTCCCCTCACGATCTCCAAATTGTTGAGCGGTTTCTACCATAGTCCTGATGAGTTACCAAGCTTGAGTTGGGGTCTTGTTGATGAGAGCACCCCTACTAGCGGCATCCATGATAGCCCGCTGAGAGAACGGGAGCCCATCAAAGAAAGTTTGGACCAAGGCTTGATCAGTGAATCCGAGAGGTGGGCAAGCTGCCAGTAGGTGTTGAAATCGCTTATAGTACTCATGGAGACTCCCCATGTGTTTCATCTTGACAGAACAGATCTGCCTCTTCAAGGTGGTAACTCTCGATACTGGAAAATAATTGTCAAGAAAGACTCTCGACATCTGTTCCCATGATGTATTAGATCCTGGTTTCAAATGACAAAACCAGTCGTTGGCTGAGTCATCAAGAGAAAAAGCAAAGGACTTCAATTTCGTAAGGTCTAGGTCAACCTTCGGTGGCTTCATGGAACAAACCGTCAAATGGAACTTCAGCAAATGTTTATAAGGGTCATCAGTGGCCCTTCCAGTGAATTTGGGTAAGCTATTGACAAACCCATATCTCATCTCAAAGTTGTTGTCATCAATATTGGCAGGATAAGTGATACAAAGTGGTTGTTGATCCACCAGGAAGGTCTCGTATTGACTGTTCTGCGTTAGCCATGGCCACGATGGCTGTTTTAGATTCTGAATCTGAGTCGTTCGAATCGTCAAAAAGTTCTTTTAAGTTGATTGTGTCATCATTGGGTTCGTTTGAAGTTTTTTCTTGATGTTTGGATTCTCTACGCTCACGAGCTTGCTTAGCGCAAGCTCTGTTGGATCTTTCGATTTCTGGATCGTAGAAAAATTTGTTGCCATGACCTTTAGCTCTGGTTATCCACATCAAATAACTAGTCAAAAGGAACTGCTCCCCAGCAACAGCGCCAAAATTTGATGGGTGTCGAGACCACCAAAAATAAATCCCTACACAAAATAAACTAGTAGTTAGTAGTGAGCAGAGGTCGATCCCATAAGGAACAGTATTCAACGATGTTATTTTCAATAGATGACAGATAGTGTGACCTAAGATTACTCTCTTTGGGAATTGGTAGAACAAAACTAAACAAAACAGGTAACAAATCAATGAAAGACAATGACTCAACCAAAGTAGAGCAAGACTGAACATCATGGTGATCACATGACGAGGAATTAATTGCACGAGGACCTAGATTTAGTTGTACTAGCACTCATGCACCGTACAGTACTAGCAACTCTTCCTTACTGTGTACGGAAATCGGACTTCACGCCACGACCTCACTCTTACTTAGGGGTGTTCAAAAACCGAACCTAGCCAAAATAACCGACCGAACCGATGAATTTCAGTTTTTCGATTTCGATTCTTCATTTTATATATTTTCAGTGAATATGGTCGGTTCGGTTTTAATTGAAAAAAAAACCGATATAACTGAACCAGCCAATTAAGTAAAAAACTATTTAAAATATGTATAATCTGACATGGAATTCTTAACGTTCTATACATGTGATATATATCATTAAATTCTATATTCAAAAAACTCTTGATTACTTATAATTCATCAAATTCTTAAAGATTATCACTAAACTATCCACACACCATCACCATTCACCAATGAATTTATTGTGTAATTTATTTATTCATCAGTTTTTTTTTTGTGCAATGACTGTGCCCGAAGTTCTTTATCATCTATTGCAAATGTTAGTTAAAATTTATGTTATTAATATTTGATGTAAATTTCCATGTATTGTCAAATTTTATATATGGTGGGAATTATAAGCTACCATTCTGTTAGTGCTTTACCAATTTGATAATACTAAAAAGACCTTACTTATTCATTTTTTTTCGTAAATCTTCAAATAAAAATTGGGTTGGCTATCAAAGTGATTGAAAAGAAAAGAATCATAAGCTTAGAAAATATAAACCGAAATAACCGACCAAACCAATCGAATTAAATTGGTCGGTTTGGTTCGGTTATTTATTTTATTTAGGTTCGGTTTGCTTTATATTTTTTAAGCATTTCGGTTTTTGGTGTATTCGGTTTGGTTCGATTATTCAACCAAACCGACCGATGAACACCCCTACTCTTACTCATCGTGTCTTTCGACTTCGAGCCAAAGAGCTCGCCGATGAATAGCTATAAATATTAGAAAAGCCTAAATCCTTACCGACAGGTAGTGAAGCACTCCCGACAGGCGTAAGATTATATTTCTCCAGTCTCGGTGGAGACTGTTGTCACTTTATCCCTTTTCAGGCACAATTACGGATGCAAGAATTAGAATTAACAATAATCACAGAGACTTACTAAATGGTTGATCAGGCCAAACAGCGAGACTAAGTGATACTCTTACCATAGAACCCTTGAAGTACCGAGATTGGCAAATAGGTCGCCTTGCGGATTTCTGTATTCAATTGCGACCCTCACACCATTTAAACTCAGCCTTTACCCTTAAAGTCACAAGGAAATTAGCTAGACATGACTGAATTTAAATGTGCGGAAATATAAAGAGACTAAAAATAAATCATGCTTGAAATATAAAGACTTGAAATCGAAATGAAACTAGAAAGTAATAGAGCTGAAATTAAATTGCAATTAAACTTGAAAATAATTGGAAATCAAGAAATTAAGGCAGTTAATAAAAAGACTTGAATCTAAGAGTACTTGAAATGAAAAGAAAGCACGAACATAAATTAAGAACTAAACTAGACTAGAATATGAATGGAAAAGATGATGCCGGCCTTGGTGGTATTTATACAGCCACTTCCCCTCTTGCTTCCTCGCTTGTTTGAATAGGACTCTTTGTTATTATCTCTTGAATAAGTTTTATCTTCCTTTTAGCCTTTATCTTTAAATGGAATTAAATCCCTATCTTTATCTTCCATAAGTAGAATTAGGATAGAAATTAAACTCTTTCTTGGACTCTTCCCAGATAGGATTTGCCCGAATTAAGTGTCCTTCCATATCTGGAACTTGCGTGCTTTGGTATTGATATCATCTGGGTCGTTCTGAAGTGTTCTGGAATCATCGGGACCAGCTATCGCTCCCGCTTTCTGCATCAGGTATCGGTAAAAGGCTCTTTTTGTCCAAATATCGCATGTTTTCTCTAAATTGCCTTCAAAACCTAAAAAGACAGAAAAAGAAGTAATAGTGGCAAAAAATATTAAAAACATGTTCTCAGTGATGTGGAAATAGACATAAAATACATGCTCAAGATACAACTCATCATATTGAATCAAATAATGCGGTTCAGTTCAGTTTATAATTTTTTAATTTATTCTATTTTCAGAGTATTCAATTTAATTCCGTTAATATATAAAAGAATCATCCGATGAACATCACTCAAAGTTACAATCTTAACGAATAAGTCATTACTGAACCATCGGATTTAAATTCATTAGCATTACAAAGTCATTAAAAAAGTAATAAAAATTCTCAATCGTGATACCGATCATGATATGATTGATTCAAATATCTTAAATATAGTTACATCTATCAATACCTAATTTCCTTTAAATTTGGTATATTATCAATTTATATTTCATTATATATGTGCCTATGCTCTCTTTCATTTGTCCAGTTGTTAACTACTATAATCATTCAAGAGTGAGTTGCTCACTTGCTCTAGGTTCTTCACATACTGATAATTTCATTTTTTTTTTTAAAATCTATGTTTTGCTTGTCTTCAATAATAACAACGTTACAGTTTTATTTTCAATTAGGGCAATAAAAATCATAATGATATTCTCTTTTTTTTTGTTTAAAGCAGGGCTGAGATATTCCTAAGATGATATTACCTTTATTGTGTAGCAATTTGGTCTTCTAGTGTGATAAGAAGCGATACAACTGCAAGATCAAGCTAGCACTGAAAGTGAAATAAAATCTTCATATATGCTGCAACTGAACTACTTTGGCTTAGTTCTCTTTTAATTGATTTTAGATACTCTTCTAAACACAAATTGGTTATGTGTTGCGGTAGTATTTATGCAATTTATTTGTGCAAGAATCCTAATTTTCATGCTTGTTAAAGCATAATTGAATTGGACTACTATGTTTTTGAGCTTGTAGATGTAGAGAGTTTGTGGGTGAGGTTGACGATTGAGTGATAACATGATAAAGGTTGAACTCATCTAATACAAAACAAATAATCTTGCGTTATGATTAAATCTATGCAGCTCACACAATGCTCTTCATCTTGTTTTTTTTTTTGCCATGGAACCGTTTATCCCAAAAGTTTAAGTTGATAGGTAAGACCAATCATAGCTCATATATATTATTCCTGACACTATCCCCCGCATGCAAATGCCCCTTGAGCTTGAAGCAGGTGCAACACAGGCTCATTTTAACATGTGTTGAAATTCATTTAACAAATTGAGCTGCCATGTTTCAAACCATCAACCATTAATTCAAGTAGCTTTGATACCATGTCATGAAACCGTTTCCCAAAAGCTTAAACAGATAAGTCAGGCCAAATCGTAGCTCATATATATTATTCCTGACAAATTTTGATGTGCGATTTCCACTTTACCATGACTTTTCAATACGGATCTAGGAACACAAACCATGTGCTCTGATATCATGTGATGAGAAGAATCTTTAAACCTCATGAGTGTTTAAGACAAAACAAATTGTCTTGTGTTATAGTCCAATCTATGTTAGTGATATAATTCTCCTCAATCCATGAACCCAAACAATGGGATCTAATACTATGTAGAGAATCTGTAAGATTCATGAGTGTTGGGCTTGATAACTGAGCAATCACATAAGTGGAATTGAGTCCATTTTAATCTACACCATATATAATACTCTTCAATCTTGTTTTTAACATGTAATTTCGAACATATCCAATAATAGTAAAGCCTATTACATGTTGGGGAATTCCGTTAGAATGAAGCCTTGAATGTCTATAACACGTCTCTCAATCTTTGTTGTTGATATCTGATAGAATGATGCCTAGATAATTTTGAAGTCGTGACTTACACTTTCAGATTGAATCTTATTTAGCAGTTCTACCAAATAGATCAATCGGATAAAATAAAAATTAAAAATGAAGAACTTAGAATGAAATTTTGTTGTGAAGAAAAGTGAACCAGATTGCCGAGAACGATACTAGTGCAAGGTTTATATTAGCTTGAAACGAGCAGTTGCAACGCTTTAAAGAAAAAGTGTTGCTAAAAGTCGTGTCCATTCGAGCAGTTGCAACGGTTCAAAACAGAAGCATTGCAAAAAGACGTGTCCATTCGAGCAGCTGCAACGGTTTAGAACAGAAGAGTTGCAAAAAAATCGTGTCTATTCGAGCGTTCGCAATAGTTTAAAAAAGAAATGTTGCTAAAGGTTGTATCCACTCCAGCAGTCGTGACATTTAAAACAAAAGCGTTGTGAAAAGGTAGCTCCCAGACCCTCGTAAGCTAAGTATCGTAATAGAACTTGAACAAGTGTGCACTCCGTACTCTCCTGACTTGTTCGATAAAATATTACGATCACATTGGTCAACTAGTTGATCCAATTACACTAAAATACCAACATTCCTCTCCCATTTTAGTGTAACCCATGATTAACTAAACAAAATCACAAAAATAACAAACTTATGCATAAATGAAATATCGTGGTAATTGAATTTCATCTTAGTATATTACACATTCCAAATATTCGAATAACTAAGCTGTCACTATTGATTGAACCTTTGTTATCCATCTTGAATACATGAAGATAAAATACACATAAGTTAACATTCTAACTTGTTCTTAATTGACCCTATCTTTTACTAGCCTTGTGTCCCTATCCTTCATAAGCATATCAAAGCCAACTCTAAACTTTCATAAAGCGGCTAAACTTCATGCTCATATAAATAGCATTTTTACTCTTGCACCTACATATGCAATTTTTTTGAAAAAAGCTATTAAGAAGTTAAACTTCAACCTCCTTTATCTTGCAGGTCTGAACACACACCTTGGAATGTTATCATTAGTGTATTCCAATCTCTAGATGTTAAGCTTTCCTCATTGAATTCAGCACATAACATCATATTAGGTGGGAATTAGATATCTTAATATGAGAGATTTTAGATGGACTTTAACATCATCCCTACACCCGACTTGTGCACAAGATCTCTTCTTAACCTTTTGGTTAAATGATCGTCTAAATTACTCAGTTTTTTCAAACTTAGATTCCATTGTTGAATCACTCATACACGTTTGTGTCTTTGATGCCGAGAGATAGTACCTCCCCCAAGAAGGAATATTCACCCACTCGTGGAGGAATTTCTTCTTCATTAGAAATATAACTTACATCCGAATAACCTTCAAAGAATTGAAGGAATCCATTGGAGTGCTAACTGGAAAACAATCCTTGAAGTTTAAATTTATTCAAAATCTTCTCAATATAATGAAATTGAGAAATTGAAATAACATTCTTCTTCCGCTTGATTCTTATACAAGAATCACTTCAGCCTCCCCCAAATCCTTCATTTCAAAACTAGATGGCAAAAAAATTTTCTTTTTTTTTATCAACATGACTTTGGTTAGTACCAAAAATTAACATGTCATCCATATATAAATGGGTTACAACTCCTTTACCAGAAGTATCAAACTTGCTATGTACACATTTGTCTGCTTGGTTTATAACAAAACCACTAGATAAAACCACATTATAAGTATAAGAAATCATGCATATAGTACAGAAAATCATCACAAGAAATCCTTGCAACGATACCAACAACAAAAATCGAAAGAATATATCAAATTCGTATCTTTCTGGTGCTCGAGATCGAAGAGTATCGCTATGACACCATTTATACGCAAAAAATGAGATTTTCCTTTGCAGATTCTTTGTTTGTTATTTTCAGAAATTTAATTTCAATCTTCAATGGGTTTTATGAATTGTGAATACTCAGGCTTCGAGCAAAAATAAGATTCAATATTTGTTGGGGAGTTTTGATAGAATGAAGCCTTGAATGTCTGTAAAAACGTCTCTCAATCTTTGTTGATGAAATGTAATAGAATGATAACTGGATAATTATGAAGTCATGACTTACACTTTCAGATTGAATCTTATTTGGCGGTTCTACCAAATAGATCAATCGGATAAAATCAGAATTAAAATCAAGAACATAGAACAAAATTTCGTTATGAAGAAAGGTGAGCCAGATTGCAAAAAATGCTGCCAATGCTAGGTTTTTATAAGCCTGAAACGAGCAGTTGCAACGCTTCAAAGAAAAAGCGTTGCTAAAAGTCGTGTCCATTTGAGCAGTTGCAACTGTTCAAAATAGAAGTGTTGCAAAAAGTTGTGTCCATTCGAGCAGCCGCAACAGTTCAGAATCAAAGCATTGCAAAAAATCAAGTCTATTCGAGCATCCGCAATAGTTCAAAATAGAATCGTTGCTAAAGATTGTATCCACTCCAGTAATCTAGATGTTCCAAAAAGAAGCATTGCAAAAAGGTAGCTCCTGAACCCTCGTAAGCTAAGTATCGTAATAAAACTTAAATAAAGGTGCACTCCGTACTCTCCTGACTTGTTTGATGAAATATTATGATCACATTGGTCAACTAGTTGATTCAATTACACTAAAATACCAACAATCCTCCCCCATTTTAGTGTAATCCATGATTAACTAAACAAAATCACAATAAATAACAAACTTATGCATAAATGAAATATCGTGACGATTGAATTTCATCTTGGTATATTACACATTCCAAATATTCGAATAACTAAAGGTGATACTATGGATTGAACCTTTATTATCCATCTTGAATACATGAAGATAATATACACATAAGTTAACATTTTAAAATTTTCTTACTTGACACTATCTTTTACTAGCCTTGTGTCCCTATCCTTCATAAGCTTATCAAAGCCAAGTCCAAGCTTCTTGAAACGGCTAAACTTCATGCTCATATAGGTACTCTTTTTACTCTTGCACCTGCATATGCAATTTTTTAAAAAAAGTTATTAAGAAGTTAAACTTCAACCTCCTTTATCTTACAGGTCTGAACACACCTTAAGATGTTTTTATTAGTGTATTCCAATCTCTAGATGTTAATCTTTCCTCGTTGAATTCAGCACATAATGTCATATTAGGTGGGAATTTAGTATCTTAACATGAGAGATTTTAGGTGGACTTTAACCTCATCCCCACAGCCAACTTGTGTACAAGATCTCTTCTTAACCTTTTTGTTAAATGATCAGCTAAATTACACTAAGTTTTTATGAACTTAGATTCCATTGTCGAATCACTTACACAAGTCTGTGTCTTTGACAACCAAAGATAGTACCTCCCCCAAGAAGGAATACTCACCCACTCGTGGAGGAATTTCTTCTTCATTAGTAATATAACTTGCATCCGAATAACCTTTAAAAAATCAAAGGAATCCATTGGAGTGCTAACTGGAAAACAATCCTTGAAGTTTAAATTTATTCAAAATCTTCTCAATATAGTGAAATTGAGGAATTGAAATAACATTGTTCTTCCGCTTGATTCTTATACAAGAATCACTTTAGCCTTCCCCAAATCCTTCATTTCAAAACTAGATGACAAAAAAAATTTCTTTGTTTTATCAACATGACTTCCGTCGGTACCAACAATTAACATGTCATCCACATATAAACAAGCTACAACTCCTTTACCAGAAGTATCAAACTTGCTATATACACATTTGTCTGCTTGGTTTATAACAAAACCACTAGACAAAACCACATTAGAAGTACAAGAAATCATACATGCAGCATAAAAAATCATCCCAATAAATCCTTGCAACAATACCATCGAAAATTGAAAGAGAACAGATCGAATTCATACCTTTTCAATACGCGAGATCGAAGAGTGCCGCTGTGACACCATTTGTATGCAAAAAAACGAGATTTTCGTTTGCAGATTCTCCATTTGTTATTTTTAGAAAATTTTGTTTCAATTTTCATTGGGTTTTATGAATTGTGAAAACTCAGGCTTTAAGCGAAAATAAGATTCAATCTTTGTTAGTAAATTCCGGTAGAATGAAGCCTTGAATGTCTGTAAAAATGTCTCTCAATCTTTGTTGATGAAATCTGATAGAATGATGCCTGGATAACTCTAAAGTCATGACTTACACTTTCAGATTGAATCTTATTTGGCTGTTCTACCGAATAGATCAACCGGATAAAATCAGAATTAAAAATCAAGAACTTAGAATGAAATTCCATTGTGAAGAAAAGTGAACCAGATTACAGCTAGATTGCAAAAAACATTGCCAGTACCAGGTTTTTATAAGCCTAAAATGAGCAATTGTAATGCTTCAAAGAAAAGTATTGCTAAAAGTCGTTTCCATTTAAGCAGTTGTAATCGTTAAAAATAGAAGCATTGCGAAAAGACATGTCTATTCGAGCAGCCACAACGGTTCAGAACAGAGGCGTTGCAAAAAATCATGCCTATTCGAGCATCCGTAATAGTTCACTTGTATCCACTCCAGCATTCGTGACTTTCAAACAGAAGCATTATGAAAAGGTTGCTCCTGGACCCTGGTAAGCTAAGTATTGTAATAGAGCTTGAACAAGCTTGCACTCCGCACTCTCCTGACTTGTTCGATGAAATATTACGATCACATTGGTCACTAGTTGATCCAATTACACTAAAATACCAACAATATTTTCATAACCCCTAAACGTAACACTTTTCGCCCTATATCACCTCAAACTTTTAGTTGCTCCAGTTACCCCTCTAGACTTGGAAAAATTGCACCATATAACCCCTTATCGTAGACTTGCCCAGTTATATACCATTGAGTGGAATAAATATGTTATGACATGGCGAACATGCAAGATACAACCAACAATTGAGTGAGATGCGTCAAAAGTGGAAAAGTCAATAGAAACTTTTTACTAAATAGGATAATTTCATTAACTACTGATATTTGGAGTACATCTTGACTAATAAAATCAAATAAAATATCCTACCCAGGAGATAGAAAAAACTTGTCACAAGAGTAAGAGGAACCTACAAAGAAAATTAAAAAAACAATAGTGATTCTATAACTTGTATTTTCTTAAACTCCATCTCACATTATAGGAAATTCACAAACATAAGAATTCTGGTGTACTCCATAACACTAACCAGTTTTGCAGATCTAGAACGATCTTTGCTTAAAAGAGATGGACCTAGGTACCTAAGATGAAAAATCAACATGTATCTTTGACTAGATTTATATGGAGCCTAACCCAACAGTATAATTATTAATGTCATGTTGTGTAGCAGTGGATCCATAATTGAAGAAGACGATCTCGTTGTTAAAGCTCAATAAAATATCATATTGTAGATTATTTCACACGAAAAAATTAAAAGACACAAAGTTATAAAAGATTAAAAAACGAATATAGGTGGGGAGCAGGAAGAAGAACGGTCAAAGAGATTCTTTTAGAAGAAAGAGAGGAGAGAAAAAAAAAAGAGGGCGAGGTGAATACTTATTATATTTAGAGTCTTAGACCTCTCGTAGTCAATAGAGATTTGACATGTGGTGTACACAGTAAAAATTTCAAAATTATCCCTAAAATTATTTCACTTAAATCCCTATTAAATTTTTCTTTTCAATTTTATCATCTTTTCCAAAATCGATAAATACAAAATCAATAAACATAATCTCCTACTCTAAACATAAAGTCCATAAACACAAAATTCATAGACAAAAAAATCATTAAACACAAAACCCAAATAAACATAAAAATCCATGTCCGTAAACTCAAAATCACCCACTATAAAAAAAACCATAAAAAAACAAAAAAGAAATAGAGAAAAGAGAGAGAAAGATGAAGAAGGATGAAGAACATAGGGATGAAGAGGGAATCGGATTCGACCATGGGAGAGAGATGATACAAAAGAGAATTTTTTTTTATTTTTCCACTCATGAATATAATCCACACTTAAAAAATCAACACATTTTCACGTTATTTGTTAGCTCGGCAAAAGAGTTATGTTATAATTTTGCCAAATTTAAGAAGTGAATACGTTGCAAAATTGAGATGACACATACCGAAAAGTGCCAAGCATAGATGTATTAGTCCAATAAAAAATGACATCATTCAAATTTGGTTTCTACACACAAATAACCAAACCCTAGTTAATGTTTTAACCAACACATTAATAACCAAACCTTGGCTAATGTTTTAACCAACTCATTGGATGGCTCTAGGTTTCTTCTCTTAGAACACACAAGAAATTTTATAGGGAGTCAGGTATTTGGAGTACCTTACTCCCAATAGATGGCATTCATCTCATTAACTCTAAATTGGGGGACATATATCATTTGGAAGCAAGGTATTCCAAATACCCGATTCTGTGTTAAAAAATCTCAAATTTTTTACGCACGGTGGCTTAAGAGGAATGGGCGATAACACTAGTACAAAAATAGCCTATTGCATCAGTTATTTATTGTCATTTGCATCAGTTTTGAGTTGATCCAAAAGTTGGCGATGCAAAAGTGCAAAACACATTTGAATAGGTTTTAGAACTGCTTCTTAAATGCGTCAGATTTCACGTAAAATCGATGCTTTAACCTTGAAAGATCTATCCAATTACACATTAGTTGCATCGGTTTTCTACGGAAACCAATGCATTTGACAAGTTCAATTGCATCAGATTCTATTACAAGTGATGCATTTGCTCATATCAATTGCATTAGTCCTTATTACAATCGATGTAAATACTCATTTTTTAGTTAAAAAAAATTGGATTGAAGAGAGCCCTTTAGTTGAGACATTATTAGTGCCTGAGACAAAGAATTCAACAAATATAGTGATTGAAATAAGGTCCCATAAAAAATATAACTAGAAAAATATCATTTAAATTTTGAAAAGAACCTCAGATGACTTTGATATATGATAAAATTAAGAACACATCATATAAACTATAGTGGTTGACTTACAATTTAACACTGAAGTTGCAAACACATGTCTTCAAGAAGAATCAACTCTATAGCTTGTGCATGTTGAGATGCTTTAGTTTGTTTGGAGTTGACTGACAAGGTGCCATATGTTCCATTTTCACCTCAACTTAGATTTCTGCTGCAAATGTGAAACAAACTTTGCAAATGAAACAAAATTTGATTTGTACCTGGCATATATGACTTGCTCATGAAATCTTGCACACATATGAGGTTCTACAATAGATATATTGTAAAATGTTACAAGTAATAACTATCTCTTTTCATGATTTCAGGTCTATTCTATACTGAAAGAGCTTGTTCAAACGTCTATAAATGAAACTATGGAAAGTACGACATTGGAATTTAACATAATAATCAAATATATATTTCAGTAAATCAATATTAACATAAAACATTCAGACCAGATAATTTCTTCCCATGGATAGTATAGACTAGAATAACGTCATATCATTTGAGAAAAAACATAGTTGAAAGCATAGAAGGTCTACACCTTTCAAACAAAATAAATCAAAGATTCAGTCAGATACCAATGCCAACTTCCTAGGCGAAATCAAAGTTAACAAAGCCGCAAATAGAGTGAGTTTAGGTTTCTGAAAGGAAACAAAACTTGGAAGTCTAACAACTTTCTACTATCTAGCTCTGCACAATTAGCCTTCCAAATTCATTCTCAAAGCTAATTATTAAAATATGTAATCTATCACTCTAATAACATGAATACATAAGTTTGCAAATAGATAATTGTTGTAACTAAAGATGTAAAACTGTCAAGCATATACAGCTCATAAATCCAACAGGAATTAAAGCATAAAAATTTGTAGTTGCCCAAAAAAATCTTGTTAATCATCTAATCACCTCAAAATAGAAATTTAAAATAAATTTCTAAAAAACCAAAAGCACAAATAAGATAAAAGAACATATTTCTATTCAAAAGAAGAAATAGCTCACAATAGCTTGATCGAGGGGAATCTCAATATTGCCATCAGTAATCTCTTGCTGCAAATCCTTAGAATCCTTCCCATCTACCATACATCCTGTTGGGGAATTCCAATATAATGAAGCCTTGAATGTCTGCAAAAACATCTCTTAATCTTTATTGATGAAATCTGATAGAATGATGCGTGGATAATTCTAAAGTCGTGACTTACACTTTCAGATTGAATCTTATTCAGCGGTTCTACCAAATAGATCAATCGGATAAAATCAGAATTTTAAAAATCAAGAACTTAGGATGAAATTTTGTTATGAAGAAAAGTGAACCAGATTGTAGAAAATGTTTCCAATCTCAAGTTTTTATAAGATTGAATCTATTTTCTTTTCTGAAGGCTGCATTTCACGGTTCGTAAGTTTCAAAGATTGAAACTAATTTTTCTAAAAATAACGAACGGAGAATCTTTTGAAGAAGTCATGGAAATTGATTGTATCCAAAATATTGTGATTCAATCTCGTGTTTTGCATACAAACAGAGTCATGGTAGAGAACTCTTCGATCTCGGACACCGAAAAGGTATGAATTCGATCGATTCTCTTTCGATTTTCGTCATTGCTACTCAGAGAGGGAATTTTTGTAATGATTTTCTATGTTTTTCATGTGCATTCTCATTCTTTAAATTCTAGAAATTTTGAAATTTTTTATGTTCAAAGTCATATTTGAATCGATTATGTTCAATTTCATGCATTTTAACGTTGTTTTCGTTGAAAAAGGTTGCGTTTTTCATATTATTTTGGGTAATGGCGAGTTTCTGTTCATTTTTTGATAAAAATAACGAATCCATTGGACTCGTGATGTTGAAAAACCTTAGGAGGGGTCTGGTCGGAGGCCAGAATCATTTTCAAAACGATTTGAAATTGGAATTCAATTTTCTGCATTTTGCAAGGGATACTAAATCCGTTGCAAAATTTATTGCAGAATCCGTCGGAAAATGAAATGTTGCGATGGTTCATTTGTGACTACTGTTTCTCGCTACGGTTTCTAAATGTGACGGTTTTTATGTGGGGACAGCGATCTATTGGGATGCTTAAATTAAAAAAAATGTCACCACAGACAAAATGAGACTATTGGTTATGGTAATGCTTTTTGGAGCCTAGCTAGAACAGTTTTTGGTCCTTATCCAAAATAACTTCTATCCACATGGCAATTCTGGAGTTGACTATAGTCAATACCATGTGGCATATGATGTGGCATTAATTTAACCTTTAGGGTATACATGTCAATGGTTAACTACCATGTGTCAGTCAAAAGTCAAAGTTGACTAGTAAACAGAATGTCACATGACACATTTCTAATAGTTCATTTGGTATTTTTGCGATTTAAGGCCCTAAACAATGCCGTTTGAGTTCGAAATTTTTCCTACCCCGCCATTTTCATATTTTTTGGATTCAATGGTAATTTTTTCATAAGTTTTTTAAGGTAGAAAAAGTGAGTATTTGATTTATTTTGTGTAATTAAATTCATAAATATTATAGAAAATAGTTTAAGAATTTTATAAAAAATTTTAATATGTTAGAAATTAGTTTTACAAAATTTTTATTTGTTGGTTAATATGAACAACCTTGTAATTCATCAAATGGATGTAAAATTTGCATTCCTAAATGGTGAATTGGATGAGGAGATTTATATGATGCAATCGAAAGGGTTTGTTATGTCATGTTGTGAAAACAAAGTATGTAAGTTATATTTCTAATAAAGAAGATAGTGTTGGGAAACAATGATCTAGATCATAAATTGAACTAAAATTACCCGGATTAAGTTTGAAAGAAACAAAAAAATTAAACTCCTGAATCCAAATGGAAACATCTGGACAAAATCAAGCTATAAGGTCATCCATTGAAGACATCAAGTACCTAAGCATATACTGGAATCATCAGGATAAAGTTTGGAAAGGAAACAAACTTTAATCCTTCAAAATTAGCATCCGGAAGAACTGATTGCACTAGCTCCGGAAGAAGACAGATCCCAAGATTCTAAGTTTGAGAGCATCCGCAAGATTCAAATATCAAGAGAAAGAGAAAAGTTTCAAAGACAACTTTTTCCTCCACCTTTTCGTTTATAAAGTCAAAGATTCTTTCCCCATGAATAAAACAAAAGTGACAGCTTGCACTTTTCAGAAAAAGGACAAAAGTAGTGACACCGGACAAAAAAAGCTAACAAACTTTTTCACCTAGACCAATAAGGAGGCACGTGGAGCTCACACCAAAAAGTTACTGGTATAAAAGTTGGTGTGTCACTAAAATACAACTAAAATGATCACCAACATCTTTTTAGCCTCAATCCCAAGAATTCAAACAGGTCAAATTACTGTCTAATGGATTGATCAACGGCTTTGGAAGCGCCACATACAACCTAATCAAGAGTGAAGATTAAATTCAAGTTCAACAACCCACAACGGCTACATTTATGACAGAAGCCTATAAAAGGGAAGCTTCACACATTGAGAAGGTTGGCTGGTTGATTTAAAAAAGCTATTAACAAGAACATTCGCTCAAGTAATCAGTAATCACTATCCCTAAAAGAATCAAACAATTCTAAATCTGTTGTAAGGATTCCTAAGTGAGTTATAAACTTAAGGAAATCCAAAACCAAGACCTTTGTGATAACAAGAGTGTTAGAATCTCCAACCTGGGTGAGTTGTGAGATTGGGATACAACTTAAAGTAGGTGCTTTGAGTGGGATCTCCCTGTATGGCTCAACTTAGATTCGAGGAAGAAGTCTAAGTGGTATATCGTACTAAAGACAAAAGGACTCAGCTAGGAGTTGGTGCTTCTAGTGGTATATCCTACATCCGGAAGGGGTTACCATCCGGAGATAAACTGTAAGGCCTGATTCTTGCTAGTTTGAAAAGAATCCACTAGTGGATAAGCTCAGAGGAGGGAAACTCCGGGGATTGGATGTAGGCGGAGCCGAACTAGTATAAAATCACTATGTTTGATTTTCTTTCCTTTACTTATTGCATTATATTGTCATATTCGCATTATCCGGATCCATCCTTCGAAACATAATCAAACACGCTACACTAAGACTTTTCAAAGTCTGTTTATTCTATAAAAAATGGCCATTCACTCCCCTCTACCCTTACAAAGACCCTTATAGGGACCAACAAGTGGTATCAGAGCAAGTGTTCAAAACTAAAGATCTAACAATCTCGATCTAAAGGCCCACAATTTTGATTTATATATCAAAACGAGTTTTCGAAACTCACAGCTCCTTCCTGAGGGTATGTTTATTACCCGTCCTCCACTCTTCACTGGTGAACACTACACATTTTGGAAAAACTGGATGAAGAACTTCACTCAATCATAAAGCATACAAGCATGGTTAGTTATTAAAGATGGCTTATATGAGCCTACTTATGAAGTAGAGGGTATAACTACCCAAAAGCCCTCAAGTATGTGGATGAGAATGATTTTAAAAAGTTGCGTGAAGACGCAAATGCTATTAACATGCTTCATTATACCCTTAGTGCAGCTGAATTCAACAGGATATCTAGATGTGAGACTGCAAAGGAAATTTGGGAGAAGCTGGAGGTAACCTATGAAGGAAATAACAATGTAAGAGTAGCCAAGCTTGATCTACTTTAGCAAAAGCTTGAATCCTTCAAGATGGAGCCTAAAGAATCAATTAGTAGCATGAACACTAGATACACCGATCTAGTAAATGAGATGAAAAGGCTTAAAAAGAAAATCTATGAAGTATAGATGGTAAAGAAGGTGCTCTAGAGTATCACCAAGGAATGGGACAACAAAAAGACTGTCATCGAGGAAGCTCATGACTTAAATTTCTATAGTTATGATGAGCTCATTGGAAATCTCTTTACTCAAGAATTATCCTTGGAGAGATACCGCCAATAAGAAAAGAAGCCTGAGGAGAAGAAGAAAGTCATTACACTTAAGGCAGAATCCACGGGATCAGCTTCATCCGGCGAAGAAGAACAAGTCACAAAACCTCAAAGTACCAAGGAACAACTAGCTCTATTAACTATAAGCCTCAACAGGTTCCTAAAAAAGAAAGAAAGAAAGAAGGAAGTCTAGAAAATATGAATCCTAAAGATCAAGGGAAGGCACTTCCAAAAGAGACAGGCCTAGAAAGAATCCGAAAGAAAAGAAGAATCCGGAGAAAGAAGCTGCCTATTTTGAATGTGGAGAGAAAGGCCATTTTAGAACCAAATGCCCAAAGCTTAAGAAAACCAAGAAGTACAAAAAGAAGGCAATGGTGTCTACCTGGAGCAACAGTGAGCAAAGTAGCAGCTTATCTTCAACAAAAGAAGAAGAGACTGCCAACTGTGCATTCATGGCACGGATTGATCCAAAAGTATAGTAATTTGAAAAGAATGTCTCTAAGCAAGACACAATACAAATCAAAGAATCAGAATCAAAAACAGCAAACACTGAGGTGATCTCTTATTCTAATTCTGCTTCTAAATTTGACCTTTCGAGAGCTTTATCTATTGTGATCAAGAGTGTAAAGAAGAATGCAAAAGCAATCAAGTCCTTAAGAAGACAAGTGTTAGAGATTGCTAAAGATAATGAAGCCTTGGAATAAGATGTCAACTTGATAAGAATAGCAAAGTACATTGATGAAGTTGAGGAGAACTATCTAAAAAATCAAGTGCAAATGCTAAGTGCCAATTTGATTGGGCTAGATAGAGAAATAGCCCTGATAAAGGAGGCATCCAGATGGAAATCCAATCCTCCAAAAAGAAGGAGAAATCCGGGGAAGGCTACATCAAGAAATACACATCATACTGCCAAAGGAAATCCAAAGCCCTCTAAGTAAAAGGCGAAAGAAGTTAGCAGGCAACCACAAGCCTAAAGATATACTGTTTTTCAAAAGGGAAAGGCTAAGGTGGTCTACAATCAACAACCTACCAAACAAAGAAAAAAATTGTCCAGCAGAAGTTGCACCCCCAACCAGCTTCCGGTTACACACCGGAACATCTACAGGTATACAAGAAGCTAGATACAAAGGGAACTATGGGAAGGAAGATCTTGAAAAGATAAAAAAAGAAGAAGGAACAGAACAGATCCATCACAGGGTGCAGGTTTTGTGGGAAAAATAATCATATTACTAAATTATGTAGATTAAAAAATGGTTATTATGATGTTAATCCTTGGCCTGAGATGGTTGTTAACCCGAGAGGACCCAAATCTGATTGGGTACCTAAACCCACTTGATCTGTTTTGCAGGTATGCCTTAGATCCACAGTAGATCAACACACTTGGCACATTGATAGTGGATGCTCAAGGCACATGATAGGTGATGAGAAGGCCTTCATCATGTTAACCCGGAAGAAGGGAGGCAAAGTAAGCTTTGGAGACAATCAAAGGGACAGATCATTGGACATGGAACCATTGGATCTGAGTTAAAGATAGAAGATGTCTCACTGGTTGATGGACTGAAATTCAACTTGCTAAGTGTAGCCCAACTCTGTGACAAAGGAAGAAAAGTCACATTTGATTCCGGAGGCTGCTCAATCTATGATAGTAAGTGAAATCAACTCATTCTTTATGCATCTAGAGTCAACAATGTCTATTCTGTTAACATTAAAAATGAGAAAAAGAATATCTACTTGGTGTCTAAAGAAGAAGAATCATGGCTATAGCACCGGAGGTTGGGACATACTAGCATGAACTTCCTGTCCAAACTAGCCAAAAAGGAATTGGTAGTGGGTTTGCCTAAGGTTGCTTTTAATAAGGATCATCTATGCACTACATGTCAATTAGGTAAACAACATAAGAAAAGTTTCCCTTCCATCTCCTACATTCCTTCCAAAAGAGTACTTGAGCTCTTGCATATTGATCTCTTTGGTCCAATCAAACCATTGAGTTTAGGTAGAAGAGAATACACCATGGTCATTGTGGATGATTATTCTTGATATACCTGGGTTCTCTTGTTAGCAAGCAAAGATGAAGCCTTTACCAATTCTCAAAAACATTCACCCGAATAGAAGTAGATCAGGGCATAAGCATCACACGCATCCGCAGTGATAATGATGGGGAGTTCAAAAATAAGCAGTTTGTTGATTTTTATGACTCCAAGGGCATTGGACTTAACTTTTCTACCCCTTACACTCCTCAACAGAATTGAGTTATTGAGAGAAAGAATAGGACCATAGTTGAGATGGCTAGAACAATGCTTAATGAGAATTATTTGCCAAAATACTTTTAGGGAGAGGCCATAAATGCAGCATGTTACATTCTAAATAGAGCTCTTATTCGAAAGACCATAGAAAACACCCCATATGAAATCTAGAAGGGAATAAAACCCAAAATTGGGTACTTTAAGGCATTTGGATGTAAATGCTACATCCTAAATGATAAAGAGCAACTAGGAAAATTTGATCCTAAATCTGATGAAGCAATTTTCCTTGGCTACTCAACATATAGTAAGGCTTATAGAGTCTTCAATAAATGAACCCAAACTATAGTAGAGTCTATACATGTAGATTTTGAGATGGCTAACCCTACAAGAAAGAAAAGTTTCATTCCAGAAGATCCAGTTCCAGAAGCTGAAAACTCTAGAGAAAAGAAGGAAGCAGAAGTTCTTGACTCATTCCAAATCAAGAAATACAAAGAGGAAGATGAAGGAATATCTTTTAATCCAGAAGTACAACAAGTTAATCTCAATCTATAAGAGATTAACTTTAATGAAGGCCAAGAAAAAGTGGTTGAAACAGAAGTAGAGCAAGTCCCAGTTCAACATGAAGGCTTACAAAGGGAGATACAGACTCACATAAATCATCTGGTAGAAGCTATTTTGGATGATGTCCAAAATTTAGTCAGACGGGATAACTCAATAGGATGATAAGCCAGCTTTTATCTCTCTCATTGAGCCAAAGAAATCTCTAGATGCTGAAGGAGATGAAAGTTGGATGATGGCAATGCAAGAAGAACTAGATTAATTCACCAGGAATGATGTATGGGATCTAGTGACACCACCAAAGGGAAAGTTAATCATTGGCACCAAATGGGTATTCCGGAATAAGCTAGATCAATTCAGAGTAGTGGTGCAAAACAAAGCAAGATTGGTTGCCCAAGGCTACAATCACTAAGAAGGGATTGACTTTAAAGAAACCTTTGCCCATGTAGCAAGGCTGGAGGTAATCCAGATTCTATGTGCTTTTGCATCATTCATGGGATTCACAATGTTCCAAATGGATGTCAAAAGTGCATTCCTTAATAGGGTTATCCAGGAAGAAGTATATGTAAAGCAGCCACTTAGATTTGAAGATTCTAAGCATCCGGATCATGTCCACAAACTAAAGAAAGCTCTCTATGGACTGAAGCAAGAACCAAGAGCTTAGTATGAGAGACTCACTACATTTCTCATATCCAAGGGATATATCCGGGGGAAAGTAGATACCACACTTTTCATTAAGAAGAAGAAGAATGATATTATTCTAGTCCAAATTTATATGGATGATATCATATTTGGAGCCACTGATGAAAAGATGTGTGAAGAATTTGGCTCTCAAATGTAGAAGGAATTTGAGATGTCCATGATGGGAGAACTCAATTTCTTCCTTGGTTTACAAATCAAGCAAAGTCCGGATGGGATTTTCATTAACCAGTCAAAGTACACCAAGGAGATCTTGAAGAAGTTTGAAATGGACAAGAGCAAGCTAATTTCCACTCCAATGGGATCAGATACAGTCCTATCCAAGGATTGTGAAGGAGAAGATGTTGATCAGAAGCTCCATAGAGGAATGATTAGCTCACTCCTATATTTGACAGCTAGCAGGCCTGACATACATTATGCAATTTGCTACTGTGCAAGGTATCAAGCCAATCCTAAGGATTCTCATCTCAACGTAGTAAAGAGGATTCTTAGATACCTCCTAGGAACCACTGAAGTTGGGTTATGGTATCCTAGTAATGGAGATTTCACACTCTAAGAGTTAACTAATGCAGATTATGCCAGAGATACTCTTAAGAGAAAGAGTACATCCAGAGGGTGCCATTTCCTTAGAGATTGCTTACTATCATGGTATAGCAAGAAGCAAATTTTAGTTACTCTATCAACTATAGAAGCAGAATATATGGCAGCTGGAAGTTGTGTGGCTCAACTTCTTTGGATTAACCAATAACTAGAAGCTAATGGAGTTCAATCTGGATGTGTGGATGTTATCTGTGACAGCAAAAGTGCCATTAATGTGTCAAAAAATCCAGTAATCCATAGCGGAAAGAAGCATGTCAACATAAGGCATCATTTCATCCGAGATCATGTGATAAAGAAGGATGTTGCATTGGTATACATTCCAACCAATGAGCAAAGAGCAGATATCTTTACTAAGCCACTGAGTAAAGATCAATTTGGGAAGCTAAGGGAGTCAATTGGTATGTCAAATCCAATTTGAAGGAAATCTGGAAGACAGTCCAAGACTACTTTTGGATCACTGGCCAAACATTAAACCGAAAGAAAAGAAGCATTAGAGAGAAATCTATTCCGAAAGAGAGAGTGCCACGTCAGCAAACAAGAATGACAAATGGCAGTAAAAGCACTTAAACGTAATAGTTACTTTTTTGAATTTCAAACGTTTATTGGCTGTTACACACATGGTAAATTCAACAGTTAGTTTTTAAAATAAACCGTTCCCATTGTCTGGTTAAACTGAATTTACCTCTCTCCTAAAATTCTGATTGCCATGTCATCAATCCAGCTAAATTAATAGCATCCAGATTACCAAAATACCCTCGCTATGAAAAATCTATATAAACCCCCCCAAAAATCCCTTTCTTCTTCATGCGAGTAACTAAGTACTGTTACTCTGCAATTTTCAAAACCTATAACCCAAATTCCTTCACTCTTTCTTAAATGGCTGCTATCATGACTAAAGAAGGACTTCAAATGCTTCCCACTAGAAACATCTTTATAGAGTTTGATCAGAAAGATGAGGATTTCAAACCCCTAAACCTAAAAACTAATGATTCTGTCATCCCTACTAATTTTCTGGGAGACAACTTCCTTTTTGAAACTGATCCCTACTCCTGCCTAATTGAGGATTAGCAATTGAAAGCTTCCTCAAAATAAATTGCCCAATATACCCAAATTTGGTCCGGGAGTTTTATGACAATTTGAGAGCCCACGAGAAATTTGATGCCCTGCGAACTAAGGTTCAAGGGAAAGAAATTACTATCACTCCAGATTTCTTTAAGAACTCCTTAAATATGAAGAAGCAGCGGAGTTTTAATGAGAACCGATGGTGATGAGACTAAAGTAAAGTATGATCCGGAGATGTGGCTTCCGGAGAGATATTTTGGGGACAAATTCTCAACATACTAGCCCCAAGCACCAAGATACCTTCAGCACGTACTTGCAAAATTAGTGCTAATCTGGAAGGGCTCATTAACCATAGTGTCTACCTTCCAGCACTATGTGTTACAGCACTGGGCAGAGTGCAGAGAAGTCAATATGCTAGTGTTGATTATCCATTACTTGAAGCACCATAGGAATTCTCATGGAGCCTTAATCACCCATATTCTACAAGCAAGTGAGATTAACTTCACCAATTTTAATGGTGTCAATGGTAAAGCCATCCTCAAGAATAACTTTTTAAATCTAAGCTTTAGTGAAACCTGGGATGAGGCTAAGGCCTTTAAACAAATGGAAGAAAAGAAGAATAAGGCCAGAAAAGCAGCAAATCTGACAGAGGCTCCGGTTCGAAAGAAGGCCCGGACTACTAAACTAAAGGCAGTAAAGCAGCTAGCTCTAGTTCTAGTTGAAGGTGATAAAGATACTAAAACTCTCACCCAACTGATGAGTAAAATCCCAGAAAAGCCTAAGCTAAGAAGAAGGCTGATAAAGGCAGTTGACAAGAAAAGAAAGGCTAGTATCCCGAAAGTGGCCGTTGATGATAAAGAGACATAGGATGAGGCCCTTATACCAAAGACGCAACTCACCTGGACAGTGTGTGCATTTGATGAGGCATTACAAGCACAAATTCATCAAAAGAAGAAGGCTAAAAAGCTTGCTGCAATCGTGATTGATGAGGAAGCAACCACAAGAGTAGTAATGGACGAATTGGCTAAGGCCAGGGTTACAAAAGGCAAGAATGTGCCTAGATCCACTGAGGCGATACATTCAGATGATTCACAGTATGAAGAAATAAGGCAAGCCATAAAGGAAAACACTACAATTAATAAAAAGCTCACAATAGACGGACCCGAGGGCAGTTCCGGCACTCAACCTATTCAGTTTATCTAATGGACTTGGCAGAAATAGCTCAGGATTCGGAAGCTGATGATTTTCCTTTTCTACCCAGACAAGACCCCTTCAGGAAAACCTACTTAATCCAGACACTGATATTGCTAAAGAAGTGATTCCTGTAAAGGCACATGGAGAGGGCATTGAGGACACTACCAATACGCCTGGGGAAGGTATTATAAGTCCTGAAAAGGCACTTCTAGGGGTGATAGAGGACATTTCCTATCATCTAGGGGTTGAGGTGGAAGATAATGAAGTAAGAAGTGAAGCTACAAATGTTCAAATCCAACCGCCAACCACTGAGGTAGTTCGTAACTCAGTTAATCTTACTACTAATATCTCTACTACTAATGAGACAGCAAAGGACAACTTGGATGTCCAATCTCTAAATACATCTAAGGGAAATCAGTATGACCTAGAACTTACAGCTCCGAAGGAGGGACAGGGTTGAGATCCAAAGGGAATGCTTCTAAAGCGGACTCTAAGGGCAAGGCCAGTCCGGGGGAACAGTTGGACGAAAGAAAAGAAGAAAACAATAAATCCAGTACAAAAGAGAGTGATGAAGAAGACAAAGAAAACAAACCTTCTGGAAGTAGTTCCAGTTCCAGAGATGATTCTTCCAATTCTTTAGGAGACAGATTCCCTCTAATTGCAAGTCCAATCAGACTACCAGGAGTCAACACCAAAGAGGCTAAAGTTACAGCGGCACTTAAACTGTTAAAAGAGGCCACTTTTGAGGAGCATGAGGAAGGGTATATTAAGAAAAGTCTCCGAAACATCTGCATCCATCCGAGAGCTGTTGAAAAAGCAATGCTTGAATAAGCTTTTGGTCTAGATTTAAAGCAGGAGTTAGGAGAAATAAAGTAAATAGTGAAGAAGATAGAAGAAAAAGTTCTGGATTTCCCTACTCCTAGAGCAATTGTTGAAGCCTCCTTATCTCAAATAAATCCAATAATCTCTAAGCTTAAGGATGGTCTTACAATAGCCAACCAAACTATTGATCAAGCCAACATATTGGCTTCAAATAACTGTGGAACCGTGCTAGACAAGATTACCTCTTCCTCCTCTGAACTATCTGCTAAACTTCAGGCATATATGGATTCCAAGTTTGAAAACTTGTCAAAATTCATTATTGATAAGGATCTTATATCTGCAATCACAGAATTGGGTGAAGAACAAGAAGCAGTCCAGGAAATGCTTGTGAACTTTCTGGATGAGTCTCTCCCTAGGATCCAAGAAAAGATTCTAGATGATATGGGTGAACAGATGGGAAGTCACCTGGCTGGATTAGAGAAAATAATCAATGATTAGAAAGCCTCCATCACAAAGGAGATATCGCTTCAAATGGAATCCATTCATAACATCCAGAGAGGAATAAGTGAAGAGATTACTCTCCTTCAAACCAGAATGAATAAACTATCCTTATCCGGATCTTCTTCTAGCCCATCCATTCCGGAAAGCCAACTCCTTCCAGTCTTCCATAATTTAATTCAAGTCATTGGGGACTCCAACTTCTTTGGATAGAAGGAAGTGACCACATTGCTAAAGGCACTCTTTCCTCATTTTGACAAGAAGGATCAAGAGCTTGCCCTATACATCCATCCTACTATCAAACAGACTTATACTTAGCTAAAGAAAGTCATCCGACCCTATTTCCTCACTCCAGCTACCATTGATCAAATCATTGATGAGAGGAGCAAAGGTAATGTTGACTACTCCATATACTCCAAAGCTTGGCAATAAGTTTGGGATAACAGAACCTATATGGTAATCGATCCCCAAGCTGAAAATAAAAAGGGGGGAGATAAGTCAGCAAGGGGAAGGGATGAGCAAGGGCAAGGAAAAGGAGGGAGGACCATCCAGAGGAAATTAGATTCCTAAATCCAAATGGATACATCTGGATAAAATCAAGCTACAAGATCATCCATTGAAGACATCAAATACCTAAGCATATACTAGAATCATCAGGATATAGTTTGGAAAGGAAACAAACTTTAATCCTTCAAAATTAGAATCCGGAAGAACTGATTGCACTAGCTTCGGAAGAATACAGTTCTGGAGATTTTGAGTCTGAGAGCGTCCGGAAGATTCAGATATCAAGACAAAGGGAAAAATTTCAAAGACAACTTTTTCCTCCATCTTTTTGTCTATAAAGTCAAAGATCCTTTCCCTATGAACAAGACAAAAGTGACAACTTGTACTTTTCAGAAAAAAGACAAAAGCACTAACACCGAACAGAAAAAGCTAACAAACTTTTTCACCTAGACCAATAAGGAGGAGCGTGGAGCTCACACCAATAAGTTACTGGTATAAAATTAGGTGTGTCACTAAAATACAAGGAAAATGATCACTAACATCTTTTTAGCCTCAATCCCAAGAATTCAAGCAGGTTAAATTACTGTCTAATGGATTAATCAACGTCTTCGAAAGCGACACATACAACCTAATCAAGGGTGAAGATTAAATTTAAGTTCAATAACCCACAACGGCTACATTTATGATAGAAGCATATAAAAGGGAAGCTTCACACATTGAGAAGGTTGGCTGATTGATTTGAAAAAGCTATTAATAAGAACATTCACTCAAGCAATCAGTAATCACAATCCCTCCAGGAATCAAACAATTCCAAATCCGTTGTAAGGATTCCTAAGTGAGTTATAAACTTAAATAATCTAAAACCAAAACCTTTATGAAAACAAGAGTGTCAGAATCTCCAACTTGGGTGAGTTATGAGATTGGGATACAACTTAAAGTAGGTGCTTTAAGTGGGATCTCTATGTAGGACTCAGCTTAGATTTGGGGTAGAAGTCTAAGTGGTATATCCTGCTAAAGACAAAAGGACTCAGTTAGGAGTTGGTGCTTCTAGTTGTATATCCTACATTTGGAAGGGGTTACCATCCGGAGACAAACTGTAAGGCTTGATTCCTGCCAGTTGGAAAGGAATCCACTAGTGGATAAGCTCAGAGGAAGGAAACTCCAGGGATTAGACGTAGACGGGGTTGAACCAGTATAAAATCATTGTGTTTGATTTTCTTTCCTTTACTTATTGCATTATACTATCATATTCGCATTATCCGGATCCATCCTCTAGAACACACTCAAACATGCTACACTAAGTCTATTTATTCCATGAAAAAGGGCCATTCACCCCCCCTCTACCCTTATAAAGACCCTTACAGGGACCAATAAATAGTTCTTCCACAAGTGAATGAGTATTCCTTCTTGGGAGAGGTGCTATCTCTTGGGCGTCAAAGAAACAGACTTTTATCACTAACTTAACAATAGAATATGAGTTTGTAGTATTAACAATAGCTAGTAAAGAAGCTGAATGGCTAAGAGATCTAATTTAGGAAATTCCATTGTGGACAAACGTATTAGAGTTTGTAAAAACTGAGCAGAATTTAGCTGATCATTTAACCAAAGGGTTAAGAAGAGATCTTATGCAAAAATCACCCATGGGGATGGGATTAAAGTCCATTTGAAATCTCTCATGTTAAGATGCCCAATTCCCATCTAATATGACATTAGGTGCTGAATTCAATGAGGAAAACTTAACATCTAGAGATTGGAACACATGAATAATAACATCCTAAGGTATGTGTTTAGACTTGCAAGATAAGGAGGTTGAAGTTTAACTTCTTAATAGTTCTTTTGAAAAATTGCATATGTAGGTGGAAGAGTAAAAGAGCTACCTATAAAAGCATGAAGTTTAGCCGCTTTAAGAAGTTTTGGACTTGACTTTGATATGCTTATGAAGGATAGGGACACAAGGCTAGTAAAAGATAGTGTCAAATAAGAATATGTTAGAATGTTGACTTATGTGTATATTATCTTCGAGTATTTGAGATGGATAACAAAGATCCAATCCACAGTGACACCTTTGATATTCGAATATTTGGGATATGTAATATACTAACTTGAAATTCAATCGTCATGATATTTCATTTATGCATAAGTTTGTTGTTTTTTGTGAATTTGTGTAGTTAATCATGGATTACACTAAAATGGGGGAGGATTGTTAGTATTTTAGTGAAATTGGATTAATGAGTTGACCAATGTGATCGTAATATTTCATCAAACAAGTCAGGAGAATGCAGAGTGCACGCTTGTTCGAGTTTTATCACGACACTTAGCTTACGGAGTCCGAGGCAACCTTACGCAAAGCTTTTGTTTTGAACCGTCGAGAATGCTGGAATAGACCCAGCCTGTCGCAATGCTTCTGCTATAAATCTTTGTGATTGCTCGTATTAGTTCTATAAAAACCTAGCACTAGAAACACTTACAGACATTTTTTGCAACGCTTGCTACTGGTTCATTTTTTCTTCACAACGAAAATCCATTCTAAGTTCTTGATTTTACTCTGATTTTATCCAATTGAAAATTTTGGGAGAACCACCAAATTAGTTTTAATTTAAAAGTGTTATCACGAATTCAGAAATTATCCAAGTTATTTTCAGTAATCCCCAAAACATCCAACGGAGACGCAAGTTCCAAAATCTCTTTCACAGTTCCACTAAGAACCTAGTGCAAATCTATTAAATCATTATTTCAAAAACTTCAAACTATTAAAAAAACTCCAAACTAGAATAAGCGAGTATGAACTCTAAATATTGTAAATGCAACAGAGAATAGAAATGAATGAATTGATTAACTCAGTAACATGAGTGAACCATCGAAGATGAAACCTAGGATAAAACATAAATGATAGATCTAATGCAGCTCGAAACTAAGAAAATATAATAAATTCGTAATGATTTCTATAAGTCATACAATGATTTCTTCAACCTGCAAATTGCATTAGGTGTATAGTGCTTGCCACTATTTTAGTCAATTCCATATTTATTTCTTCTTCTAGGTTTCCATGTAAAAAAGCATTGTTGAAATCAAGCTGCTCTAAAAACCAACTTGTCTTAGCGGCAAGAGCCAATAAAGGCTTAATTGTGGTTATTTTAGCAACATGAGAAAATGTTTCTGTGTAACCAATGTCATTTTGGTGTGTAACCTTTTGTCACAAGTCTTGTTTTATACCTTTCTATGGAACCATCAGATTTTTTTTATTTTATATACCCATTTACAATTAATTGGTTTCTTATTTTTAGGAAGAATTACAATCTCTCATGTACTATTATCTTCTAATTCCTATAACTCATTAACCATAGCTTCTAGCCATTATTTTTTTAGCAACTATATTGTAAATCTTGGGGTTGAGATTCTATTCTTATATCTAAAAGGAATTATTTATGAGATTCATATCATCTTCTATCACAAGACTAAAAATGGACACATGATAGTATTTATCATGTTCAAGATTCTCAGGTGATCCTATTCAAATGATAGTCTTTTAAATATGCAAGATGTCTATGTGTTCTTATAGGCTTACCATCTTTAACTTCTTTTATTGCATCTTCCTTATCATGTTGATCATTTATCACTTTATCATGCAATTGATCTTCTTGATCAATGTTGTCGACAAAAGGAAACATGGTTTTATAGAATTTAACATTTATGGATATTCAATAACCTTTAACACCATTTTCATAACCCGAAAAGACTCATTTATCTGCTCAATCATCATATATATATAAGGTGCTAAAATAAGCAAGGCGCTCAAATGATTTTAACTCATTGTAATCAAGTATTTTGTCATAAAATTTCTCAATAGGACTGCATGTGATTCAATAAAGGTGTGACAACCTACTAATTATATGAACTTCATGTCCTACAAAATATGTCAAAAAATCGGTTGGTGTTTATTTTAAAATTACCTAGCAGCATTCAGAATGCGTTGACGTTTCCTCTCAACAATATATCATTCTATTGAGGTGTTTCAACACAAGACATTTGATGTATAATGCAATTTTTATCAAAGAAATGCTTTATAATTAACTTTGGACCATTATAATTCCTTTGACTTTTATAGACTTATCTAATTGATTCTTATCGTGACATAGAATTGTTGAACACCGGCATTAGCTTCACTTTTATCTTTCATGGTAACAATCCAAGTAAACCTAGTATTATCATCCACATTTACTAAAAAGTATCTAAAACCATTCAATGATAAAATAGTAGTGTTGGTCCCTATCTGTATAACTCAATGAATCAGAGGGGGGTGAATGACTCGCTTGAATAAAATGTGAAATTTTTTGTGATTAGCAAAACTTCGCTGAGTAGGTCAGCAGGCATAGTAGAAAATACAGAAAACTTCAAACTCTAAAGTAAAGAACACAGAGATTTTATTAGTTCGACAACATGTGCATACATCCAATCGCAAATGAGTGTCTTAGCTTTAATCCATTAATCTCAACTCCTTTACCCTATGCGGAGAAGCCTTTCACAAATTTTCTTAATTACAATTGAGTACCCTCCTCACTGTAATCGCTAACTTGCTAACTAGAATACCCTCTTCTATCAACAACTCAACAAAGATCAAACAAGAGCTGGATTCAACTTAAAGAAACGTAGATCCAGTTACAATAATCAAGTATTATAGTTCAAATGATCTATTCTATTCTCTCTTATGTTTAAAGTAGATTCTCATTGAGTAGTTGCTTTCTTGATTGAATTTCTTTCAAGCATTGAGATTGACGGAGATTGAGCTTCTTAGAAATTCAGGTGTGTACACCAAGTTTTAGCGCTTGCCTTCTTGTTCCTTTTATAGTTAAAATCAAGAATGTAGCCGTTGAACTTGCTTTGGAATCTTCTGAAATTTGAGAGCTCAGCTATCCACTCGTTGCTTCTTCAAATCAGTCAGTTAGGAGATAGAATCATACCATTGTGTAATAGATATCAATCTGTTGTGCGGCAGATTGAATCGGAGCTTCAAATTTGAATCCTTTGTCTGTTTGATAACGGAAATCTGTTAGAGAGAAACTACGCTAACTTGCTATATATCATCTTCCCATTCCTTTTGAAAATCTGAAGAACTTTCAGAGTCGCACATTTGCAGGAGATACGTGCTACTTCAATCCAATTTGACTTTGTCTCCTTGCAGCTTTTCTCCGAACAAGTTTTGTCTACGTCAGTGCTGGGTTTTTTTATATTTGTCGTGTCATTAATTCCTTTTGTCTTTTGTATGACGTCTTTCATTAATGTTTGTAAAATTGTTAGACCAAAAAGCAAGATTCCATTTTCATTAAATGGAACAGTCAGCGCAACAAACTAATTAAAAGTAACTCAGCAAACATATAGACAAATAAACAAACCTAACACATAATCTAAATATCGAGCACTGAGCGAACAGGTATTAGTCAGCGGACTAAGAACTCAGGTCAGCTTAAGACTCTTAGAGTCAAACCATAAAGCTAGGTCAGCAGAGATCTTTAATTCTACACTTGAATTAAAATAGTCACCCAAGACCATAGTCTAACTGATTTAACATCATTGTTGATTTAATTATCTTACACCAAGCTTAATTGTTATGATCAAAACTTTAATCACTACTGAGTCATCCACTGAGTCAGTCATGTATTATGCTGGGTTCAACAATCTCCCCCATTTTGATAAAGGTCAATTAACTGAGCAAGAAATTAAATCAATAAGATATTTAGATAAGAGTTACCCTAAAACATATGCTAGCTCCCCCATGGTTCAGCATCCCTTCAACTTAGAGTGAAAGTTAACTCCCCCAAAATGATCGACTTCCCTTTGGTCAGCATTCATCATTACTTCTCATAAGTTTCTGCAAATAAGCATATATAGCAGAAAATATAAGAAGTTAAGAAGATCTTAACTTAGAACAGAACTTGTAATCTTTTCATATATGATAGATATACTTTAGTACAAATCAACAGACAGCTAACATATGCTAAATTTTACAATAAGCACTAAAGATTACAGTATATTCTATTCTAATCATAATTTATTAGGGAGAATAGGTCCTTGCACAGATGCAGCCTTCTTCTAAAATTCCTTCTCATCCCATCTGGATTTCTCTTATTTGGGTGGCATGGGATCCTTGCCTTTCTTCTTTCTTAGCTCATTGAAATCCCTATTGATCTGCTCAAGCTCTCTTGACATTTCAAAAGCAGCTTCAGTAATTTTGGCAGTACACTCCTTCTCCTATAGCTCCCTCTTTTCGCCATCCTTCTTGCCATTGAATCTAAAATGACTTGAGCTTGAAGGTCAAAAGAGTCTAAAGACTTCTTGAAAGTGGTCAGATCACCAAAAATGTGGGCTTCAAAGTTCTTGACCAAATTCTCATAGTTTTCATCAAACATAAAATCTTGTTCTCTGAGAAAAGAGAATAAGGCTATAATAGCCCTGGACTGCGATTGATTGACTCTAAATTGAGCGCCTAGTCCATCGTGAGAGATATGAGTAAAGTTAGAAAGTGCCCTCTTATGGTTATTTGCTCTTAGAAGCTTCTACATCATGTTGGAATTCCTCATATTGGAGACACTTATTTATGGATCAGATCAAGTGCCTTGCCATCATTGAAGATATCAATACGAGTAGCATTGATTTGATCACAGATGTGACGAAGCTTTTTATGTAAAGATGGCTCTTGCTCAACATCTGACATCACAATGTCACAATCCATTGCATCAGATATATTCATGCTCATGAGTGCATTAATAATCCCATCTTTAGAGGCCTTTACTCCCTCTAATAGCTCATCCTTCACCTAACTGAGCTCCTTAGTGTTGCCTTGATTTTGCTTAACAGCAAAGTTCAGATCAACAACAGCTTTAATCATCAAATCCAGGTTGTCCGAGTTTCCTTCATTCTCCTTACTCATAATGTTGTATCCATCAAGAACAGCTTGTAATGCTTGCAACACTAGATTGAACTTGTCAATCAGTGAGTTCCTGAAATCTTGTTCATTATTGATCACTTCATTGCTTTTCTCATAAGTTTTCTGCATTTATTCCTTGAGCTCGTCGACCCCAGCTTTCCTACCTACAATAAACAAGACTGGCAAAGTATAAGACACTATTTCCTTTATCTCTTCCAAAGCATCCAAAACCCTTGCACTGGCTCACTAGCCCTAGCAAGTCTCCTCAGCACCTCCTCAGACAGAATTGATTTTACAATTGCAGCATCTATCTCCTCCTCTGTCCTAAGTGCTAGAAATATTTCTCTTTCTAACGTCCTTATCTCTCAAAGCAACTTAGCTTGAGGGTTATTTTGGGGTTAAGGTTGTTGGGTTTGAGGTTGTTTAGTGTGGATCTCTTCTATGGTTGGACCTTTGTGTGATGGTCCGTCTAGTAGAAATGGAGTATGAGTAGGAGATCCAACTGGGGAAAAAAGTGGAATGATATCTGGGTTAGCTATTTGGTCAGAGGTGGAAGTGTTTATTTGGTCAGAATAAGAGGTGAATGGTAATTGAATGTGTTCAAGAATGGTTAAGGGTTGCATCGAGATAGGTTTTGGTGAAAGAGGTGTTTGGGATGAAGAAATTGGGAAAAAGAAAGATTCTTCTGGCTACTTCTCAGCCACCTTCATATCACCTTCAATAGTTTGGTCACTATATTGAGCTATTGAAGTTTACTCATCCAGCTAAGCTCCTTGCTCAACTTCTTCTTCAACATTCTCCTCGACCTTATCTTCTAGGTCTCTTTCATGCTCATCTACTACCACTTTTATTGTTTTGAAAATTCTTCTTTTCTTCTCTCTCTCCTTTCCTTCTTAGCCTCCTCAGCAGTCACTTCAATAACATACTGGTCTTCTTCTTCATCCACATCTATAGCAAAATCAACTAAATTCTCAGTTCATTCCTCAGCTCCTTCATTATTCTCTTCCCTTTCTTCGTTATCTATCCCATCAAGGACACCTATCATCTCGTTCATAACTTCTTGGATAGATTTTATAGTTAGGCTTACCTTAGCTTTTTCAATGGCTGCTTCCATCTCAGCCTTGACCTAAGCGGCATTTTCTTCAGCTCTTCTTTTTATTTCTACCCCCTACTCTTTCTGCTTTCTCTTAATCCTTTTAGCCTTCGCAACTTTCACTGCCTCAGCTTTCTTAAGGTAATGTGCAACACCTAATAATTTCTTAGTAGCTAGTTTCTTCCTAGGTTGACCAACTACAGGCACAAGCACTGATATAGCTGCTTGTCCTTCAGCGTTTCCTTTATTTAACCCTACATCATCAGCCTTCCTCTTCTTCAACCTTCTTAGAGGAATATCTTCCTTCATCTCAGCCTCAACAGCTTTCTCCTCTTTAATTTCCTTAGGAGTTAGTTGGGTTGAACTCACAGATTTAGTCCCTTTAGTAAATCTTGACCTTTTAGGAATAGAAACATCAGCTGGGTGAGAGCTGGCTGTCTTTACTTTCTTCCCTTCTTTCTTGGAGTCTGTCCTGATCTCCTTGTTTTCTCCTTTCTTTGCTTCCTTCTTCTCTGCCTTTTTCTCAGATTGTTGACTGATTCTAGCCAACTCCTCTTCTATAAAAGCTTCAAGAGTGTGATCCTCATCCTTAGGGTCAATAGGCTTCAACTGCAATTGAACCTTGGGACCTTGAGTCCTTACTTCTCCTTGCTTTAGCCTGATGTACTTTATAGGCTTTGACTTATCCTCATAATGCAGATTATGGAAGTGAGCATTGTTGGTTACTTTAAACTCGATCACATTATACTCAATATTGTTCTGGATTCCCCATCCTTCTAAATCCAGCTCATAAGCTCTGCAAATCTCCATCATTAGATGTCAAAATACCATATGCTTTGAGACTTACAAAAATCTATGAAGAATGGCCATAGGCCAGTTGATGGACATTCCCTCAGATATGGCATAAATGGATACCCTTTCAAACTTAGAATAGCTACATGTAGAGGCAATTTTATGGAGTAAAACTTTGGTAACAAGTTCATAAGCTTGCTTACCCCTTTTAGTGAACATTGAGGCTGTAAGTTCTCCTGCTTTGTAGTCCATAGGAACTTCAAAGTTTAGGGGAATATCTACATATTCCTCATCTCCTACTGCTCTCATCTTTAGTCCTTTCAACTTCATTCCTAGGAGATTTGTAATAAGTCTAGGAGTCACGTACACCTTCCTCCCCATTATTAGAGTGACAAAGAGATCCTCAAATCCTTCAACAAGATGAATACCTTGAAAAAACCTTTTTACAATCTGCTTATAACAGCCACTGGGGAGCTCAAAGAATCCTTTGAGATTATGCTGACGAGTCCATTTTTTGAAGCGATCATCGCTAGAAAAACTTAGCATATCTATAGTGTTAGGCTCATCAACAACAGTGCCTTCCTTATTCATCCATTTGATGAGAGAGTAAACCGTTCTAGACAGAATGAACACATCTTCACAATCCTTGAAACCATAGAAAAATGGGGCCATATGGTCTTGAGTAGTGTACCAAGTGTTATTCTTCTCATTCTTGATAAATAGTGACTTTTAAGTGACAGGTTTTGAAGATTGACCTGAAGAGCTTGCTATTGAAATAGCTTTGAAGAGATTTGAGAATTAGAGATTTAAGGAAGAAATTGCAGAAGAAGTTTTAGTAAGCGTAAAACTTTCTTTCTTCTATGTTTCTCCTTAAATAGCAAAAACTCTTCGAATTGTACCTGCGAAGCTAAGTGGATGACTCACATACAGTGATTAGAATTCAATGATGAGATTGATCAATCGTTACCGTAAACTTAATAATGGATAAAAACACGGAGTGATAACATTTGAATGTGGAACGTTTTACGACTTGCTACCGTTTCTATCAAATTTAATTTTGAAAAAAAATCGGTAACAGTTTTAATGACGTGTCCAAAATTGAAGCATAAAGAAGAAACACTTAACCTAATTCACAGGAGCTTAGAGTGAGAGTGAAGGTCAGTGAGGAAACTTGGTTCTTTAAATTGGATTGGACATTCCAATTAATTCTCTAAGAACATTGAATTGATCCTTTCCATTGGGCTATATGAATATGTCAGCTCCCTGTTCTTCACTAGGGATATTAGTTAGCTTGACATCTCTCTTTAGCACATGATCCCTTATGAAGTGATTTCTAATGCTGACATGCCTCATCCTGCTATGTTGAATTGGATTTTTGGATAGGTCAATTGCACTCTTGTTGTCACACATGACTTCAAGGCACTTAGACTTTATACCATAATCTTCCAATTACTACTTGATCCATAGTAATTATGCTACACAACGTCCTGCAACCATGTACTGCCTCAGTTGTACTCAGTGCCATAGAAGTTTGCTTCTTACTATACCATATGACAATACAATCACCAAGGAAATGACAACCACCAGTAGTGCTTTTCCTCTCTAACTTGTCTCTCCTATAGTCAGCATCAGTATATCCTCTTAGAGTGAATTATACATTACTTGGATGCCATATTCCTGCATCAATAGAGCCCATCTAATACCTGAGAATTCTCTTAATAGCAATTAAGTGAGATTCTCTGGGGTCAGCTTGATATCTTGCACAATAACATACAGCATATTGAATGTCAGGCCTACTAGCAGTTAAGTAAAGTAGAGAACCAATGATACCTCTGTAGAGCTTACTTCTATAGGTTTACCTTCCTTATCTTTACTCAGAATGGTGTCAGTGGCCATGGGTGTTGACATTGGCTTTGCTTTATCCATATCAAACTTCTTGAGTACTTCCTTGGCATACTTGGCCTGCTTGATGAAAATTTCATCATCACCTTGCTTGATTTGTAAACTAAGAAAGAAATTAAGCTCTCCCATCAATTACATTTCAAACTCTTTCTTCATCTGATTACTGAACTTTTTACATAGCTTTTTATCAATTGCTTCAAAAATGATGACATCAACATAGATTTGGACCAGCAACACATCTTGATGCTTTCTCTTGATGAAAAGGGTTGTGCCTGCCTTTCTTATAACATAACTTTTGCTAAGTAAAAAGTTAGTCAGTCTTTTATACCAAGCTTTTGGTGCTTGCCTAAATCCATAAAGAGCCTTTTTTAACTTGAAGACATGATCTGGAAATTTCGGATCCTCAAAGCCTGGGGCTGTCTAACATAAACTTCCTCTTGAATATGACCAATAAGAAATGCACTCTTAACATCAATTTGAAATAATTTGAAATTCATATGAGATGCAAAAGCACACAGAATTCTTATGGCTTCAAGTCTTGCTACTGGTGCAAATGTTTCACCAAAGTCAATGCCTTCCTGTTGATTTTAGCCTTGAGTAACAAGTTTGGCTTTGTTTTCGACAACATTACCAGCTTCATCAAGCTTGTTCTTGAAAACCCATTTGGTGCCAATAAATTACTTTCCCTTGGTTTTTTAACAAATCTCAAACTTCATTTCTTCTGAATTGTTCTAGCTCTTCTTGCATTGCAATCATCCAATTGTCATCAAACTCAGCATCTTCAAACTTCTTAGGTTTAGTTAATGAGATAGATGTTGAATGACTCATCATTATGTTCAACTGACCTCTGGTCAGCACTAGATTTTGCACACTGTCAAGAATCTTGTCAACTGGGTGATCTCTTTTTGACTTCTTTTGGTAGATCAAGATCAACTCGTTAAGCTACAGTCATGGGTAGAGCAATATTATCATCACCAAAGTTGATAGACTAATCTAGGTCAGTTTTATATTCATTCTTCATTGGGGTTAGATCCGGTATTACAATGGGTTAACCTACTAATCCGATAACTGGAGCTTTTCTTCTTCATTATCACTGGCTTCTTTACCTGCATTGTTAGTCTCATCAAAATCTACATACATAGACTCCTCTAAAGTTCTAGTTCTCTTGACATACACTCTGTATGCCCTACTGTCTGTTGAGTATCCCAAAAAGATTCCTTCATCAGCCTTGGGATCAAATTTAGCCAATTGGTCTTTTGTGTTTAATGTAAAGCATTTACAACCAAAGGCCTTGAGATGACCAACCTTAGGCTTGCACCCCTTCCGAAGTTCATAAGGAGTTTTGTTCAAAATTGGGCATATTAAAACCCTGTTTAGAATATAACAAGCTGTGTTGACAGCTTCTCCCCAGAAATACTTTGGTAGGTTGTTATCACTTAGCATAGAATGACCCATCTCTGCATTAATATGATTCTTTCTCTCAACAACTCCATTCTGTTGAGGTGTGTGAGGGGCAGAAAAATTGTGGTCAATGCCATGCTTAGAACAGAATTCCTCAAACTACCTGTTTTAGAATTCTCTTCCATGGTCACTATAGATTCTATTAATTTTAAGGTCTTTTTCATTCACGATTCAGTTAGCCAACCTAGAGAATGATTCAAATGTTTCATCTTTGTTGGCAAGCAAGATAACCCAAGTGAACTTGGTCAGATCATCTACAACAACTAGGTTGTATTTCATACCACTAAGACTTGTTGGCAATATAAGTCCAAACAAGTCCGTGCGTGGAAGATCAAAGGGATAAGAAGAAGATATACCAGTTAAAGAACTAAAGGTCTTCCTAAATTATTTCCAAAGTTGGCATGCTGAGTAAAGTCTATCTTTTTCAAAGGCTAGTATGGGTAAACCCTCAACAAGTTCCTTTCTGGCTAATCTAGATAGATTTGTCATATTGATATATCCTAACCTTCTATGCCATAGCCATGAATTTTCATCCTTAGAAACTAAGCATATGTCATTGGAGATAGGGGATAAATCAATCATATAAACATTATTAGTTCTAGGAGCATAAAGAATAGTTTGGTCAGAGTTACCATCAATGACTGAGCAGCTCACTGAGTCAAATATCACTTTCCTACCTTTGTCACATAGCTAAGCAATGCTTAGTATGTTGAACTTTAGGCCTTTTACCAGAGACACATTTTCAATTGAAGACTTGACTCCTACAATGTCATTGCCAACAATTTTTCCCTTTTGGTTGTCTCCAAAATTGACACTTCCATTCCTTATACGCTTCAATGTGATGAATTGGCTTTCATCACCTGTCATATGCCTCGAGCATCCACTATTTAAATACTACATTCTCCTATCATCAATAGATCTTAGGCTCACCTGCAAAACAATTTAGTTTTCTTAGGTACACATGCCTTTCGTTGGCTGAGTCCTCCCTTATTAGTGGTGGTTATCCTTGACCACTCATTATAGTAACCTTTTTTATGTCTACACATGACTATAGCATGTCCAACTTTTCCATAAAAATTACATGCGGCTTTAGGAGTAGGCCTGCTCACTTTCCTCTTTTGAGAAGCCTTCTCAGAGTGGTGAGTGTGGTTACTCTGAGCATTCCTATTATTTTGAGGAGGGACCCACACCTTTTTCAAAGCTGTTAATTCAACAGCCAACTCATTCATCTGCTTAATGAGCTTGTTGTTATATCCATCATGGTACTCAGCTTTTTCCATAAGGTATAGGATGTCAAGAGACATAGAGGAGTTATAGTCCCCTAGTTCATCACACCTCCTCTGGAGTACTTTGATGTGCTTAGCTAACTTCTTAGTCATGTTAATAACATCATTAAGTACTGTAGCAAGTTCATCTGTTGATAAAGGGGGTTCAGGATTTACCTCAGGTTGCTTTCCTTCTCTTTCCTTCTATCAGTTGTCTGGTTAGTAGCAGAAGTAGATGGTTGGTCAACTGATTCTTTATTTCCACTAGACTGATAATTAATGGCCATAAGACACACATTGGCTGAGTCTTGTGACTCTTCATCAGAAGAAGATGACTCCTGCTCAAAGTTGCTCCAGGTAGCAGCAAGAGCCTTATTGTCTCTCTTCTTCTTGAACCTGTCCTTCTTAGCTTTAGGATAGCTAGACTGGATATGCCCTTTTTCACTATTCAAAACATTTAATTTCCTTTTGTGCTCCTTACATGGTTTTTCATCAGTATCCTTCTGTGCTGGCTAGGCTTCCTACTGCTGAACTTCTGGTAATTCCCATCTTTCTTCAGGAATTTGTTGAAGTTCCTAGTGATCAGCGCTATCTAGTCCTTCATCTTCTCTAGGTACTCTTCTTTAGAGGAATCATTAGCTTTTAAAACAACATCTCTATAAGAGCTTTCTCTCTCCTTATTCTTGAACATCTTATACTCATCCTCATATTGTTTGAGTGACATTTCATGAGTCAGTATAGTTCCAATGAGCTTATCAAACCTATAAGTCTTGAGATAATAGGCTTCTTCAATAGACCTCTTCTTGGACTCCCACTCAGAAGTAAGACTCCTTAAGATTTTCTTTATAGTGTCCTCTTTAGTGAAGTTCTTTCCCAATCTTTTTAGCTCATTGATGATGTTCATGAATCTAGTGTTTATGTTAGAAATTCCTTCCTTGGATTGCATATGGAACATCTCATACTGTCTTATCAGTATATTGATTTTAGTCTCCTTGACTTTATTAGTCCCTTCATAGGTCACTTCCAACTTCTTCCAGATCTCCTGATCAGTTTCATACCTTGAGATTCTGTTGAACGCAGTTTCATCAAGAGCACAGTGAAGATAGTTGATAGCAACTCTATTCTCCTTGAGTTTGATCAAGTCATGATTATTCCATTCATGAGGATATTTCTCAACCTCAACTCCACTTTTAATAATAGTGGGGATATAAGCCCCATCAACAATGGCCATCTAGGCAAACATACTCTGGGACTGAATAAAATTCTTCATTATGCTCTTCTAGTAAGTGTAGTGTTCTCCATTGCACATTAGAGGCCTAGTAACTGACATTCCTTTAGGAAGAATGTAAGGCAGAGATCTTCCACTAGATTCTCCTCCATTATACGCCATGGTCTTTATCTCAAGATTGTTAGATCTTTAGATTGAGAACTAGCTCTTATACCACTTGTTGGTCCCAATGCGTATAACTCAATGAGTTAGAGAGGGGGTGAATGTCTCGCTTGAAGAAACAATAAACTTTTTCATGATTAGCAAGACTTTGTTGAGTAGGTCAGTAGGCTGAGTAGAAAATACAGAAAACTTTAAACTCTAAAGTAAAGAACACAAAGATTTGTATTGGTTTGGCAACTTGTGCGTACATCCAATCCCAAGAGAGTGCCTTTACTTTAATCAACTAATCTCAACTCCTTTACCCTAGGGGGAGAAGCCTTTCATAAATTTTCACAATTACAATTGAGTACCCTCCTCACTATAATCGCTCACTGCTGACTAGAATACCCTCCACTATAAGCAACTCAACAAAGATTAAACTAGAGCTGGTTTCAACTTATAGAAATGATGATCTAGCTACAATAATCAAGTATTACAATTCAAATGATCTATTTTATTCTCTCTTGTGTTTAAAGCAAATTCTCGCTGAGTAGTTGCTTTCTTGATTGAATTTATTTCAAGCTGTGAGATTGACAGACATTGAGCTTCCTAGAAATTCAGGTGTATTTACCAAGTTATAACATTTGCCTTCTTGCTCCTTTTATAGTTGAAATCAAGAATGTAGCTGCTGAACTTGCTTTGGCATCTTCTGAAATTTGACAGCTCAGCTATCCACTCTTTGCTTCTTTAAATCAATCTATTGGGAGATAGGATCACACCGTTGTGAAATAGAAATCAATACATTGTGAGGCAGATTGAATCAGAGCTTCAAATTCCTTTGTTTGTTTGATGCCGAAAATCCGTTAGAGAGAAGCTACGCTGACTTGCTACTTGTGATTTTCCCATTCCTTCTGGCAATCTGGCAAACTTGCAGACTCGCGCATTTACAGGAGATACGCATTGCTTCAATCCAATTTGACTTTGTCTTCTTACAGTTTTTCTCTGGACAAATTTTGAAATTTATAAGCATATAAATTATTTTCTCCATCTATAAATTTAATTTTCTTTATAAGAGTAGGATTGTTATTGATTAAGCTAAAATGCAAAATTCAAACTTCTTCATGGCTACAAAAATTGTTACGAAACAAAAGCTACTTTTAAACTAATAAATTAAGTGGTTTTTATAATATCATTATCATTTATCAACCACATTTAATTAAAGTATGGATAAAAATCAAATCATTGTTTTATAATCTTATTATTTATATTTATCCGATAAGGTAATTTAAAATTAGTAACACTACTAGCAGATAGTGTGAAACCTGAAACGTGAAACTGGAAAATGGTTAGTACTTCCTAGGCTTAATGCTTGGCCCGCTAAATTTTTAAAAATTTCTTTTGAATTTATTTGAAGTTTCTCTCACCTCTGAAGTTATTTAAAGTGAAGTTCGTGACTCTTTTCGACTGATGTGATAGCTCATTTGATAATACTTAAAAAGTCAATGTCATATTCATAAAAAAAATCATGAAATACAATTTAAACAAATTCAAAGAACAAGAAAAATTTTAAATAAATTCGATAAAATTTTAAAAGTTTACGGGTTTTCAACTAAAACTTTATTGTCCACATATATTTCCTACAAAAACAATAAACTCACGTATAGTTACTTAACCCGCTATTTAACCATACAAAATGGTTACTTTACTAAACAACTAACCCAACTTCGCTCTCGCTATATATATTTCTGTTCTTCTTACATCTTCTTCTTCTCTGAACTAACTGCAGTTCAGTCCCAGCAGCCGCTACATTAAGTTAGTTACTTAACGGTTTTTTTTCTTCCTTTTCTTCCCATTTTACCCTTCCACTTCTCTTCAATTTTCAGTTCCCTGCCATTTAAACAGCAATTAATCATGATTAGCTGGGGCGATCTCTACAACGTTCTGTCGGCTGTAGTTCCGTTATATGTTGCTATGATCTTAGCCTATGGCTCTGTTCGCTGGTGGAAGATTTTTAGTCCCGATCAGTGCTCCGGTATTAACCGATTCGTCGCTATTTTCGCCGTTCCTCTTTTGTCTTTCCATTTTATTTCAACTAATAATCCTTACGCCATGAATTTCCGATTCATTGCCGCCGATACGCTTCAGAAGATTATAATGCTGTTTGCGCTAGGTCTTTGGACCGTTTTTACTAAGAATGGGAGTTTAGAATGGATGATTACGATTTTCTCCTTGTCTACTCTCCCAAACACGCTTGTTATGGGGATTCCTCTGTTAATCGCCATGTACGGCGGCGAATCTGGTAGTCTTATGGTTCAGGTCGTCGTTTTGCAGTGTATTATTTGGTACACGCTTTTGTTGTTTCTTTTCGAGTACAGAGGAGCTAAGATGTTGATTATGGAGCAGTTCCCTGAGACGGCGGCTTCCATTGTGTCGTTCAAGGTGGATTCCGATGTCGTTTCGTTAGACGGTCACGATTTCTTAGAGACGGACGCCGAAATCGGCGATGACGGAAAGTTACATGTGAAGGTGAGGAAATCAAACGCTTCTCGCCGATCTCTAGGGCCGGGATCTTTCTCTGGATTAACTCCTCGGCCGTCTAATCTCACCGGAGCTGAGATTTATAGCTTGAGTTCGACTCCTAGAGGTTCTAATTTCAACACCTCCGATTTCTATAATATGATGGGAGTCCAGGGGTTCCCCGGCGGTCGGCTGTCGAATTTCGGCCCGGCGGAGATGTACTCTGTTCAATCTTCAAGGGGACCAACTCCTCGGCCTTCCAATTTTGAAGAAAATTGTGCGCCGCTGGCTACAATATCGTCTCCTAGATTCGGATTTTACCCGGCGCAGACAGTGCCGACTTCGTATCCTGCGCCGAATCCGGAATTCTCATCGGTGACTACAAAAACAACGAAAAATCCGCCCCCGGAACCACAGCAACCCCCGCCGGCGCTACCACAGCAACAGAGTAGCAATAAGGCAAGCCACGATGCTAAGGAGCTGCACATGTTCGTTTGGAGCTCAAGCGCCTCGCCGGTTTCCGACGTTTTCGGCGGAAATGATTTCGCGGCATCTCAACAATCCGGCCATCCCGATCAAGGAGCCAAGGAGATCAGAATGTTAGTCTCAGATCATCCACAAAATGGGGAAACTAAAGGTAACAATGATTATGTGCTTAATTTAATTTAATTTACTTTAATTCATTTAATTAAGTTTTAAATTGAACTTTTGAATTAGGACTAAATCAAGCTTTGTTTTAGCTATTCCACATGCAGGTGAATTTCCTGCTGAAAATTTCAGTTTCGGTGGTAAAGGAGATGGAGAAGAAGATGATAGAGAGACTAAAGAGGGTCCAACTGGTCTTAATAAGCTAGGTTCCAGCTCAACCACCGAGCTCAACCAAAAAGTGGCCGGAGCTCCGGATTCCGGCCTCAATAAACAAATGCCTCCGGCAAGTGTTATGACCCGTTTAATTTTGATCATGGTTTGGAGAAAACTGATTAGGAACCCAAATACATATTCCAGTCTAATTGGTCTCATTTGGTCTCTAGTTTGTTTCCGGTGAGTAACATTTAAGAAAGAAAGATAAATATTGACTTCACATATCTTTTAATAGAATAAAGTAATTTTGAAATATTGATATATAATGCATTGATGATTAATTGCAGGTGGCATGTGAAAATGCCTAAAATAATAAGTCAGTCAATCTCCATACTATCTGATGCTGGGCTTGGAATGGCTATGTTCAGCTTAGGTGAGAAGTCATTATTGTTATATACCTGTATTTTAACTGTAGTTATCTTCTAGTACTAAAGTTTACATTGGGGCAAACTGGCTTTTATTGTACTACTCATCATCTAAAATGGGTGGAAATGAAGCTCAAATGTGGCAATATTTAGGCCACACAGCACAAAAAGATGGGGAGGAACAAAATCGAGTTAGTAATGGTTGGATTGGGGAAAATTAAGGTTAAAATTGGAATAAACAGCTACTATCCATAGTATTGGTCTGTGAGCTCACTTGTAGAAATCAAAAAGGGTTGTAATTTGTATCTTTAGAGTTGGCCACCAGACATATGGGGCCGGTTCTTTTTGCGGTCCAGGGTGGGTGGGGTTCAGTTGTGATTTAGATGCCTGTTTTGTAAAGGTGGTTTGATTGGGAGATTTGTGTAAATTTTCTGTTACTTTTTACAGTTGGTGAAAATCTGAATTGATGTGTGTTTTTTAAAGGTTTGTTCATGGCTTTACAACCAAAGATAATTGCCTGTGGGAACTCTGTAGCTGCATTTGCCATGGCTGTTCGATTTCTTACTGGTCCAGCTGTGATGGCTGCTGCCTCTATCGCTGTTGGCCTGCGTGGTACCCTCCTTCACATTGCTATTGTTCAGGTAAAAAACCTCTTTCCTATTATAGCTTCAATTTGAAGCTTTTTTAAAGAAATATAATAGCTTTCAAAATTTTGTTAAATTCAATCATCAATTAACTTGTAATTTACTGTAATGAAATGTAGGCTGCACTACCACAGGGGATTGTTCCTTTTGTGTTTGCCAAAGAGTACAATGTTCATCCTGCCATTCTCAGCACAGGGTAAGTAGACATTATCATCGGAAATTTGGCTTAATTACTGCAATTAACCAAGATTTCAGGCTAAATACATTTTTTTTTTTTAAAAAAGGAAAAATACATGCTGCCTAAATTTGGCCCAAATGTCATATTTCCCTGAACTTTTAGCTCTTAGCCTCTTAATTTGGCATAAATGCATCGACCCTAAACGCCATGTATTAGCTTCTGAGTAAAGAGTAAAAAATCTGAAAAATGACATCTTTAAATAGTTAACTAACTAGAAATTGAACGATAAGGAGGGCAAACTGGTACACTCTTTATCGAGTTTAGGGGCAGTAGGGCAGTTGGTCAACTTTTGGCGGATTTGGCCAAGATTTAATTATAATCTGGCTTCATGATTTTCTTAATTTTCAGGGTTATCTTCGGGATGTTAATAGCATTGCCAATTACATTGGTCTACTATATTCTGCTTGGACTGTAATTTGTGGATTGTGGTAGAGACGAAATTAAGAGAATTTTGAGGCATAGCAAAGCCGTGGATTGACTGCACCAGAAAAAAAGGTAGATTTTAGTCTGAAGAAATTTGCGAAAAGCTTCCAAGATTCTTGGAGTAGAAAATAATAATTATATAAAATACGTATTTATTTAGCATAGTTGACCGCATTAAGAGCCAAAGTGTGTTCAATTATCTAAAGGAGAAGGCAGACATGAAAGAGGAAAAAAAGGGCAAAACAAAAATGGATTAAAAGTTAACTAATTAATAATCTTGATTATGGGTTTAGTTTCGTCCTCTTCTGCTACAAAACGACAATGCAAAAAGAGTAATGAACTTGGAGAAAAAGGTTTATACTTTTTAAAATTTACTTTGATTTTAGTTTTTTTTTATTTTTTAAGCTTTTGTTGTTAGTGTTGGCTTTTGATTGTCCTGCGTTTGTCGTTAATGTAGTTTAATTGTAGGATAACTTTGTTAATAGTACTACAACAAAGTGTGCTATTCTCTTTGAAGAAAATGACATTTTACATGTCTATTTATATATATTTATACTGTCGAGAAATAATATACTTATTCGCTAACTTTTCATTTTCAATCAATCAAAGTTTATGTATTGAGGGAATGGGATATTTGAAATCTCATTTTCAATCTGCTACTTAGTGGGTTTTATACTCTTTCCATACAAGTCCCTTTTCTCGGATATCTGTAAAGACATTGAGAATATGTTTTCACTACTTTCCGAATTATATCAATATTTGTTTATCTACTACCAATTCAAGAAACAAAATAAAAAAAAAAAAAACAAACAAATAAGGGTTAAAAGTATGTACGTAACTTTGATTTGGACTTTTTCCTGCTGAAAGTGAAGCTATTTTATTCAATTTTTAAGACAAAAACTTTCATTAATCAAGCATGCTGCCTGCATGAGTCCATGGTCAAAGCATCTATGAACATAAATGTACTTAAAAAATGAAAGCTTAATACATCCTTAAATTTAGCCCAAAATGCTAATTTCCCATCTCAATTTTCAGTTGTTCCAAATACCTATGAACTTGTTTAAAGAATACAGTATCTCCTAATCCAATTAATATCATATATCAGCTTTTAGTTAGAGGGAAAAAGACCTGAAAAATTATATTTTGAAAAAATCAAACCAACCTTAAATTAATACGTGGCGTTCAAGAGCAAACTGGTGTTTTTTTTAAGGTTATGGGGTTATTGGAATACTTGAAAGTTCAAGGAGTATAAATGGATGCTTAAGACTAAGTACATGGGTTCCCATGTATGGGGCAAATAAAACTAGCTAGTAACTAGTAGCCTAAAATCCTTTATCCCTAAACCTAAAAGTGATCGATTGAGAACAATTTAATCAACCAATAAACACAACACTTGGCATCTACTTTGATGTTAATTTGGCAAAAACACAGGCATTTTGGTTTCTCATTTGTTTTAACAAATACAAAGTTTGAATTACAGTGATTAATGATATAATATGGGGGAACATTCAGAATAGAGCCAGTAAAGTTGTAACTAATTAAACCAGCAGCAAACCATAGAATTCAAGGATTAACAACTTTATGAGAAAAACGTAGAAAGTTTCATATCGAAAAAGTGAAATTTTATATAAAAAAAAATATGAAAGCTCTGAAGCGCCCACAATCCTACCCTACCGTCTCTTTTATTATTAGGGTGATGGGTTTGTCAAAATTTTCAACTTTTGGAGACTTTTCATTCGGAAAAAAAAAATTGAAAATGATGAACATCCTATAAGTATCTTTGAAATAATTTTAATTTGGCTTAGTAATAGATAAAGCTTTTCATCCCTTTTAATAAGTATATTTAAAGGAGACTAAACTTTATTTTCTTCCTACTTATCTAACTAAGGTATACCTTATTAGTATTAACATGAAATTTATAATAATTAATCAAGTGAATGTGTAATTAAAAAAATTCAATGGAATATATAGTTATTTTATTTTTTATAAAATAATTATAATTTTATTATAGATCGTTGGATAGTAGAAAAATTGATTTAATGATGGTAGGAATGACAAAGTAAAGTTTTTTTTGCAAAAGATAAAGAATCACCTGAAATGTTGTAGGGGTAGGAATGACAATGGAGTGGATATGGATAAATTCATTTAAAATTCATTTTTAATGGATAAATCTATATCCGCTCTATATTCAATGGATTTGAAATTTTTATATCCCGATATGGATATGAATTTGGATATGGATTTGGATATTTTTTGCCCAAATGATGTAAATGAGTTGTATTGCCCAAATGATTCCTGATTAGCCTACGTTTAAATATTTCTATTGTATTCGATAATAAATTTTAGCTCATGTTTAAATATCTCTATTTAAACAAAATCAGTGCTAGTATACCCAAGTTCTATCCAAAATGTGAAAGTACGTTCCGAAGCTCAGTTTCATAAAAATCCAAAAATTCCAAAAAATAATGGAAAATTCAGTAAATAAAGAAAATAAATGTGATGCAAGAAATTTTTAGAAAATATTTTTGGAAGGGACCAGAAATGTGAAAATACGTTCCGGGGTCCGGTTTGTAAAAAATCGAAAACTCCTAAAAAATTATGGAAAATCTGGAAAATAAAGAAAATAAATGAGGTGCAAGAAATTTTCAGAAAATGTTTCTAGAATGGCTCGGAAATGTAAAAATACGTTTCAGAGACCGGTCTCGTAAAAAATTAAAAAATCACAAAAAATTATAGAAAATCCGGAAAATAAAAAAAATAAATGTGGTGCAAGAAACTTTTAGAAAATGTTTTTGAAATGGCTCGAAAATGTGAAAATATATTTCAGGGACCGGTTTTCGTAAAAAAAATTGAAAAATCGCAAAAAACTATTGAAAATCC